>OX235264.1:116883436-117483436 GCA_944472135.2 Trichobilharzia regenti | reverse complement strand
CAAAGTGAGTCCGCCAGACTTGACTGTAGAATGAAATGGAAACAAGATGGTGGGGCGTTAGATTGCAAGAATTATTCGTGCTCAAGGTGGACCTCAATAATAAACGCTCTTACAAAAACTTCACCGTCCTATGCCCTTAGCAGTATTCTACTTAACGTGTAAGCGTTGACGAACGAAATCAGAATAAAAAGACTTGATATGATAAGTGCGTCTGCAGACAGAGCCATATTTTATACAAATGAGATATGCAACTTGATAAAATAAAGAGTTCATCCAACTTATCTGGTGCCTTGATTGGTGGTAGGCTCGGAGAGTGCACTGAATGAAAGCGCAACAGGGGACCGAACCACTCGTCATGGGAGAGTTGAAACACAAGGCAGCCTGTAGACGGCCGTAATTTTGAGTGACCGCGAATGAGATAAACAAGCGATTTGCTCGCTCGTGATTGGCCAGTTTGTCATTCTAGTTGAGGTAATTTCAAACATCATTTTGCTGCTTGGTTAAGTACTGAATTTCCGGGATCGTTTTATCAAATTTGAGAGATAACTGACAACACAAACTATTACAGCTCAGGAGGGAAATGAAATACCGGTGGATTTATTTGCTGAATTCAACGAATTCATGCCAAATTAAGATCTAAGGACTTCTTAGGGGTGTGAAGAATGCAAACAATGTTCTGAAGAGGTAATAACTTCACGCAACTTCATTTATTGCTTGACCATTATTTTCAGAGATCCTTAAATAAGTATGATATACACAGTGGTCTGGCTAATCATGATCAAAATGGCATGGTTCATGCAGCATATACATATACTCATGTATATGTAGGTAAACCTAGATAAACTGTGTTCTTGTCACGAAGATCGGAAAGCAGGTATCAGATGTCTCAGTAAGCAGTGCAATACATGTAAGTTACATGTTTTTATTTGACACAAGCTGGATCTTCACTCACTTTCAGAATTAATCTTGAATTCAGTTGGAATAAGCTTGTTGAGCACATCAGTATTGAGAGAATACAGTGAAAGTAAGTAAACACATGCTTCTTAAGATTAAGTGATACATTTATTTGACATGATTGTATATTTATTAGTTGTCTATCTAAGTTAATGATGAATTCGTTGCGATGATAATACCTATTATTGTTTTTATAGTCACTATGAACATGAATGTCATTATTATTGCTGTCAATACCTATTATTTGTCATAAAGTGGTTGTCATTTTTGCTAAAATATTTGTACAAGCTTTGAAAACTACTGCATAACTTGTTGCTAGATAATTTTATCATTTCATGATGCTTCAATGGACCTACTGGATATCGACCAGCGATAGGTTGCAAAGTCCCTTAAGTTTAGTGAAAACTATTGGGCTACTTATATGTACTATATATATATATATATTGTTTGTAAAGTGATTACTTGTAAATGCTTATCAGGAAAAATTTTTTATCCAGATCATGCATGTAATACCCAAGTTAATTATGCTTTTCTTAAACCTTTTCAGACTTATGTAAAAACATATATGTGCCGTGTTCTCAGATGGAACTTACTGACGGTAACAAAGGACTACTCATCTGAATTATCTGTACATTTGAAATCTGATTTTTGTTTAATAAACAATTTTTCAATGAATCTGTCTTCCTTCTGTTGTAATGCGATTGTGTTCCAGTAACATAAGTAACTCGTGCTAAGTTAGGAGTTGAGGGTAAACTGTTAAGAGTAAATGCGGTGTCTGGAAAACCTTTGTTTACGTGGTTATATGAGCAGATAGCAACGCATCGTGTTCCGTGGGTGAGAGCTCTAGGCATTCTGTTTTTAATTATTACGATAACCGTAGTTGCACTGAGTTATACATCTAACAGCATAGGTATAGTCTCTCCTTATGATACATTGCGACATGCAGAAATCACAAGCAAACTATCTCAGGTAGATTTATTCTCAATTGGTGACTATGAATCGGGAATCAGTTTACGTATTCTGCTATGACGATATATAACTCGAAACGCTTTATAATCGCAGCACCTTCTCTACGGTTTAGGCATATTTACTTTATTTGACCACAACATAATCTTTTACCAATAGGCTTTTCCAAATATCTGCTCCTACTTAGTATTTCAAAGATAGCCTCATATACTCTATACCTCACATATTACGCAAGGGCTAATATCCGGTCTTATCAAGTAGAATAAACAAACGATTAACGAGGAATACATTTATTAATGAATTAACATGTAATACAAAATCGACAACAGTGCAGGTATCTTCTTCTTTATCAACGAAATCCATGAAATTCCCAAAAGTAGATATTATCTGAAAAAGGACATAAGATATATACAGATATAGACATTGTTATCAGTGTTAACACAATAACTAACCATTAAATATGTTTAAAATGACGAAATAATTACTTGAATTGTATATAATTATGTAAGTCAACAGTTTTCAATAATATAAAATCCATATTGCATCTGCCTGCAAACATCAAGTTTATGCCATAAAAAAAGGAATTACTTTGCGTATATAATTTTTAAGTATTTCTGCAGATTTTTCCTAAAGAAATACATATGGAGTAGCCTTGTCAGTATTACGAAAATTAAACAAGGAAGTAAATGATGTAATTACCGAAACGAGCTATCCCACCTAGTCATGTCCATGTGTAATCCATTAAAATGCAAAGAAAATTCACGAAAAAATCATTATAACATGTTTCTTGAAGTAATTCGACGTATTTTGAACGGAAAAGTACGTTTTTCCAAAAAACTGCAAACTGCCTGTAAGCTACGGCCGGATAAGGACACCACCATTGCCTATTTCTGCTAAATACGCCGTATTTCATCAACTTTTAACTGGGATATGTGTAAAAAAGTGTGTAAAACAACGAAAAATGACCTAACCTTGACGTCATTTCCAAAAATAACGCCAATATTCACCAGCTGATCAAATGACCTACGGCCGTCTGCAGGCTGCCGAAACACAAGACTAAGGTGCGTCAAAACGAGTGGGAGAGAGTTCAAACAAAAGTCCAAGGGTTCAATGTGCATTACAAGGTATCGGCAATCATGGAGAACTGATACGCTCTCATAAATACTCCGACTTTAATTCATCGCATCCAGAATCAGTAAGGATGAGCTTGGTCACATGTCTGTGTAATCGGGTCATGAGCCTAACTAGAAAGCCAGACGAGAATTAAAAGAAATGAAATCAAACAAATAAAGGAAGTGCTGTGGTAGGTAATTCCCCAGAATTATTGCCCACAGCATTCATCACTGAACCCTGAGTGCAGACCCTCACTGTTTTATTCGATTTGTTTAGCTGAAGGCTTCTAGTCAAACATCCACGCCTTTTGGTATGCTGCCGTGTCACGTTCGTTCGTTCATTCGTGTACGATCCCTAGCCAGTTAAGCAATCATATCGCGCTCCGATTTGGTCCCAAAATATAATTCGTAAATTTGGACGATCAATTCTGGTGTTTTGCTTTGCCTTTGTTCTACGCGGAACGAATAATACAGAAGTTCTGTGTATTATATCTCATGCTGGTACACCCCTAGGCTCTAAAGAAGTATTACTAGTGAATAACACACTAGCCAACAGAATTTATACAAAAATATATGAAGAACCATAGAAAAACTAAGAATAGCAATAAAAATGACGAAAATAATAATACAGAGTTCAAAGCCTCTGTAGTACTGCCGTATAAACAAGGGACTTCAGAGGCCTCACGTAGGATTCTCAATGAGGCTGAAATTAAGGTGGTATTTAAACCAACCAACTCTCTCAAAGATAAACTTTGCCAGCTTAAGGACTTAATAGATACAATTAAGAAAAATAATATAATTTACCATATAATGATGTGAGGTCAACCATATAGGTCAAACCAGTGGATTAGGGGCAGTTAAGTCATTGGAACATAGAAATCCAACAAGGTGTAGATTGACTGACCCTTGTTAGTCAGATACTCCAAAAGACAACTCAGTCATTTTCCAGCCGATCAATTTTGATTGCTTAAGTGAAAAATAAGCTACCTAGCTGTGCCACTTCTATGTGTACCTATAAATTTAGTTGCTCCTGTGGAGAAAGCTATGTAGGCCGAACAACTAGATAACATAAGATAAGATAATAGCTTTATTCCAAATCAGTACTTGTGATACAGAATGGAATTCTCAGCATTTTACTACAATATTGCATCCAGTTAGTACGTTAACAATAAATATAGTTCTACATAGATTAAAGTTATCTCAGTCAGTTTTGACAACAACATATTAGCATGTCGGTAGCAAAGCCAAAATTTTAAACTTAGTGTTTGAAGGTGTTAGAAAAGTAGATACTACTAGCATATTTACTGGCGTAAGCGATAGCAAAATGGTCGAGATATACAGAGTGTGGAAGAACGAACAAGAATGTTTTAAGTAGAGTTTGTAAGGAAGAGAGAAACAAAACAGCACATAACAAAAATAAATACAGAAAAAAAAAGTAGAGAGTTAAAACGTTGTAACTGTAAATGATGTGAGTTGGAAAGACGAGATCCATTGTTCTACTGACTATTTAATAAGTTAAAGGTTTCACGCCTAATGCTTTCTTTATCGCACAGAACACGAGCTAGGTAGGGTGTGGATGAGTTTTTGTACTTACTATATAGGCTCCTGGTTTTCCCTGAAGAGATGCATGGGGAGAGTTGTGAATGTAGAGGGTGTTGTGAGTCAGATAAAATGGATTTCGCCCATTTTTCACATGAGTCCATGTGCCTGTTACCCAGAATATTAACAAGCTGGCTAAGTGGCAAACTGCTTACCCTGTTGACAACATTTAACATCCTACGTAGTAAGGTATAGTCTTTCTTCAATAGCCCAGGAAAGACTAAGGGGGAACAATAGAGAATAATAGGCAGAATACGGGAGTTAACAAATTGTAGGAGTAAGGGTTGGGTTACACCAGAATGTCTTAACTTCTTGATGTAGAAGGTAAGACGGAATATTTTCTTAGAAATCGTCAAGATATGAGATGACCAGGAAAAATCAGAAGATGGAGTGACGCCTAGGTATTTAATTTCCGACTTGGTCTCTAGACAGCTTAACGAACGCATTGGTGGGCATCTTCCTTCATGGTTAGGAAAAGGTCAAATAAAATCCATACGAAGTTCTATTTTGTCTCATCGATTGACAGCGGTCACCAAGTGGACAAAAATAGTGCCTTCAAAGTTATCTATCTCATTCCATCGAGTCTTTCGAACGGAATCAGAACCCGTCTTTTACACTTAGCCGAAGCTATGGGAATTCGAGAGAACAATCCTAGTCTTTGTATACAAAAGAAGTTTGTTCTACCTTTGTCTGTCTCTTGCTTGGCCTGGGTGAATTCTATTCAAAACCCTCCCACCCATTCTTATCTTCCATCTCCCTCGTACTCTTATGATATTTATTTTAACTCTGATTATCGTTCCATCTCACCTATTAAGATTTGACCCATTTTATTTATTTATTGAATTGCCTACATATTCACATATATGCATATACTATCTTTGTTATTCGTATCACCTGTATAAACCTTATCAGCAATATTTTGTTTTGATTATAATCATCGTTATTAATTTCGTTCAAAATATCTACTACATTATTATTATTTGATCCATAAAATCACCGTCATTGATTGAAAAATTTTTATATAAAAGTCTATGTAAATTAGAGTAGAACCTGAAGAAGATCTAATTGAAAACAATATTGTTCGCTTATATGTCTTGTTCTTATACATTGACTTGCATGTAATCACACAACAGCGTGACATAGGGTAAAAGTATTAGGAAGTAGTATAGTTAGATGAAGAAAGAGGTTTTGTTCATTAAGTCAACACCAATTAAGTGCAACTGAAATGACCCAACGCCTATGCCTGATACAGGGAAAAGTGCAATAAACGAGCGGGAGAGAAACACTCACGGAGAGAATTGTGAAGCTATGTCAATAAATTGTTATGATTATGAGCAATAAATTGTGCCCGAAACGTTATCTAGTCACTAACACTGCACCACTATGTGTTATATCAAACAGACTTATGCATTACGGCATAAATATATGTACACATATGTATGCACATATACATGTGTATATATATGTACATATATTTATTATTATCATATCCTTTAGTTCCTAGAGGAACATAGGGCTTCAGCTGCGCACCTCCATTGCCTTCGGTTTTCTGCTAAATTTTTCACTCCGCTCCAATTCTGCCCACATACTTTCATCTCCTCCTCTCATGACCTCATCCAAGTCACCCTTGGACGACCGACTCGCCGTTTCCCTTTCGGGTTTCAATCCAGGGCTTGTCTAGTGATGTCGCTTGATGGTTTCCTCAGAGTGTGACCAATCCATCTCCACTTCTTCCTACCTATTTGTTTCACAATCGGTTACTGGTAGGTTCGCTCCCAGAGATCTTTATTGCTGATCTTCTCTGGCCATCTGATCTTGAGTATTGAGCGAAGACAACTGTTAATGAAGGTCTGATGTTTGTTTGAGATGATCCTTATGACTCGCCAAGTCTCTGATCAGTATAGTAAGTAGCTTTTACTTCTCATTGGAGTTGAAAATCCGGATCTTATTTTCATGATGAGTGCTGGTGACCTCCACACAGACTTGAGATTAATGAAAGCTTGTCTCGCTTTTCCGATCCACGCTGCTTTGATATCCTCGTCAGTTCCGCCTGTAGTTGAAACGATGCTTCCCAGGTAGGTAGGTAGGTGAAGGAGGTTGTTTCTTTCAGGTTCATCCCATTTATGCTGAGCCATTGTTGTCTGTTGTTGTTGTTGCTGTTGGTGTTGGCCAAGAATCTTCATCACCTCTGTTTTATCTATGTTCACTTGAAGTCCTATCTTTGATGCTTCTTCTGCCAGGTTGTTGCTTTTCACTTGCATATCTTCCAGTTTGTGGGAAATCAGACATATATCATCGGCGAAGTCCAGATCCTCCAAGTTGTTTTGTGTGAGTCCATTTTATGCCTGTTTCCTCGCTGCTCGTCACTGTCTATATATTGACTTAAATCTCCTTTCTTTGGAAGTTTGAATAAGTATCCTTTCTTCCAATCCTCGAATACTTTGCTCTCTTTCCACACCTTCACCAGTAGTGACGTATCGGAAAGAACAACCACACTGTGAATTCATCACACCAAATAATGTGTAATTTATATGATAACTTATCCATGTCTGTACAGTTGGTATGTGCCTGCATAAACAGGAAGAAATATATATTATTATTATTATTCTCCAGTAGTGGTGTCATCAAGTCCGCTGTTGTCTCTGGGTCCATTTTCAATGCTTCTGCTGGGATTCCATCTGGTCCTGCTGCTTTTCCGGTTTTTAGCATCTTGATTGCATTCAGGACCTCTGATTTCGTCGGAGGGTCGATGTTCACGGGTAGTTCAGCCTCCGTTGTTGGTATTGTTGGGCGCGTTGTAGGTGGCGGTCGATTTAGAAGTCTTTTGAAGTGTTCAGCCTAGTGTCTTCTTTGTTCCACCTCTTTGGTGATTGATTTTCCATTGTCATCCTTTAGTGGCTTAATCTGTGTCGAACTTTTTCCCGATAGGTGTCTAGTTGTTTGGTAGAGTGCTGTTGCGAGATCTCCTCTGCCTGCAGCTTGTTCCGCTTCACTTGCCATGGTTTCATAATATTTTCTTTTGTCTTCTCTGGCACTCTTCTTCACTCTTTTGTTCAGTGTATAGTAGCTTGAATTCAACTCCTGTATTGTTGCTCGTCAGTGCACTGGATTATCTTTTGTCTTACCATCATTCTCTCTTCTATTAGTCTCCAAGTGTCCGTAGTGAGCCATTGTTTGTCCTGCCTCTTCTTTCTGCCTGGAACTTCCATGCAGGTTTTACTCCACATCGTTTTCAAGTTGTCCCAGGGCTTTTCGACGCCGATCTCATCGCTGGTGTTGATTTGTGTCTCGGCTTTGTCCCTTACGCTTGCGATGAATGTGTCCTTTATAGCCTGGTCCTTAAGCTTTTGAGTGCTGAACTTGGCTCGTGGTCTGTCTGCAGCTCCTCCTTCTCTTAAAGATTCTAGTTGGATTTAATAATAATATATATTCTCATTTTTTACGTGAGGGACGCCAGTTTACAGGCGTCATCAATTCAATAAGTTACACATAATATTAATAAGCATATTTAGTAAAGATAATATAATAAGGTACATTTTTTCCCTAGCTATGTAGGGTACACCAATTGTATAGGCATGCATAAATATTGTTTTAATAATAATAATATATTTCTCTGTTTATGCAGGAACATACCTATTGTACACGTATGGATAAGTTGTTATATAAATTGCACATGATTTGATGTATAATGGATTTACAGTTTGATGTTCTTTCTGTCATTAGAGTCCATCAAAACAGTCTGCTATAAAGTCTGTTTGTGCAACAAATAAAGAAATATTGAAATATTGTCTTCGCATTCACAAAATCCAGACATCAGATGGATGTAATACAGATATCTGGGAAAAATAAAGCTTGAAGTCAATTCTCCTATATAACTTTGTTGTGAACAACACCCGTGGCTCAAAGATTATTGATGTATTATGTTGAGATCAGTGATATATTTATTCCATTTTTTCAGCAGTCTTATCGTAGTTTTATAACAGGAAAGAAATTTGATCGTGGAGGCGAAAACTAGATAAGGTCATGTTGGGTTGTTTTACTGCATCAAATGGTGCCGAGGTCGATTCCAGAATTCCACATTTGCGCCATTTGTGTCTGCATGGCGGACTGTACTCGTAAGTTGAGTAAAATGTTGAAAAACTATTTGAAGACCAGTTGCTTCTTCATTTCAGATCATGAATACACATTCACAGCATGTTCGCCAGCGTCTTCAAATGGTAGAATTGGATCGTTCCTGGAATTTGATTGATTATGGGATAAAAGGTTTGAGATTAATCATAGCAGTTAGAATACAGTTAAACATGCAGAGAAGTATAATTATATATTAATAGTTTACACACAATGATAAGTTTTGTTATTGGTAATATTTCGAGCAAAATTGCTGCCCGTGTTCACACCACTGTTGGAACATGCAGAGAAGTACTTTTGATTCAGCAACCGGTGAATTTTTTATTCTTTTCGATCTGGTATCAGAATAACCGCGGACCATTCCATTCAATATGTCGAATAAGGCATGCAGGAGCAGATCATTACCATCGAATGAATCAACTTGATCTGAGATGCAGCTTTCAGCATGTTTTCGTTATACCATAGATATCCAGGTTTATTGGCGCTGTACAGGCAGTGATTGGGATTATGACGTATTCTACAGAGTCTCCGTGCCCATTTGAAGTATACATACGCTTTGAAAGGATTACTTTGTTGGCTCCTACCCCCACTGAGTGTTTACAACAGCAGCTGTGGATTTATGTATTTCCTCGCCATTTTGGATAAAACATAGCCGCATTCATTTTGGGTAGGAGACCAGTTGTTCAAGTAACTTCTGACGGTTTTCTGCTGACTTCTTTCTGGACAGCGACTGATGAGACGATGGCTGTCGTATTGATGCCTCCGCGAAAATTGAGGAAGTTGGTTTTGAGCAAACAACCAAGAATTGATCGTTCAATCTTCAACTACATTGACACTCCCCGGCAAAACAGGGATCCATCCCTTTTTTCCATCACGACCAATACACGTTGACTTGGATGCCATTGCGAGAACCTGGGTCACACGGACAGAGCTGAAATGGGAAACAAACAGAAAAGCCAACACACCACAAGCATACTCACAGCACAATCTCACACATCAATGTCGACCTGCGCCTTCCAGTTAAAGGTGTCCTCTTGACACATCCTATTGCAACACAATCGCCTCTTGCTACAATGACTCTTGCAGAATGCAACGTGACCATAGAACCACCTCACGATACTCTACGCACAACCTCTTATCTACTCACTACCAATTACCACTGAAATCGCTTGTCACTCATTCTGCCTCAATTCTAGTAACGGTGATGTATGCGAGCCTCGGTCGTTTACACTCTTTCTCCCCGGCGTGTCGGACCGCAGCTAACAATTATCTCCGTGTGCATTTCATTCTGAGCAATAGCCTCCCCGGCGTACACGACCCCTCAGCTGTCTCTAACATCAATCAATTCATTCACGGATGTAGAAGACTAGAAACAACTTCAGAAGTAATCACGACGAAAATTTTAACAAAATTATGCAATAACAACAAGGTACGAAAACAACGAGTAAACACAATTAATCCAAAATCACAAATTGAAAAGACACACCACACGTATATACAAACAGTACAAATAACCTCGCGGATAATGTCTTGGTGGAATTCTTTTGAAGAATTGCAGTTTTTACACTAGTACGCCTACAACCATTCTCACATTGACGATTGTAGGTTTTGGAATGTACGGACACAAACTAGATTGACCAACAATTACAATATTTGGAACTCATATAAATTTAACACAAACATATGTACAATCAACACATCAAATGTGGTGGATTCTGCCTTGACGAACTACCCTTGAAGCATTGTAGGACTTACAGCAGTACGCCTACATTCCTTCTCAGGTTGATTATCCAAGTGGAAGTCGTCCGTACACAAACAAAATTATCAACAGCTAGATGAAACATGATATCAATTCAGTATATACAACACGAACATATGTACAAAATCACACACCGAGCAGATTGGGCTGCTCATTGATGCGCTACCTTTTGAAGAATTGTAGGACATAAAGCATTACGCCTACAACCCTTCTCGGGTTGACGCTCTAAATTGGAAAATCGTCGCAGAGTTCATTTGCTGACTTCCTTCTATCAGCTATATCCTCAAATCTGAACGGTAACGCGCTCATATCATTGTATCGTAGAATATAGATGACGAACAAATACACGACTTATCTGGTCAACCAAGCGTAGGCACAGAGTAATTTACACCAAAGATAATAGCATTCAAATAGTAACTTGAAACTAGAAATGCCTTTATTCATCCACGTCAATTTAACAATTACTCTCTCGTTTACACTTGGCTTATCCTCACTAAACTGAGCAATATCTTTGGTTTTTCCAAATGCACCAATACTGTCAAAGTCATTCTACAAGATAATTGAATTGATGGGCGTCCGTTTCATTGTGGATGACAGCACCAACGACGACTGTGTGACACAAGTTGATGAAGTTAGCGGTGGATCAAAACTGTTGTTGATCGACTTTCAGAAATTTGTCTACCTGCAAGACCACCACCACTGCTCTATTTTACTATCAGCTCAGGTTTAGCACTAGCATATGATGATAGGTGGGCTACATGCTGATCACTGCCACTGACGGTCTCACAAATATGCATGCCTTCTGCAACTGCATTTAATTCTAGTTCATGTTCAAGTTGTACAGAACCTTTATTTAACTTAGCGGTAGTAGGCATTCCCCCCATTTCATCATGATCAACCAAAGACAAATCTGCACTATCATGATCATTACCACAAATATTCAATTTACCGTCAAGTTCATCATTTTCAAACTCTTTAATAACAGAAGTAGACAATTTTGGTTCCTCCTCACAAATCATTAAAGGTTTTATAACTTCACTCTGACTAGTTATACTTTGCAAACTTGTGGAGTCAGAACTGCACTCTGAAGCAGTAATTCTATTCTGTGACACTCTATTCAACAATGGCTTACCAGTTGCAACTACAGACTTCCTGACCAAACCGTTATCGTCACACAATTCGGAGTCAGACCTGGAGTTTACATTTAGCTTATCACTGAACTTGCTCACTGGTTCACCGTTCACTTCTGTATGCACCTCTTGCAAACGTGTAAAACACAACCGTGTTTGTCTTGCATCTTGTAACTTATCTGTTGAGGATGTACTACGAAACCTGTTACACTCACTAAGTTTATATGCATTACTATACATCATGGAGTCTTCTCGATATCCACCTCTCTGAGGCCCTTTCGTCATGAATAATTGCGTTTTACCCTCAGACTGCTCTATTCTAGGGATGAGGTGTAATAGACTGGCAAACTTGCTCATCGATTGATTGACACTAGTATTTACCAGTTTCAGGATATCATCAAACTTTGGCTCGATACCCTCATCCTCCATACGGGAGCTTATCTTCACCCACTTCCTTTGCAGTCGAGTAGGTAGACGTCTTGCTATTACTTCTAGTATAAAACTCGAGTTGAGGTCACTCATGCGATTCATCGAAATCATTCCATTCTTGTAAATTAGCAAATTATCTAAAAACTCAGTGAGTGCCTGGGAGTCATCCTGTAATTGACCACCATTACCCTTAACAGCCTCGAATAATTTCCCTGCAATCATCGAAGGTCTTCCAAACCTTTGACGTAATATGCTCATAGCCTCATCGTAGCCCTCTTTTCGCTTCATAAACTTACAGCGCTGTATAGCTCTTGCAGCATCTCCAGTGCAATACCTCATCAAATACATTAACTTCAATTCATCACTTAATAGAAAACCACTCTGCATGACCTCAAACTCCTTTACAAATTGTAAATAATCAGCCGGGTTTCCATCGAAACACCGTGGTTCAAATTTAGGGAGTTTGATGTTCCTATTATCCTTGAACGGTGAAACAGTAACATCAACCATGTCATGCTTAACATCAGACACATCGTTACAATTAACAGACAAGTCACCATGACTTACTTTCCTGTTTGCATCCAAGACGCTCTGTCCCTTCTTTGACCCAGGCATTGTTGAACTTGACCCAATTCCAAAATCGTTCCAGATATTGCTTGTTCAAAGAGGACTTGACCGGCACCAGGAAAGATAAACTGTGACTATCGAAACTGTTATCAGCTATCTGGATCGGCCCGAATCTGTTTCTTCCATCAGAAACTGTCAGCCACGTCTCGTAAACCATTAATGCCCATCTCTTGCTGCGCCCGGGCTCACGCTGTTCCATGAAGTTTTTCAGAAACGTTTAGTAATAACGGACGCAAAAACCAAAACGCCTATTGGCCGCTCGAGAATTCTTTATTGTAACACCAACATATAAAAAATATTTTCACTAAGGTCTGTGAACAAATATTACAATAATAAATCACAATATTACTTCTGACGGTTTACTGCTGACTTCTTTCTGAACAGCGACCGATGAGACGATGACTGTCGTATTGATGCCTCCGCGAAAATTGGGGAATTTGGTTTTGAGCAAACAACCGTGAATTGATCGTTCAATCTTCAACTGCATTGACACCCTATTTTGATAGTAAACCAGGGAACTCTTAGGTGTGTGTTTAGTTGTTAGTTGTAAGGGTAGAGTGCAGTACAGTATGTTGTGGTCACTGTTGTCGAGTTTATCCCCCACTTCTATCGAGATCGGCTCTATTTTGTGGCAGAGGATTAAGTCGAGAATATTGTTGTGTTGTGTTGGGAGGCTTACGCACTGCTTCCATCCCCTACATCTATGGCTTCTAGGATCACCTCGTGGGTTCTCGGTCCAGTGCAGGTATCACAGTTCACACCAGGGAGGTTGAAATCGCCACAAGCTAGTTTGTAGTCGAATTCCATCTTAGGTACAACCTCTAATATTTTTCCAATGACCGTATCAGTCGTTATAGGGCTGTTAGGGGCTCTGTATATACATCCCACAAGAATGTTATTTTCATTCGCGTGGATGCTTATCCACTTGGATTCTGGGAGTTTGTCGATAGTTAGGTTTGTAAAGGTATTGGAGTTAGTGGATTTAGAGGCATATATTAGACAGCCGCCTCCTCTCTTGTCTACTCTGTCATTCCTGTGGATGTTATAGTTATCAATTATCAGCTGTGTCAGGTATACCAGTAGTAAGCCAAGTTTCAGTTACCAGAATCAGTGTTGGCTGCTCCATGTACACCAAGCTGCGAAGGGAAGTTATTTTGTTATGGAGAGATCGAGTATTTAAAAGCATAATTTTCAGAAAACCAGGGTTGTTGAGATAGTTAGTAGGTTTTCTTGTTACTATCCCTAACTCCTGGTTGCCTATGTTATGTTCGGAGGGATTCTCAGGTGAGACATTATCAGCGTGTCTACTATTCCCTGAACAAATTGTGCTGCGAGAGGGGCTATTGTTTGCTGCAACCGAAAATAATCCTGTTGCATATAATGGTTTCTGGCCTCATCACATGGGTATCTAGGATCATTTCTCTGCATAAGATAGTCCGTTTCACTGTTCACATTGTAATTTACAGGGCCATAGTACCTGTTTTTAGGTTGTTTTGAGGATAGTGCGTGCTAGGTCTTACGTAGTTGTACATTTGCTAACTCATCTCGTGAGTGTACCTAGAAGGACCAGGGGCCAATCTATACCCGTTATGCCGAGGGTTCGAGTATACATTTCCGTTGATATGGTACCTAGTGGTGTCCCGTCTAGTAACCCATGTGTTTTCATTATTGATTATGGGTCCCATCCTCAGGTTACATGTGCCTACAGGCATTTTACAACCTCGGCTATTGCGGAAATCGTGGGTATCACTCTGCTGTTTGATCAGCTCGATGCCCCTTGCATATCTGCTGGCGTATGATTTTGTGTGGGTAGAGCTATTTTTGCCGTTAGTTCTCACCTTGTGCAGTTTGTCGTCCTCAATTCGTCTACTACTCTTAGTTCGACGAGGAGCTCTTCCATTCACGTCTTCCGTCTCCTTTACGGGACCTGCCGCAATGCGTGCATAGTTATTTTTTAGGCTTATATGCTGCTTGTTGGGCTTGTCACAAGGGAGGTATATGGACGCATGAGGAGAAACCCTGGTTTTAGGGGACTTCTTTACTGCTTTTACAGTGGGATTATCTTGTTTGGCCCTGGGTGCAGTGTGATCTGCCGATATTTGCAGGTTATCGGTAGTAGGAGCATCTACATCTACTTCGTGGGTGTGGTCAGTAGATTTACTAGGAGTGTTCTCACGAACTTCGAGACCAATTACAGTGTTACTGCTCTTTTTGGGTTTTCCTCCGCCTACGCGTGTCGTTTCTTCACCTACTACAGTGCAAGTGTCACTTTGTGCTACAGTGTCCTTTGACACTTCGGTACTGACGCTATTCACGATTTGTAGTATAATCGTGTTCGTATCTACGGTGTTCTTAGCTACTTGTCGTTGGTTGGGGGTTTTGTCCGGGACTATTTTAAGATTTTTGAATTTTGTAGTGGAAGCCAAAATATCCTCAGATTTCCTGAATTGCTCAGCTATAATACAGCTGTCAAACCTGAAAAGTATGGGACATGTGCGATTTGTCTCTTCTTTATTTAGTCTAATACACTGACAGGGTGTACTTAGAAGGTTGGCAGCTCTTAACAAGGAGTGCTGAACCGATTTTATGGGCTCTTTGTCAGGTATTTTGTACACTACGGCGTTCTGTTTAGAAGCAAGTCTCTTAACAACTTCGCTCGACAAATAGTCCATAACGTTTTCTAGCTCCTTAGCATGTTCCAATTCAGCATCGGTTGGTTTAGTCCTGAGCTTAAAGAGTTTTAGGAAAGTGAGATCCCCCAGTTCCCCTTTAAGATGAAGGATTGTTTCTGGTACCAAGTCAAGTTGATTTAGTTTCGTCCTGAGTTCATTTATTTGTAGCTGCATGTCATTTATGATGCAGGCTAAGTTAGTAATCTCTCCCTTTTGTGACAGGATATCTTCCACCTGAAATACAGGGGTTAGCATTATGTTGGAACCGTTTATATTGGGTGAACTAGTAACTGACGCTGATTTAAGGGGTGTCGATGCGTTACTCGATAAGCTCAAGCTATTTTCTAAGTTACTAGTGTTCCTAAGAATACGTTTTTTATAGCTTTTGCCCATTATCATTGGTGATAATATAGCAGAACAGAAAAATGAATATCAGCGAAAACACGTGCAAAAGTTTCACCATATTCGAACGTACCGCGTTTTGCTTTATGTGCCTTGTACGAGATAGTGGTCTGAGCCAACGTCTGCTCCTCTTCTTACTTTTGTGTCCAGTGGGCTAGGTCTCCACTTCCTTGAGATTGAGATGAAGTCAATTTGGTCTGTGGTTCTCCCATCTGGTGACACCCATGTAGCCTTGTGGACATCTTTGTGTTTGTATACACTGCCACCAATCACTAGTTCGTTGAAGGCGCAGAAGTCGGCGAAGAGTCCTCCATTTTCATTCATTTCTCCGAGAGCTTCTCTACCCATGATGAGTTCCCTTCCTGTGTTGTCTGGTCCTAGCTTGGCGTTCATGTCTCCCATTAGTATTTTAATGTCGCCAGCTGGAGAATTGTCCATTGCTGCCTGTAGTTGTCTGTAGAATTCTTCTTTCTTTTGGGGTCTGCGTTGTTTGTGGGTGCATAACATTGTATGATTGACACTTTCCTTCCTTTGGAGTTGAATCTGGCGGTCATTATCCTGGACGAGATCGCCTCCAATTAAATAAATAAATAAATTTATTCTCATGATACAGTACATGAGGGACGCCAGTTTACAGGCATCATCAAATTGTTACAGAAATAGGACCATATTATTCAGTCACAATTTACAGTCGACAGCAAAATATGTTTAACATGTACACTGGAGATTATACATACACTTGATAAATGTTAATCCCAATAGTCTAAAACATCCTTTTCACTTATGTACAATCGTTTCTGTGCATAATTGGAAAAATCCGCTAGATTGTCAGTGAGTGCAACACATCAGGAAATACAGAAGTATTGTCTTCGCATTAACAAAAAACCAGGTCTTTGTTGGATGGGTTATAAGTGCCTGGGAAAAAAATAAAGCTTGAAGTCAGTTTTCATACATAATTTTGTTGTGTACAGAATCCTTGTTAATGCGAAGACAATATTCCTATATTTCATGATGTGCTCCATTGAATGACACGTTATCATATTGATCCCACAGACCTAAGACAAAAACGCCATCAACCATGTAAATTTACCATAAACCAAATTTATGAAATTTAAATAATTGTCAATCACGTCTCGTAAACCGTTAATGCCCAGCTCTTGCTACGCTCGGGCCCACGCTGTTCCTTGAAGATTTCAGAAACGCTTAGTTATAACGGACGAAAAACCCAAAACACCGATCTGCCGCTTGATATTTCTTTATTGTTACACCAACATATGAAAAGAATAAGTGAACTAAGTTTTCTGACGATGTTTCACTCTTCTTTCTGAACAGCGACCGATGAGACGATGACTGTCGTATTGATGCCTCCGCGAAAATTGGGGAAGTTGATTTTAAGCAAACAACCAAGAATTGATCGTTCAATCTTCAACTACATTGACACTCCCCGGCAAAACAGGGATCCATCCCTTTTTTCCATCACGACCAATACACGTTGACTTGGATGCCATTGCGACAACCTGGGTCACACGGACAGAGCTGAAATGGAAAACAAACAGAAAAGCCAACACACCACAAGCATACCCACAGCACAATCTCACACATCAATGGCGACCTGCGCCTTCCAGTTAAAGGTGTCCTCTTGACACATCCTATTGCAACACAATCGCCTCTTGCTACAATGACTCTTGCAGAATGCAACGTGACCATAGAACCACCTCACGATACTCTACGCACATCCTCTTATCTACTCACCACCAATTACCACTGAAATCGCTTGTCACTCATTCTGCCTCAATTCTAGTAACGGTGATGTATGCGAGCCTCGGTCGTTTACACTCTTTCTCCCCGGCGTGTCGGACCGCAGCTAACAATTATCTCCGTGTGCATTTCATTCTGAGCAATAGCCTCCCCGGCGTATACGACCCATCTGCTGTCCTTAACATGAATCAAAACAACAAGTAAACACAATGAATCCAAAATACACCAATTGATATGACACACCACACGTATATAAAAATAGTACATACAACCTCGCCGATCATGTCTTGGTGGAATTCCTTTGAAGAATTGCAGGACTTACACCAGTACGCCTACAACTCTTCTCACGTTGACGATTGTAAGTTGTGGAATGTCCGGACACAAACAAGATTAACCAACAATTACTATAATTGAAACTCACACAACTATTTAACACAAACATATGTACAATCACTACATCAAATGTGGTGGATTCCGGCATGACAAACTACACTTGAAGAACTGTTGGACTTACAGCAGTACGCCAACATTCCTTCTCAGGTTGGAGATCCAAGTGGAAGTCGTCCTGACACAAACAGAATTATCAACAGCTAGATGAAACATGATATCAATTCAGTATATACAACACGAACATATGTACAAAATCACACACCGAGCAGATTGGGCTGCTCACTGATGCGCTACCTTTTGAAGAATCGTAGGACTTACAGCAATACGCCTACAACCCTTCTCATGTTGACACTCTAGATTGGAAAATCGTCGCAGAGTTCATTTGCTGACTTCCTTCTATGAGCTAAATCCTCAAATCTGAACGGCAACACGCCCATGTCATTGTATCGTAGAATATAGATGACCAACAAACACACGACATATCTCATCAAGCAAGTGTAGAAACAGAGTAATTTACACCAAAGATAATAGCATTCAAATAGTAACTTGAAACTAGAAATGCCTTTATTCATCCACGTCAATTTAACAATTACTCTCTCGTTTACACTTGGCTTATCCTCACTAAACTGACCATTGATATTCGTCCTTTCAAACGAACTGATACTAGCATAGTCATTGCACAAGATAATTGAGTTGATGGGCGTCCGTTTCATTGTGGATGACAGCACCAACGACGACTGTGTGACACAAGTTGATGAAGTTAGCGGTGGATCAAAACTGTTGTTGATCGACTTTCAGAAATTTGTCTACCTGCAAGACCACCACCACTGCTCTATTTTACTATCAGCTCAGGTTTAGCACTAGCATGTGATGATAGGTGGGCTACATGCTGATCACTGCCACTGACGGTCTCACAAATATGCATGCCTTCTGCAACTGCGTCTGCATTTATTTCTACTTCACGTTCAAGTTGTACAGAACCTTTATTCAACTTAGCAGTAGTAAGCATTACCCCCATTTCATTATGATCAACCAAAGACAAATCTGCACTATCATGATCATTATCACCAATATACGATTTACCGTCAAGTTCATCATTTTCAAACTCTTTAATAACAGAAGTAGACAATTTTGGTTCCTCCTCGCAAATCCTAAAAGGTTTTATAACTTCACTCTGACTTGTAATACCTTGTAAACTTGTAGGGTCAGAACTGCACTCTGAAGCAATACCTCTATTCTGTGACACTCTATTCAACAATGGCTTACCAGTTGCAACTACAGACTTCCTGACCAAACCGTTATCGTCACACAATTCGGAGTTAGGCCTGGAGCTTACATTTAGCTTATCACTGAACTTGCTCACTGGTTCACAGTTCATCTTTGTACGCACTTCTCGCAAACGTGTAAAACACAACCGCGTTTGTCTTGCATCTTGTAACTTATCTGTTGAGGATGTACTACGAAACCTGTTACACTCACTAAGTTTATATGCATTACTATACATCATGGAGCCTTCTCGATATCCACCTCTCTTAGGCCTTTTCGTCATGAATGATTGCGTTTTACCCTCAGACTGCTCTATTCTAGGGGTGAGGTGTAATAGACTGGCAAACTTGCTCATCGATTGATTGGTACTAGTATTTACCAGTTTCAGGATATCATCAAACTTTGGCTCGATACCCTCATCCTCCATACGGGAGCTAATCTTCACCCACTTCCTTTGCAGTCGAGTAGGTAGACGTCTTGCTATTACTTCTAGTGTGGTGAGAGCAGGCTGCTAGCCGATTGGTTGGCACTAATCTACGTTAAGTTCTAGGTCACTAATATGGGCCGTGAGAAAATATGAACAAGCCTGAGTCAACAACCTATCACAGCAAAGTTAACGTGGCAAAATATGATTCGCAGAGAGAACTCTATTTGTCAATGAATCCCGAAACAACCAATCAGAAGCCTGCGTTTGTCTACCTAAACAACCAATCAGATGACTGCGCTTGTCTATAATAATGTAGTTGAAAGATGTATAAATACGTGTTGATTTTCATAATAAAACGATCTGTTGCCTGGTCCTTGTCTTCTGTTGTTACACTAGTATAAAACTCGAGTTAAGGTCACTCATGCGATTCATCGAAATCATTCCATTCTTGTAAATTAGCAAATTATCTAAAAACTCAGTGAGTGCCTGGGAGTCATCCTGTAATTGACCACCATTACCCTTAACAGCCTCGAATAATTTCCCTGCAATCATCGAAGGTCTTCCAAACCTTTGACGTAATATGCTCATAGCCTCATCGTAGCCCTCTTTTCGCTTCATAAACTTACAGCGCTGTATAGCTCTTGCAGCATCTCCAGTGCAATACCTCATCAAATACATTAACTTCAATTCATCACTTGATAGAATACTACTCAACATGATCTCAAACGCCTTTACAAATTGTAAATAATCAGCCGGGTTTCCATCGAAACACCGTGGTTCAAATTTAGGGAGTTTGATGTTCCTATTATCCTTGAACGGTGAAACAGTAACATCAACCATGTCATGCTTAACATCAGACACATCGTTACAATTGACAGACAAGTCACCATGACTTACTTTCCTGTTTGCATCCAAGACACTCTGTCCCTTCTTTGACCCAGGCATTGTTGAACTTGACCCAATTCCAAAATCGTTCCAGATATTGCTTGACCGGCACCAGGAAAGATGGACGGTGACTATCCAAACTTTCACTAACTGTTTCTATCGTCAGAAACTGTCAATCACGTCTCGTAAACCGTTAATGCCCAGCTCTTGCTACGCTCGGGCCCACGCTGTTCCTTGAAGATTTCAGAAACGCTTAGTTATAACGGACGAAAAACCCAAAACACCGATCTGCCGCTTGATATTTCTTTATTGTTACACCAACATATGAAAAGAATAAGTGAACTAAGTTTTCTGACGATGTTTCACTCTTCTTTCTGAACAGCGACCGATGAGACGATGACTGTCGTATTGATGCCTCCGCGAAAATTGGGGAAGTTGATTTTAAGCAAACAACCAAGAATTGATCGTTCAATCTTCAACTCCATTGACAATAATGCTTATCCATGCCTGTATATTTGGTGTGTCCTACACAAGTAGGAGAATATGTGTATTTTATTAGAACCTTATTAATAATTATGATTGCTAATCGTATATGTATTTTATCATATTGATAATGCCTGTAAACTGGCGTCTCTCATGTAAAAATTGAGAATATACTATTATTATTATTATAGTTCATTGTTGTGTTATTTGGAATTCAGAGAAATGTTTATTTCATTTAAATAAATAAATAAATTTATTCTCATGATGCAGCACATGAGGGACGCCAGTTTACAGGCATCGTCAAATTGTTACAGAAATAGGACCATATTATTCAGTCACAATTTACTGTCGATAGCAAAATATGTTTAACATGTACACTGGAGTTTATACATACACTTGATAAATGTTAATCCCAATAGTCTAAAACATCCTTTTCACTTATGTACAATCGTTTCTGTGCATAGTTGGAAAAATCCGCTAGATTGTCAGTGAGTGCAACACATCAGGAAATACAGAAGTATTGTCTTCGCGTTAACAAAAAACCAGGTCTTGGTTGGATGGGTTATAAGTGCCTGGGAAAAAAATAAAGCTTGAAGTCAGTTTTCATACATAATTTTGTTGTGTACAGATTCCTTGAATTATAGTTCATTGATGTGTTATTTTGAAATCAGTGATTTGTTTATCTCATTTGATCTGCACTGTCATTGTTGGGAGTAAAATACATAAGCTGTAGACGCATCAATTAATGGATTTCTACTGCTTGTGGTATTTACTTCTCGTGAGGAAGGTTTTTGAATTTTAGTTGTTACGACAGGAGTTGTGGATATTGACTGCTCAGCAACATTACGGATATAAGTTCATCACATTATCTTAGGAAATTTGGGTTGTAGTTGGTGCGGCATATATGATGCCCGACGAGCGTACATCTGTCCATGTGATGTTGTGGTGAGTTATATCTTTTTCATGTTGTCGGTTTATGTCCGTTTTATTCCACTCGTTGTGTTAGGTAGAAGTTTTACGAACGAAACTTCTTGTCTGTTTGAGGGTAAGTATCTTAATCGTTAATGTTTTATCTAAAATTATAAATATAGGCAAAAACAACAGGTGTAGTATTTGAGCTTATACATTAAATGGACCTATAATTTCGGAGGCTTTCAGGTAGGAACTAGAACTGCTATCGTTTGCAAACTCTTGTAGTTTGTCGCTAAGCTCTTTTTTGAAGGAGGCCGATGTACTTGCTTGACGCATTTCCACTGGTAATTTATTCCATATCTGTGCATACCTAATCAAGTAAAACTTTTGCCTGGTAGCTGTTTTACATTGTTCGATAGCTAGTGTACCCTTAGTGTGTCTTAGTTTGTAGCCATTGTCATCTGAAAGTCGAGTGCCATTAGTAGAGGTAAAAACCAAGTGGTTTAGAAGCTTATAGTAAAGTGTTAAGTTTAGTCTCAGGCGTCTTAGCAATAGTGTTTCTAATCCTAGGGTGTCACATCTAGTGGAGTAGTTCGCAACATTTTCGGCTCCAAGTAATTTTGACGTGAAGTACCTCTGCACTCCCTCGACTTTCAATTTGTCCTCTATGCGTATACTACTATACATGAATGAACAGTAATCAAATAAAGGACGCACACAAACCTTGTACAACAGAATTCTGGACTCATTTCTGTAAAAGTTCCTGAGTAGAAAGCCGATAAGTCTGCGTGACTTTGACACTTGTTTGGAGATATGTTCAGAAAATGATAAGTCATGTGAGGATTTCAGTCCTAGGTCCAATACAGATTCCAGTCGTAAGAGTGCATGGCCTTGCATTGTCAGGTCAAGTTCTAAATTGTTGCAACCTATAATAATAATAATAATAATAATATATTCTCATTTTTTACATGAGGGACGCCAGTTTACAGGCATCATCAATTCGATAATTTACACATAATATTAATAAGCATATTTAGTAAAGATAATATAATAAGTTACATTTTTTTCCCTAGGAATTTAGGGTACACCAATTGTATAGGCTTGCATAAATATTGTTTTAATAATAATAATAATATATTCCTTCCTGTTTACGCAGGAACATACCAATTGTACAGTCATGGATAAGTTATTATATAAATTACACAATTTGATGTATGATGAATTTACAGTTTTGTTGTTCTCTCTGACATGAGAGTCAGTCGGAACAGTCTGCTATAAAGTCTGTGTAGCACATAAAGAGATATAGAAATATTGTCTTCGCATTAAAAAAAACCCAGACATCAGATGAATGTAATACGGATATCTGGGAAAAAAAGCTTGAAGTCAATTCTCTTGTATAACTTTGTTATGAGCAACACCCTTGGATTAAAGATTATTGATGTATTATGTTGAGACCAGTGATATATTTATTCCATTTTTCGACAGTCTTATCGCAGTTTCATAACAGGAAAGAAATTTGATCGTGGATGCGAAAACTAGATAAGGTCATGTTGGGTTGTTTTACTGCATCAAATGGTGCCGAGGTCGATTCCAGAATTCTCCATTTGCGCCATTTGTGTCTGCATGGCGGACTGTACTCGTAAGTTGGGTAAGACGTTGAAAAACTATTTGAGGACCAGTTGCTTCTTCATTTCAGATCATGAATACTCATTAACAGCATGTTCGCCAGCGTCTTCAAATGGTAGAATTGGATCGTTCCTGGAATTTGATTGATTTTGATTCAGCAACCGGTGAATTTTATATTCTTTTCGATCTGGTATCAGGATAACCGCGGACCATTCCATTAAATATGTCGAATAAGGCATGCAGGAGTAGATCATTACCATCGAATGAATCAACTTGATCTGAGATGCAGCTTTCGGCATGTTTTCGTTATATCATAGATATCCAGGTTTATTGGCGCTGTATAGGCAGTGATTTGGATTAAGACGTATTCTGCAAAGTCTCCGTGCCCATTTGAAGTATACATATGCTTTGAAAGGATTACTTTGTTGGCTCCTACCCCCACTGAGTGTTAACAACAGCTGCTGTGGATTTATGTATTTCCTCACCATTTTGGATAATTCGTCGCCGCATTATTTTGGGGTAGAGACCAGTTGGTGGATTATGAATGATGTTCAAGTAACTTTTATCTTTTCATGTGGTGTTGCGGTAAGTTTCTACCTTGTTTTCTCATATTTCATTCGTATGTTGGTTATGGTTCACCCTTTGTATCAGGTAGACATAGTTTGATCGACTCTTGATTGAATGGGTGTTATTGTCATGACTGCTGCTTTTTTGTCTGGAATTATAAATAGAGGCAAAACAAACAACAGGTGTAGTCTCTGAGTTCATACATTAAATGGGCCTATGATTTCTGAAACTCTTACATGGGAATTACCACTGGTATCAATTACAAACTCACTTAGTGTGTCATTAAGTGCCTTTTCAAAGGAGGCCAATGTGCTTGCTAGTCGTATTTTCTCAGGTAGTTTGTTCCATATTTGGGCATACCTAACCAAGAAAAACTTTTGCCTGGTGGCTGTTTTACACGGTTCTATAGCCACTGTACCTTTAGTGTGTCTAAGGTTGTATCCTGTGTTACCTGAGAACCGAGTATAGTTAGCAGGGGTATACACTATTTGGTTAAGAAGCTTATAGAAGAGTATCAGATTTAGTCGCAGTCGCCTTAACCATAATGTTTCTAGTCCCAGGATTTCACATCTGGTAGAGTAGTTTGTGCCGTTATCGGTTCCGAGTACTTTTCGCGTGAAGTACCTCTGTACTCCTTCTACTTTCAGTTTGTCTTCTATGCGTGTACTACTAAATATGAATGAGCAGTAATCTAGGAGTGGGCGCACACAAACCTTGTACAGTAGTATTCTGGATTCGTTTCTGTAGAAGTTCCTGAGTAGGAAACCAATAAGCCTTCGTGATTTCGACACTTGATTCGAGATATGCTCTGAAAATGATAGATTGTGTGAATATTTCAGTCCTAGGTCTAGTACAGATTTGAGTCTGGGGATTTTGTGGCCCTGAATTGCTAGGTTGAGGTCAAGGTTGGAACAGCCTATGCAGAGCCATCCACACTTTTCAACATTAAACTCTAGTCTCCAGGTGTCACACCATCTATCCATTTTTGCTAATTCTTCATGTATTGAGTTCATAGTTGGGCCGATATCTGTATTTGTGCAGGTATATGTCACCTTCAAGTCATCTGCATACAGTATTGGCTTGCCTATACTAAAACATTCACATATACTGTTTATGTATATAATGAAAAGAAGGGGTCCCAATACACTCCCCTGGATGACACCACTGCTGATTGGTCTAGGTCTGGAGGTCATTGAGCCAACTTTAGTTGTCTGATTCCTGTCATAGAGAAATGATTTTATCCAATTGTAGAGGGGGTTGCGTATCCCTAGTGAGCATAGCCTACCGACTAGCAGATTGTGTGGGACTCTGTCGAAGGCTTTCCTTATATCGAAATAGAGGATTATTACTAGCTCTCTCCTATCTCTTCTATAGGTGACTTCGTTGAAAAAGTCTATATGGCAAGTGACGCAAGATCTTTTCTTGAGGAATCCGTGTTGAGACAGGTTGATGAGTTTATGTTTTAGAAAGTAGTCTGACATTTGGTCCTTGATTACTTTCTCCATGATCCTTGATATGACTGGTGTTATATTGATAGGCCTATAATTACATGCACTAGTTTTGGCCCCTCCTTTATGCTTAGGTAATATATATGTGTTTTTCCAAGTTTCAGGGTAGGTTTCAGTCACTAGTGAGATATTAAATATTCTAAGTAATAATACTATCATATCCGTACCACCGTTTTTGTATATGACGGATGGTATATCGTCTATCCCACAACTACTGTTAGCTTTTAATGTCCTTACCGCCGATGCTATATTTTGTATATTAAAGTTTATTTCACCTAACTTGTAGTTATTTTTGCAGGTTATGTCGAGAATTGGGGACGGATGTGCTTTGGTGTTGTTGGAGAACCACTCACTCAGGAGTTCACTAATGATCTGGGGATCATCGTAAATTATACCTTCGTGTTCTAAATGACTGATATTGTTTTCTTCACCCTTCTTCAGCCGTTTTTGCAAGATTTTGCAGAGTTCCTGGGTTTTAGAGGTGCCCTCTAGGGCTTTATTTTCCTCGACTTGTGCTTTCATTTTATGTCTCTCATCTAAATTTTTAAATATTTCGTGTATCAGGTGTAATGCATTAAATTCTTTGTATAAATAAAATCTCCTTTTTAGTTTCCTTAGTTTTATTCGCGTTTTGCGATCTATGAACAGAGTTGGTGTCTTTAGGGCAGATTTCAGGGGTGCGATTGTGTCTCTTACCGAACTGATTGTCTTGTAGAAGGTATTTAGTATTACTTCTAAGTTATTATTGGTGAAGTATTCACCCCAGTCTGAGCTTCTCAAGAGCGTTGGTAGGAATTCCCAGTCGGCATTTCGATAGTCCCTATATTGATAGTAAACCGGGGAACTCTTAGGTGTGTGTTTAGTTGTTAGTTGTAAGGGTAGGGTGCAGTACAGTATGTTGTGGTCACTGTTGTCGAGTTTATCCCTCACCTCTATCGAGATCGGCTCTATTTTGTGGCAGAGGATTAAGTCGAGAATATTGTTGTGTCGTGTTGGGAGGCGTACGCACTGCTTCCATCCTCCTACATCTATGGCTTCTAGGATCACCTCGTAGGTTCTCGGTCCAGTGCAGGTATCCCAGTTCACTCCAGGGAGGTTGAAATCGCCACAAACTAGTTTGTAGTCGAATTCCAGCTTAGGTACAACCTCTAGTATTTCTCCGATAACCGTATCAGTCGTTATAGGGCTGTTAGGGGCTCTGTATATACATCCCACAAGAATGTTATTTTCATTCGTGTGGATGCTTATCCACTTGGATTCTGGGAGTTTGTCGATAGTTAGGTTTGTAAAGGTATTGGAGTTAGTGGATTTAGAGGCATATATTAGACAGCCGCCTCCTCTCTTGTCTACTCTGTCATTCCTGTGGATGTTATAGTTATCAATTATCAGCTTTGTGTCAGGTATATCAGTAGTAAGCCAAGTTTCAGTTACCAGAATCAGTGTAGGCCGCTCCATGTATACCAAGCTGCGAAGGGAAGTTATTTTGTTAAGGAGAGATCGAGCATTTAAAAGCATAATTTTCAGAAAACCAGGGTTGTTGGGATAGTTAGTAGGTTTTCTTGTTACTATCCCTAACTCCTGGTTGCCTATGTTATGTTCGGAGGGATCCTCATATGAGACATTGTCAGCGTGTTTACTATTCCCTGGACAAATTGTGCTGCGAGGGGGGCTATTGTTTGCTGCAACCGAAAATAATCCTGTTGCATATAATCGTTTCTGGTCTCATTACGTGGGTATCTAGGATCATTTCTCTGCATAAAATAGTCTGTTTCACTGTTCACATTGTAATTTACAGGGCCATAGTAACCTGTTTTTAGGTTATTTTGAGGATAGTGCGTGCTAGGTCTTACGTAGTTGTACATTTGCTGACTCATCTCGTGAGTGTACCTAGAAGGACCAGGGGCCAATCTATACCCGTTATGCCGAGGGTTCGAGTATAAATTTCCGTTGATATGGTACCTAGTGGTGTCCCGTCTAGTAGCCCATGTGTTTTCATTATTGATTATGGGTCCCGTCCTCAGGTTATATGTGCCTACAGGCATTTTAAAACCTCGGCTATTGCGGAAATCGTGGGTATCACTCTGCTGTTTGATCAGCTCGGTGCCCCTTGCATATCTGCTGGTGTGTGATTTTGTGTGGGTAGAGCCATTTTTGCCGTTAGTTCTCACCTTGTGCAGTCTGTCGTCCTCAATTCGTTTACTACTCTTAGTTCGACGAGGAGCTCTTCCATTCACGTCTTCCGTCTCCTTTATGGGACCTGCCGCTATGCGTGCATAGTTATTTTTTAGGCTTATATGCTGCTTGTTGGGCTTGTCACAAGGGAGGTATATGGACGCATGAGGAGAAACCTTGGTTTTAGGGGACTTCTTTACTGCTTTTACAGTGGGATTATCTTGTTTGGCCCTGGGTGCAGTGTGATCTGCCGATATTTGCAGGTTATCGGTAGTAGGAGCATCTACATCTACTTCATGGGTGTGGTCAGTAGATTTACTAGGAGTGTTCTCATGAACTTCGAGACCAATTACAGTGTTACTGCTCTTTTTGGGTTTCCCTTTGCCTTCTTGTGTCGTTTGTTCACCTACTACTGTGCAAGTGTCACTTTGTGCTATAGTGTTCTTTGACACTTCGATGCTGACGCTATTCACGATTTGTGGTATAATCGTGTTTGTATCTATGGTGTTCTTAGCTACTTGTCGTTGGTTGGGGGTTTTGTCCGGGACTATTTTAAGATTTTTGAATTTTGTAGTGGAAGCCAAAATATCCTCAGATTTCCTGAATTGTTCGGCTATAATACAGCTGTCAAACCTGAAAAGTATGGGACATGTGCGGTTTGTCTCTTTTTTATTTAGTCTAATACACTGACAGGGTGTGCTTAGAAGGTTGGCAGCTCTTAACAAGGAGTGCTGAACCGATTTTATGGGCTCTTTGTCAGGTATGTTGTACACTATGGCGTTCTGTTTAGAAGCAAGTCTCTTAACAACTTCGCTCGACAAATAGTCCATAACGTTTTCTAGCTCCTTAGCATGTTCCAATTCAGCATCGGTTGGTTTAGTCCTGAGCTTAAAGAGTTTTAGGAAAGTGAGATCCCCCAGTTCTCTTTTAAGATGGAGGATTGTTTCTGGTACCAGGTCAAGTTGATTTAGTTTCGTCCTGAGTTCATTTATTTGTAGCTGCATGTCATTTATGATGCAGGCTAAGTTAGTAATCTCTCCCTTTTGTGACAGGATATCTTCCACCTGAATTACAGGGGTTAGCATTATGTTGGAACCGTTTATATTGGGTGAACTACTAACTGAAGCCGATTTAAGGGGTGATAATGCGTTACTCGATAAGCTTAAGCTATTTTCTAAGTTACTAGTGTTCATAAGAACACGTTTTTTATAGCTTTTGCCCATTATTATTGGTGATAATATAGCAGAACAGAAAAATGAATATCAGCGAAAACACGTGCAAAAGTTTCACCAGATTCGAACGTACCGCGAGTTGTATGCAGAGCCTTTGTTGCCGTTGGTGACATCATGATAGCCACACCCTCGGTGTGCGTGTGGTTATCTTCTGGGTGACCGAAGTAGATCACTGACTCACCCGTTGACAATTTGGTGAGTCCATTCCCATTCCATCTGCTTTCAAATATTCCCAGCACTTGGATTCCGTATCTTATCATCTCGTTTGCGATCTGGGCAGCTTCCCCTGTCTCGTACATAGTGCGCACGTTCCATGTCCCCACACAGACGTTTTCTTTTGGTGCAAAGAGGCTCATCATGCTGAAGATTCTGTAGCAATATTGTTTACAGGGTGGGGTTGCTAGCCTCACGCCTGAGAAGGGAATGGTTACATTGAGATAAAGTTTAGAGAGAAGCGACCTTTTGGGTTGCTCCCCTTAAAATCAGATAACAAGGGATAAAACAATCAGAACAACACCAACAAAAGCAAAACAATTCACAGCAAAAAGGTCAAAAAGCGACAACAACGATACAATATAAAAACAACATGCAATATAGTTCAGCACAGTTAACTAAAATGATACCAAAATCACAGACTCACTGACTTGGGCCAACTTGAACATATAAATCCAATAATATATACAATTTTACGTGTGGGTTGTTTTTAAAGGATACAAATGTCCAAAAACTCTGTTATAGGTATTAGTAGTCAATAATAGTAAATATATATAAATATTTAAAACAATTGAATTTATGAATTCATACAAAACCATAAGGAGACGTAATTTGTTTGAATTGTTTATTCATCCCGTTCCCTATGTATCTGATTCAAAGTGTTTATTACTTCTATGTACTAACAATGTTAGGTTTACATTTGAGGACGATTGTTTCCGTCAGGTTGATGGTGTTGCTATGAGAAGTCCGTTGTGGCCCCTTTTAGCAGATATCTATATGTCGTACATTGAGAGTTTATCGGAGGATTGAGTCGAAAATGTGCCACTTTATAGGTGTGTAGATGATATTATAATCATAAGCGATAAGTCTTGTTCTACAACCTCAATTTTGAATCGAATGAATGAAGTTCAGAATAGCATATCGTTTACGTCCGTAGAAGAGGAAGATAATTGTTTATCTTTCCTAGATATATTGCTTAGTCGACGAACGGCTTGATGGGTCAATTAAACAATCTCTTTATAAACAACCTACCTGGACAGTACAGTATCTTAATTATCACAGTTCATGCCCTGTTCTGTACAAAAAATCTTAGTAAGGTGCCTCATCAATAGAATCCAACGAATATGCACTGAAGATACACTTGATGAGGAAGAAGGAAAGTTGACACAAACTCTGGTTGGTAAGAATTATCCAGACAAGTTCATCAGGAGATATAAAGTAGTCGAAACATCATGACCCATTCTCCAACTCACCGCGAAGAAAGACGTGTACATCAAGCTACCCTATATGGAGCATTATAGCAGCTTGATAACTCGACAGCGGTGGAACGACGTGGTCAGAAAGACATTTTATGCAGCTAATATCATAATAATTGAGAATGTGAAGCCAATATATTCATCCACCTAAACCCTTTGAACATACGAAAAGTGATGTCACGTCCCACTGTATTTACCTATCTGAATGTGCGTGTGGACACATACATAGGAAGGACTCACCGATCTCTGCCGGTAAGGGCCGGCTTCAGAGCATATTTCTAAATGGCTCCAGAAGCAAACAGAATCTGAAGAACCGAACAATGGTGACAATAGGAGACCTAGCTCCTCTATTGCGAAACATACCACAGAGGAGACAGGATATAAAATTGACGTTAACACAACTTTTAAACCTATCTATAAACATGTTTGGGGCGTATCCTGGTTAGCGATTAGGAAGTTTAAACCACCTTTGTGCGATCAAAGCAACAATTTGTCATCACACTAAACCGCCTTCCTTGGTAAACTTTGTTTTGATACCACAGTAGATGTACTATTACCTCTGCTATTTGATTTAAAGGTCTTCGTTGTTATTTCGGCCTTAAGTATGTCTTTTTTACTTGACCTAAATTTATTCATCTCACGTCATAACTCTTTATTAATTTCATGTGTATTCCAATGACAAGTGTGTGTGATCAGATTGTTCGAAATGTGTTGCGTAAATACAAACAATACACCATCCAGACAAATTACGTCTTCTTATTGCTTTGTCCATATATATATATATTGAATTCTAACTTTATAATTTCTTGATAAAGTGTTAGAGACAACCAGTGCCATCGACGTTCATCCACTTCACCCTAACATTGTGTACTCCACTGGCCACGATTCGTCATAATAACTCTAAGAAACAGACGCGCTCCCCCTCATACGATAGTCGAGAATGAGCATGAGATCCTTATACAGATTATAGTACTATAGATGTCAATGTAGTTGAAGATTGAACGATCAATTCATGGTTGTTTGCTCAAAACCAACTTCCCCAATTTTCGCGGAGGCATCAATACGACAGTCATCGTCTCATCGGTCGCTGTTCAGAAGGATGTCAGACCAAAACTGTCAGAAGTAATATTGTGATTTATTGTTGTAATATTTGTTCAAAGACCTTGGTTAAAACTTAATTTAAAGCTGCCTCTACGTTGGTGTTACAATAAAGAATTCTCGAGTAGCCAGTGTGTGTTTTGGTTTTCGCGTCCGTTATTACTATGCGTTTCTGAGAAACTTCAAGGAACAGCGTGAGCCCGAGCGTAGCAAGAGCGGGGCATTGACGGTTTACGGGACGTGGATGACAGTTTCTTACAGTACACCGTCAGTATTTAAACGGTTTTGGACAGCTGGCACGACTTCGGATAGTCACCGTCCATCTTTCCTGGTGCCGGTCAAGCAATATCTGGAACGATTTTGGAATTGGGTCAAGTTCAACAATGCCTGGGTCAAAGAAGGGACAGAGTGTCTTGGATGCAAACAGGAAAGTAAGTCATGGTGACTTGTCTGTTAATTGTAACGATGTGTCTGATGTTAAGCATGACATGGTTGATGTTACTGTTTCACCGTTCAAGGATAATAGGAACATCAAACTCCCTAAATTTGAACCACGGTGTTTCGATGGAAACCCGGTTAATTATTTACCATTTTTAATTGAGTTTGAGATCATGCTGAGTAGTTTTGCATTAAGTGATGAATTGAAGTTAATGTATTTGATGAGGTATTGCACTGGAGATGCTGCAAGAGCTATACAGCGCTGTAAGTTTATGAAGCGAAAAGAGGGCTACGATGAGGCTATGAGCATATTACGTCAAAGGTTTGGAAGACCTTCGATGATTGCAGGGAAATTATTCGAGGCTGTTAAGGGTAATGGTGGTCAATTACAGGATGACTCCCAGGCACTCACTGAGTTTTTAGATAATTTGCTAATTTACAAGAATGGAATGATTTCGATGAATCGCATGAGTGACCTTAACTCGAGTTTTATACTAGAAGTAATAGCAAGACGTCTACCTACTCGACTGCAAAGGAAGTGGGTGAAGATTAGCTCCCGTATGGAGGATGAGGGTATCGAGCCAAAGTTTGATGATATCCTGAAACTGGTAAATACTAGTGTCAATCAATCGATGAGCAAGTTTGCCAGTCTATTACACCTCACCCCTAGAATAGAGCAGTCTGAGGGTAAAACGCAATCATTCATGACGAAAAGGCCTAAGAGAGGTGGATATCGAGAAGGCTCCATGATGTATAGTAATGCATATAAACTTAGTGAGTGTAACAGGTTTCGTAGTACATCCTCAACAGATAAGTTACAAGATGCAAGACAAACGCGGTTGTGTTTTACACGTTTGCGAGAAGTGCGTACAAAGATGAACTGTGAACCAGTGAGCAAGTTCAGTGATAAGCTAAATGTAAGCTCCAGGCCTAACTCCGAATTGTGTGACGATAACGGTTTGGTCAGGAAGTCTGTAGTTGCAACTGGTAAGCCATTGTTGAATAGAGTGTCACAGAATAGAGGTATTGCTTCAGAGTGCAGTTCTGACCCTACAAGTTTACAAGGTATTACAAGTCAGAGTGAAGTTATAAAACCTTTTAGGATTTGCGAGGAGGAACCAAAATTGTCTACTTCTGTTATTAAAGAGTTTGAAAATGATGAACTTGACGGTAAATCGTATATTGGTGATAATGATCATGATAGTGCAGATTTGTCTTTGGTTGATCATAATGAAATGGGGGTAATGCTTACTACTGCTAAGTTGAATAAAGGTTCTGTACAACTTGAACGTGAAGTAGAAATAAATGCAGACGCAGTTGCAGAAGGCATGCATATTTGTGAGACCGTCAGTGGCAGTGATCAGCATGTAGCCCACCTATCATCATATGCTAGTGCTAAACCTGAGCTGATAGTAAAATAGAGCAGTGGTGGTGGTCTTGCAGGTAGACAAATTTCTGAAAGTCGATCAACAACAGTTTTGATCCACCGCTAACTTCATCAACTTGTGTCACACAGTCGTCGTTGGTGCTGTCATCCACAATGAAACGGACGCCCATCAACTCAAGTATCTTGTGCAATGACTATGCTAGTATCAGTTCGTTTGAAAGGACGAATATCAATGGTCAGTTTAGTGAGGATAAGCCAAGTGTAAACGAGAGAGTAATTGTTAAATTGACGTGGATGAATAAAGGCATTTCTAGTTTCAAGTTACTATTTGAATGCTATTATCTTTGGTGTAAATTACTCTGTTTCTACACTTGCTTGATGAGATAGGTCGTGTGTGTGTAATTGAACGGCATGTAGGCCAACCATTATCAGATGCTAATGTTAAACCGGAGCTAATAGTAAAAAGCAGCAGCGGTGGTGGTCTTGCAGTTAGACAGCTTTCTGAAAGCCGAACAACAACAGTTTTCATCCACTGCTATGTTTATCAACTGGTATCAATTGAAAAGACGAAAGATTTTGCTCAGTTTAGAGAGGATAAGCCAAGTGTAAACGAAAGAGTAATTGTTAAATTGACTTGCATGAATAAAGGCATTTCTAGTTTCAAGTTACTATTTGAATGTTATTATCATTGGTGTAAATCACTCTGTGCCTACGCTTGGTTTACCATATACTTCGTGTATTTGTTCGTCATCTATATTCTACGATACAATGACATAAGCGTGTTACCGTTCAGATTTGAGGATATAGATGATAGAAGGAAGTCAGCAAATGAACTCTGCAACGATTTTCCAAACTAGAGCGTCAACCTGAGAAGGGTTGTAGGCGTACTGCTGTAAGTCCTACAATGCTTCAAGGGTAGTTCGTCAAGGCAGAATCCACCACATTTGATGTGTTGATTGTACATATGTTTGTGTTAAATAATTGTATGAGTTCCAAATATTGTAATTGTTGGTTAATCTTGTTTGTGTCCGGACATTCCACAACTTACGATCGTCAACCTGTGAAGGGTTGTAGGCGAACTGGTGTAAGTCCTGCGAATCTTCAAAAGAATTCCACCAAGACATGATCAACGAGGTTATTTGTACTGTTTGTGTATACGAGTGGTGTGTCTTTTCAATTTGTGATTTTGGATTCATTGTGTTTACTCGTTGTTTTCGTACCTTGTTTTTATTACATAATTTTGTTAAAATTTTCGTCGTGATTACTTCTGAAGTTGTTTCTAGTCTTCTACATCCGTGAATGAATTGATTGATGTTAGAGACAGCTGAGGGGTCGTGTACGCCGGGGAGGCTATTGCTCAGAATGAAATGCACACGGAGATAATTGTTAGCTGCGGTCCGACACGCCGGGGAGAAAGAGTGTAAACGACCGAGGCTCGCATACATCACCGTTACTAGAATTGAGGCAGAATGAGTGACAAGCGATTTCAGTGGTAATTGGTGGTGAGTAGATAAGAGGATGTGCGTAGAGTATCGTGAGGTGGTTCTATGGTCACGTTGCATTCTGCAAGAGTCATTGTAGCAAGAGGCGATTGTGTTGCAATAGGATGTGTCAAGAGGACACCTTTAACTGGAAGGCGCAGGTCGCCATTGATGTGTGAGATTGTGCTGTGGGTATGCTTGTGGTGTGTTGGCTTTTCTGTTTGTTTTCCATTTCAGCTCTGTCCGTGTGACCCAGGTTGTCGCAATGGCATCCAAGTCAACGTGTATTGGTCGTGATGGAAAAAAGGGATGGATCCCTGTTTTGCCGGGGAGTGTCAATGTAGTTGAAGATTGAACGATCAATTCATGGTTGTTTGCTCAAAACCAACTTCCCCAATTTTCGCGGAGGCATCAATACGACAGTCATCGTCTCATCGGTCGCTGTTCAGAAGGATGTCAGACCAAAACTGTCAGAAGTAATATTGTGATTTATTGTTGTAATATTTGTTCAAAGACCTTGGTTAAAACTTAATTTAAAGCTGCCTCTACGTTGGTGTTACAATAAAGAATTCTCGAGTAGCCAGTGTGTGTTTTGGTTTTCGCGTCCGTTATTACTATCGTATACATATATATGCTGACTAGCGACTGTTTTATACAGTGAGTCAACCGGAGTTCTTGTGAGAGGTCATAACCGATGCGGTCCGCCAAGTCAGGTAAGAGAACAGTTACTCGCTCAATACATTGGCTGGCGGTTGCGTTATACATAAATATATCACGAGTAGGAAGAACTTGAAATTCGTGGGCCATTGGCTGAGTGACCTACCAGCTTGCTCTGTAACAGGAAGGTTCTGTGTCCAAACCCCTGAGGATGAGTACAGAGGAACAATCCCAAACTAGGACGAAACAGGTGCCCAGTATACACTGGTTTTCCAATGGTTCTCTAGCTGATGTTAGCTAACGATCAGACCACACGTTTCTCTCCATAAGAAAACTTAATACTATGAAAAATTGGAGTAAAATGAACTAGATAAACTGGATAAAATAAACTTACCTCATTTGGTTCCGAGGAAGCATCTCCTGCTACAAAATCAATTTTCTCCATTTCTATTGATGATTGTTTTAGTTTTTCTCTTTCTTGTTTTAATGAAAGAGGTATAAAATCATCATTGTCTTTGATTCATTCAGGTGCATAGCCATTCTTCCATGTGAAAACTAGAATATGGCCTGTATCAATTAGCAACTGAAGAGTTGGACAACATTCAAACACCTTTTCCGGCTCATTATCATTTTGAAAACTACATAAAATAAATAGAATACACCATCATTGTGTATATGATAAGGGTAAGTGATACAGTCAAACACAATTTAAAAATATGGGAAAAACTATTCTAATTTTCTTTAAAATGGGTTAGGAATCACAATTATACAACATAAATAGAAAAGTTCTCAACTCTTTTTTGTTTGATAGAAGGATAAAATTGGGCACTGTGGTGGTAGAATATAACTCCATTATGGATAAAACCGCACAGTGGTGTTATACAGTAATATTTACTGATGACAGCGTTTCGAGAACATAACTTGCTTGTTCGTTTACATACATGAGTAAAAATGGCTTAGGCATATGAACACAATCAATATAAGAAATGCATGAAACAGAAAGGAAGACAAAATACATTCGGAAATGACATTAGTGTTATCAATAAAGTACAGTCAAGTGGGAAATAAAACGAGTGCTTTTAAAGTCGAAATGAGTAGCTTGTTAAAATGCTATGATGTACGTGAATTGAATGGAAATAGAATTTTAAGATTATCTATTATCCTCCTCTGATTTGACTGACTGGTGGTAATAATATCTTCCATACCTCTGGCATTTGCGTTGAGTCAATTCTACTGCATGTGTTGGGTGCAGAATCAATGAACCAGGATTAAGAAATCAATCTCTCTCCACCTAATTAGATTATTTTTAGAATTTTATAATAATAATTTTATATTTTCATATAAACATAAATGTACATGAAAACGCATGCCATTTTTACAGACACGATCAAGTATGTTATAATGTCAAATCTTAGATTGTCTACAAGTTAATAATGTTTCAACAGTTAAATATTTGATACATATATAATTACACTCATTGTCTGAACCAGGCCGTATAGTTATTGAATTTTACAGTTGTCCTCCAGGTTGAGCGGGAAAATCGACTTGGTTTCGTTTTCATCCCGTGGTTGTCGGCATACGGTTATCAACCAATATTGAGGTAAGTACAACGTTTACAAGCGATTGAGAGCTGTTTTAGAAAAGTGAATGTGCTAAGGCGTATCATTAAAGTGTAATAAATTAAGTAAGTGCAATATATCATTAATAAATACATTTATATAGGAAACAGAATGGGGAAGTAATTAATCCCTAGGCCGACAACGTTCATTTGCAATGTATGATAATACCCATATACTTCGTACTATCATGATGTCCACTTTTGGTTTTAATACATTTATCCTCAGTTGTGCCAGTTGTTTTTGTTTCATGCCTTTTTGTCCATTTGGTGCACAACCGTACCCTCCAGAGAATAGGAATAGAATAAGTCGAATCAAATTCATAACATGCTATAAAACGTTAGGTTTAATGGGATATAATGAGGATCAAGTAAAGACGTTATTGGAAAATGAATGAGATAAGACATTGTGAAGTGGTATTTAAAGATCAGACAATGGACAGCAAGTTAATTTATAAGATGCCCCATAAATCTGTGCAGATCCCGCGTGGTCGCATCTCAACAATAGGCTGAGCGAATGGTATATATTTAAAGGTAGAAGCATGATCTGTCAAGGCGTTCATTATTATCTTTTCCAAGATAAAGATCTAAGCCCCTGTAAATATCATGGAAATCTCGAGCCGTGAAATTGCATATTGTTGTTCCTGCAGAATGGGGCGATTCACCTTAGTGACCATCACCATATCTACTGATCAGCTAGCGCCACCCTCCCTCCTTTTTTGATGTTAGGCTCTGAGACTATGATTATTATGGCTACCGCAAATATATTGCTTGGTACCAGACATGTTCGTACCTCACATTCCATCTCCCTAGCCTTCCTAATGAGTGCTTCCAGTAGGTCTCCATGTACGTCTTTATGAACATATTATATATGTGTGCATGCGTCCCAATGGACAGATTACTTTATAAGAAGTTAAAGCCTTAAAGAGTAAAAAAAGAACAGGTTTTGTGAATAGTGGAGCAATATTTAGCAGAACACTATAGTTAGGGTTCAATGTAGGTAGTATGAACTGAAAGTGAGGTCGGTTGGCAGGACTTAGTGTAATAAATTATCATGACCTATCACACCCGATTCTGTGGTTGGGTGTTAATGCGCGAAGTGCAATTGCTGAGCTTCTTTTCTAACCTGCTTGTCTTCATGGGATCAATCATTCTAACCTTAGGTAAATTCTTATATTCTGATAATCTCACCACTCCTGATCTACTAGTCTGACCTATGTAGTTGACTGAACTCACAGTCATTACAAGGTATTTTGTGAATTATACTATTTTGTCTCACTGGGTCAGTCTACAGTATCCTTTAACCTACAGAGCTTGTCCTACCTGAATGAGTTTAAAGGTTTAAATGCCACTACCATAATGCCTGCTTTATTAAGAAGCCTACGCGGGGAGGGTCTCAGATGTCGCCTCCTTATACGATAAAACTGTAAATATCCTATATTCTTTCTTATATGTGCCATCATTATTGGTCTCACTATCATTTTTATTTTGCTTCTGACCTTTTTTGATCTTCAAATAGTTTTTCAACATTTTACTCAACTTACGAATACAGTCCGCCATGCAGACACAAATGGCGCAAATGTAGAATTCTGGAGTCGACCTCGGCACCATTTGATGCAGTAAAACAACCCAACATGACCTTATCTAGTTTTCGCCTCCACGATCAAATTTCTTTCCTGTTATAAAACTACGATAAGACTGCTGAAAATATGGAATAAATATATCACTGATCTCAACATAATACATCAATAATCTTTAAGCCACGGGTATTGTTCACAACAAAGTTATATAGGAGAATTGACTTCAAGCTTTATTTTTCCCAGATATCTGTATTACATCCATTTGATGTCTGGTTTTTTGTGAATGCGAAGACAATATTTCAATATTTCTTTATTTGTTGCACAAACAGACTTTATAGCAGACTGTTTTGATGGACTCTAATGACAGAAAGAACATCAAACTGTAAATCCATTATACATCAAATCATGTGCAATTTATATAACAACTTATCCATACGTGTACAATAGGTATGTTCCTGCATAAACAGGGAGAAATATATTATTATTATTAAAACAATATTTATGCATGCCTATACAATTGGTGTACCCTACATAGCTAGGGAAAAAATGTACCTTATTATATTATCTTTACTAAATAGGCTTTTTAATTTTTCTTTTATCGACATTTGTGTACTACCTGGTATGTGGTAACATAAACCGCTGTGAATTCTTATGCTGAAACTCAGACAGTCAAGAATAAAAGATCAATGAAAGTCAGAAGCAACATAAAAATGATAGTGAGACCAATAATGATGGCACAAATAAGAAAGAATATAGGATATTTACAGTTTTATCGTATAAGGAGGAGACATCTGAGATCCTCCCGGCGTAGGATTCTTAATAAAGCAGGAATTAGGGTAGTGGCATTTAAACCTTTGAACTCGTTCAGGTAGGACAAGCGCTGTAGGTTAAAGGATACTGTAGACAGACCCAGTGAGACAAAATAGTATAATTTACAAAATACCTTGCAATAATAATAATATATATTCTCATTTTTACGTGAGGGACGCCAGTTTACAGGCGTCATCAATTCAATAAGTTACACATAATATTAATAAGCATATTTAGTAAAGATAATATAATAAGGTACATTTTTTCCCTAGCTATGTAGGGTACACCAATTGTATAGGCATGCATAAATATTGTTTTAATAATAATAATATATTTCTCCCTGTTTATGCAGGAACATACCTATTGTACACGTATGGATAAGTTGTTATATAAATTGCACATGATTTGATGTATAATGGATTTACAGTTTGATGTTCTTTCTGTCATTAGAGTCCATCAAAACAGTCTGCTATAAAGTCTGTTTGTGCAACAAATAAAGAAATATTGAAATATTGTCTTCGCATTCACAAAAAACCAGACATCAAATGGATGTAATACAGATATCTGGGAAAAATAAAGCTTGAAGTCAATTCTCCTATATAACTTTGTTGTGAACAATACCCGTGGCTTAAAGATTATTGATGTATTATGTTGAGATCAGTGATATATTTATTCCATATTTTCAGCAGTCTTATCGTAGTTTTATAACAGGAAAGAAATTTGATCGTGGAGGCGAAAACTAGATAAGGTCATGTTGGGTTGTTTTACTGCATCAAATGGTGCCGAGGTCGATTCCAGAATTCTACATTTGCGCCATTTGTGTCTGCATGGCGGATTGTATTCGTAAGTTGAGTAAAATGTTGAAAAACTATTTGAAGACCAGTTGCTTCTTCATTTCAGATCATGAATACTCATTTACAGGATGTTCGCCAGCGTCTTCAAATGGTAGAATTGGATCGTTCATGGAATTTGAGTGGTTATGAGATAGACGGTTTGGAATTAATCCTCATTTCAGTTTAGATGCAGGGTTGTTCGACCTCGACCAGAAGATGAATAGGAGCAGCAAAATACCAGAAAGAGAAAGTGTGTGAACATGAAAAGGACATTTATATATTATGCATTTATAAATGTTTATCTTAAATGTATATTATACTTAAGTAAACATTTTTCTAATTTGTAGTTGTGTTTTCACTTATTTATGCGAAGTCTTAGAGTTTATTTAATGTCATAATGTGTATTAATGAGTATGAGCGTTTTAGTGTTCTAATGACTGATGCGTTTTAGAAATAAGTGATGGGTTCTGGTAGGGATAGTCATTTGGACAAAACAGTTTATATGGCAAGCGTTTGAAGGTTACAATTAGGGATAGGTCCTATTTCTAATTTCTAAGGGTAAACTAATCCTGTTTGTTCCGTACTATGTCTTTATGCACCCATGCTGCTAGTTTACGTATAGTTTTCAGATTGCTAAGGGTGTTGAAGTGCGTCTTTTAGGTGCTGTAGTAGATTAGTAGTTGATTCGTTCTAGGAGTAAATAGTTTATTAATATAATCAGTAGAGTGAAACAGTCTGTACAGAGAGCATTTGAAGCTTGTAACCGAAGAGCAAGTTCTGACATCTAGGGGCAGGCTATTCCATACTTTAGAATACATGACTGTGAAGAAGTTTTCACGGAGTGTTGACTTAAAAGAATGAGTTGTCACTGTGCAAGTTTGGTTACGCAGATCGTAAGAACCTTCCTGTGCGAATTGTATGTCCCTGTTACCTGAGAATGACATTTTGTGAAGGACCTTAAAGAAGAATATTAGGTTTATAATAAGTCGCCTTGTCCAAAGTGGGTCGAGTTTTAGGATCATGCACCGTGAGATGTAGTCTTTCTTACAATCGTAGCCAAGTAGTTTTGAGGTAAATTATCGTTGGATACTTTCCATTCTTAGCTTGTCGAGTGTGCGAGTGCTGCTTATAATAAATGGACAGTATTCTAGTAGTGGTCTGACACATGTTTTGTACAGAATTAGCTTGGCTTCATTGTCGTGAAAGTTACTGAGTATGCGTCCTAAGAGCATCCTCGATTTTCTAGTCTGTGATGCTACTTGCTCTGAGTATGTCAAGTCACTAGAGTACCTAAGGCCTAGGTCAACGATTTTTATCAATTTTATGAGGGCTTAGATCTTTATCTTGGAAAAGATAATAATGAACGCCTTGACAGATCATGCTTCTACCTTTAAATATATACCATTCGCTCAGCCTATTGTTGAGATGCGACCACGCGGGATCTGCACAGATTTATGGGGCATCTTATAAATTAACTTGCTGTCCATTGTCTGATCTTTAAATACCACTTCACAATGTCTTATCTCATTCATTTTCCAATAACGTCTTTACTTGATCCTCATTATATCCCATTAAACCTAACGTTTTATAGCATGTTATGAATTTGATTCGACTTATTCTATTCCTATTCTCTGGAGGGTACGGTTGTGCACCAAATGGACAAAAAGGCATGAAACAAAAACAACTGGCACAACTGAGGATAAATGTATTAAAACCAAAAGTGGACATCATGATAGTACGAGATATACGTGTAGCATTATACATTGCAAATGAACGTTGTCAGTCTAGGGAGTTTATTTTTATTAATGCATTTATTAGTGATACTTTCACTTACCCATTTCATTACACTTTATTGATTCACCTTAGCACTTTTACTTTTCTAAAAACAGCTTTCAATCCGTTGTAAACGTTGTACTTACCTCAATATTGGTTGGTAATCGTATGCCGACAACCACGGGATGAAAACGAAACGAAGTCGATTTTCCCGCTCAACCTGGAGGACAATTGTACAATTCAATAACTATACAGACTAGTTCAGACAATGAGTGTAATTATATATGTATCAAATATTTAACTGTTGAAACATTATTAACTTGTAGACAATCTACGATTTGATATTATATCATACTTGTTCGTGCCTGTAAAAATGGCATGCATTTTCATGTAAATTTATATGTTTATATGAGAATATACATTATTATTAGTGACACTTCGGAGTCTAGTTAGGTTAGCGCATTGAAGCGTTAATTTCAGTTCAACTGAGGTTACGCCAAAGCAGATCCAGCCACATTTGTTCAGATTGAATTGTAGATTCCATAGGGACGACCAAGCAGTCATTTTATCTAATTCCTTCTGCACTACATTCTCGAAGTTCCCTAAGTCATCACTTTGGAATGTATAAGCTACTTAAGCTACTAATGAATGTTATCTTCCATATGTCAGGGTAAGTTTGGGTTTCTACGCACATTGTGAATATTTTAACCAGCAGTAGAGGAATGTCAGGGCCACCATATTTATAGAAGTAAGATGATATACCGTCGGTACCGAAACCTTTAGAACGTTTGAGGGTTCTTATAGTTTGGTTAATGTCAGCGTAAGTGAATTCAACAGTGCTAATTTGGTTTGGTGTGAGTGGAGTTGGAGTTTGTGCCATTTTAGTAATAGGGTGTATATCAAGTAGCTGGACTGAGGGCTTAATGTAGTTACCTGCAAACGTTTTGTTGAATAGTTCACATATGTCTGCAGAGTTAGTGCATAGCCTGCCTTTGTCTATGAGGAGAGAAATGCTGTGGGTTTTGCGATTCATTCGCTTCCTTAAGATTTCTGTGAGTGCATACACTCTAGCAGGACTGGCTACCGCGATGCGTTCTTCCTTTCTCATACGGAAATCTCGAGCTTGGGAGACGGAGCTAAGGGTGTTAAGTATTAGGCCTAGAGTGTCAAAGTCGTGGTGCTCGAAGTAACTTGTTGAGAGTTTCTTCAGTTTCTTACGATCCTTTGGTTTTATGAATGACTTTCTGTGTGGGGAAACCTTTAGTGTTTGGAGTGGAATGACAGCATCTAAGCATATGTTTGAGTTATGGTAGAAGATGGTTAGGGCTCTCGATAAGTCATCAGTAGTGAAGTATTCATCCCATTCGGAGGATCTTAGCATTGATTTTACCAAGGACCAGTTTGCCTTACTATAGTTCCTATATATTACTTGTTGTGAAGTGGAGGTATGAACTGCATTGCTACTCAGCGGAGTTGGCAGTGCACACATTACTGTTTTGTGGTCGCTCCCTGGAAACTGAGAGCCTACTAGCGTTGAAAGGGGGCTTATATTGTGGCAGAAGATTAAGTCTAGTACGTTATTACCTCTTGTGGGAGTGGTGACAGTTTGTTTCCAGCCAAGTATATCCAGTGTGCCTAAGAACTTATCTAATTTAGTTGGGCCTGTGGGTATATCCCAGTTGATTTCAGGTAAGTTAAAGTCCCACATAGGATCTTATGATCGTATTGTAAGTCGGATAATTGCTCCAGAGTATTAATGAGTTGGGTCTCGTAATTACTAAAGGTGCCAGGTGCTCTGTAGGAGCATCCAATTAATGCTGTTACGTTATTTAAGTGTACATTAACCCATAGAGTCTCAGGCATGTTAAGTGTACTACTTTCTAGCTGTGATACAGTAAGTGCATTCAGAAAGTACATGAGACAACCCCCTCTCTTACCACCTCCCTGTCACACCGAAAGTGTGTGTAGTTATCTAAGCTTATTTCTTCATCCAGGATGTCCAAATGACACCAAGATTCAGTGATGACAATTACAGGAGACATGACGATCCTAAGTTAAGAGGAGTATCAGAACCATGCTCACCTATGTCTACCGAATTGGTGTGTGCTGTTTTCGGTGAAGAATTAAGAGTTGGAATACTGGATTCGCTATAGACTAAGGAACTTTTATTTTTAGTTAGGGTACAAAAGTGGGTAGGGTTCTTTATTTGGCCCATACTTGTGCAAGTGTCAAGTGTGTCCAATGGATACGGGTGCACTAGACCGTTCCTGTTTTCATGCAAGGAGGGAGCCAGCACTAGTGGTTTAGGAGTGTTAACATCCCTACCAGCTGTTTTTTCAACGCTGACAGGGACGCGGGGGATAAAAAATGATTGGATCCTTGTGATGACCATGGCTTATTATTCCACCTATTGTTTGATGCTAGTTGTGTCCTTGTGTGGGTTTCGTGTGTACTGCATTTTGGGTTAGTTCCCAGCAGACTTGTACCATATATCCGGTCAAAATTTGTTTGTGTGCCATACCCTGAAGACCCTGAGTTGTTGGTAGCCGAGTTCTGACTATTACCACTTGTACTATTTAGGGTGACATCGTTGTGACATTGGATATTAGTGTGTGCCACGGTGCGATTTAGCACGTTGTGAGTGCTAATACTATTAACCGTGGGGAGTGTGGGCTTATTTAAGCTGCCACTGTTTTTGTTGGTATGATTTAGGTGCATATTTTCCTTACCTTTAGCAATGAAGTTATGGCTAGGAGATGACAAAGTCGAATTTCGGGGTTTTTGACTTTCTTTCTGGGGTTATTTAGTGGCATTTTAGATTCTACGGTGATAGGTGGTATGGTTTTGTTATTTATTTGGTTACAGTCTAGTTGCCTTTCAGCTGGTGTTGCACTCTGATGGGATATTTCTGTGTGTTTTGAGAGGGGTGATGCGGTGGGGGTCTACTGTATCTTTCACAGGGTTGGGAATAATGGCTGCTTGCAATGTTCTATTACCTATTTCACAATTAGTCTTGGTGAGATAGTTGTGTGCGCGCCTTTCTATAACTGTTTTGTCCACCCCGACCTTTATATGTTTGTAGTTTCTGGCTTGCGATAGGGTGTGTTGGGAGTGGATGAATTTTCTGGTCTCTGCCGGTGTTTCGAACTGAAAACGAATAGGACAACACTTTTCATGTTGACTCTTCTTCAGCCTGTAGCACTTAATCTAGGAGTTAGGCATTTTCGCCTCACTAAGTAAGATGCACTGCACCTTTTTTAGTGCCTCATTGTCCGGAACGTTGTAGACAATAGCACTCAGTTTTGCGTCGAGTCGTTTTGTTACTTCTGTGGTAACAAAATTAGTGAGGTTATCTACCTTAGTTACCGATTCTGTGTCAAGCTTGTTAAGTTTTACAGTTTTCATGAGGACAGTTAGAGGTGTCAGTTCACAGACCTGCAACCTGATATCGCTGATCTGATCTAATAATTTGGATATCTCGGTATTGGTTTCGATGTTTCCAGCATTTACTGACTTACTGTTTTTTATTTGCCTTAACTCAGCCTTAAGTTCTCCTATAGACAACTTTAGAAGTTCTATTTCTGAAGATAGTGCTGAAAAAAAGCTTGATGGCTGGAGCTTTTCGATAAGCACATAAGGTGTTGGGAGGGATTCTGTATGAGCAGAGGGTACTGAATTTTTAGGAGTAGTGCTAATACTGGCTGTCAGTACAGTTTTATCGACAGTTTCAGCTCGACGCTTACGGCATACACGTGAGTTATGTGACTCACTATAGCCGTTTGTTGGGGGTGTGTTGCTTGATGTAGCAATCAAGGACGTTAAATTAGACGCCAGTTTTACAGGGGATTGGGTTCGTTGTTTTTACTTTGATTAACCATAACTATTAGAAATGAGAGTTAGTGGTTACAAGTATGGAAGTGGTATACTACTTGTGCAAGTACTACAACGAGATAAATTTTATGTAACGAATCACGTAAGAATGTAACGCAAACGTTCAACGTACCGCGATACAGAATTATTCTGATATCAGATCGAAAAGAATAAAAAATTCACCGGTTGCTGAATCAAAAGTACTTCTCTTAATGTTTAACTGTATTCTAACTGCTATGATTAATCTCAAAAATTTTATCTCATTATCAATCAAATTCAGAGTCAAATTCCAGGAACGGTCCGATTCTACCATTTGAAGACGCTGGCGAACATGCTGTGAATGTGTATTCATGATCTGAAATGAAGAAGCAACTGGTCTTCAAATAGTTTTTCAACATTTTACTCAACTTACGAGTACAGTCCGCCATGCAGACACAAATGGCGCAAATGTGGAATTCTGGAATCGACCTCGGCACCATTTGATGCAGTAAAACAACCCAACATGACCTTATCTAGTTTTCGCCTCCACGATCAAATTTCTTTCCTGTTATAAAACTACGATAAGACTGCTGAAAAAATGGAATAAATATATCACTGATCTCAACATAATACATCAATAATCTTTAAGCCACGGGTGTTGTTCACAACAAAGTTATATAGGAGAATTGACTTCAAGCTTTATTTTTCCCAGATATCTGTATTACATCCATCTGATGTCTGCTTTTTGTGAATGCGAAGACAATATTTCAATATTTCTTTATTTGTTGCACAAACAGACTTTATAGCAGACTGTTTTGATGGACTCTAATGACAGAAAGAACATCAAACTGTAAATCCATTATACATCAAATCATGTGCAATTTATATAACAACTTATCCATACGTGTACAATAGGTATGTTCCTGCATAAACAGGGAGAAATATATTATTATTATTAAAACAATATTTATGCATGCCTATACAATTGGTGTACCCTACATAGCTAGGGAAAAAATGTACCTTATTATATTATCTTTACTAAATATGCTTATTAATATTATGTGTAACTTATTGAATTGATGACGCCTGTAAACTGGCGTCCCTCACGTAAAAATGAGAATATATATTATTATTATTGCAAGGTATTTTGTAAATTATACTATTTTGTCTCACTGGGTCTGTCTACAGTATCCTTTAACCTACAGCGCTTGTCCTACCTGAACGAGTTCAAAGGTTTAAATGCCACTACCCTAATTCCTGCTTTATTAAGAATCCTACGCCGGGAGGATCTCAGATGTCTCCTCCTTATACGATAAAACTGTAAATATCCTATATTCTTTCTTATTTGTGCCATCATTATTGGTCTCACTATCATTTTTATGTTGCTTCTGACTTTCATTGATCTTTTATTCTTGACTGTCTGAGTTTCAGCATAAGAATTCACAGCGGTTTATGTTACCACATACCAGGTAGTACACAAATGTCGATAAAAGAAAAATTAAAAAGAAAAGTGCCGAACAGAAACGTGTTGGAGAAACAACAGTAATGTGGGGAAATATCAGCAATTAGGAGACACGGGAGATCACAAAGAGTGAATCTGTTTGCGCTGCTGACAAGGATTTTGATCAATAACGACGAGGCTGTGAAGCTGAACCGTCTGAGATGGTTAGGACATGTGTTACGTATGCCTAGCCATCGCCTTCCTCGACGGCCAATGTTAGCTGACATCGGGTCAGGCTGGAAAAAAGCCAGCAGATGGTGGTCAAAACCAAAACATGTAACCAGTCAATGAAATCAATAACAGTTAGTCTAAGCCACATAGGAAGGTGTGGATTTCCGGGTTGGGGTCCTCGGGACGGTAAAAACCTATGGTTGGTAACAATTGGTGATATGGCTCAAAAACGTTCTGAATGGCGCAGATGCATTCACTCCTTGTGACTTGTGATTTCCCATGAAACTATATTGTTCTTCGTGCGTCGGCGGCACAGTGGTTGGGACTCTCGCTGACCATGCATATGGTCCGAGGATCGATCCCCTGCCGACGCACACCTGATATCTATGGTCGGCCTGCAAAATTTGGGCTATCGATATCCATGCTGAAAATTCCATACTTGTACCGAAAATACAGTGTGGAATCAAGCTGTAATCAAAAATAAATAAATAAATAAAAATAAAATATTACTATTCCTTTGTCTCACACCTCTGTTTACTGTCTCTATTATGCATCTCTTCTACTTTCTTCTCTTGCTTTGTGTGCTACATGGAGTGTGGCGACTCGAACTGCCACACATGTGTGTAAAGTTCTATGTCGAAAACAGACAGACAATAACTCCAATATTCTTTAGCCACTGGTCCTTAGTACCCCGTGGTTCAAACTAACTGTCAACTACTTCATGGACTAATGCCAGGCTTTGGTTCGACTACCTCAACTCTTTAATGCTTACTAAAATCGAAACAGAAATACCACACTGCTGTTCCTTATTCCCACAGATTAGAAGTTTTTACTTATGCATAAAACCTCTTGCTGGATATATTCAAATAGATAAAAAGTATTCAATATGACAGTATTGATGGGAAAACATACATCAACAATTTTCTTCGCATTTCCTCACTTATGACCTTGACCTTGGCGGCCTGTTCGAATTTTTGGGCCTGCTACCAAAATATCTACATTTTGCATCCAGTTTACTGTTTACCAGCATACATTTATCACTTAAATATGAATTCTAACAGAATCATTTACTCTCGTAACTTTATTAATGATTTACGACCAAATGACTTTCATATTCCAAAGAAACCAAGAAGGAAACATCGTAGTGGTTGGCAGAGAGCTCTCAAACGTACACCAATACACTTAACTACGGTCCCCGTCATAATGAACTCAAACTGTCGCTCTCTGCCAAATAAGATAATGTACCTACAATCCCTGATGTCAACTGATACGTATCATAACACCGCCATAATCGCATTACAAGAAACGTGGTTGCATGAACTGTATGATGACAACCTTATCTCACTAAAGGACTTTATTTTATTTCGTCAAGACCGTCAATGTTGTAATAAGAAAAATGGTGGTGGCGTTGCAACTTTTATTCACTCCAAATGGTCTGTCTCAAATAACGTCTGCTTCACCTTCTCAAATGACTTCATTGACTGTATTACTGTCAAATGTCGCCCCAAACATATCCCCAAATATAAACAATTCTATATTACAAACATGTACATTTCTCCTAGTTGCTCTCCATCTGATCTATCTAATTTTGCTGATGAATTCACCATGTTTGCTGCTGCCAACTTCGACAACTCTCTATCCGTTATTACTGGAGACTTCAACACATCAGATTGCTCCTTTCTTGAAGCTCTTGGTCACACAAACATAGTCAAATTTCCCACTCGACTTGACAAAACACTCGACTCGTTTTTACTAATGACGAAGGAGTATATGAAACACGTAGACGTTCACCGATACATAACTCCGATCACTGCATTGTCCGCGTTTTGCCAAAAATATACAGCAAAACACATATTAAAATCTTCTCACACCTGTCTACGAAGCACAAGAAAGATGCTACACATCTGACAACTTACTCAATCTAAGATGCATGTTAAAAGATACCAACTGGGATCTATTCTATGAAAGTACATTAGATGACTCAATCACCAATATAATGGATTATCTTAAGTTCTGCCTCGACATATGCTGTCCCAAACAAACACTGTTCAAACGCCTCGACCGCTTCTCGTCTCCCCGTCTCAAACAACTTCGCAGGCAAAAAGAAATGTTATATAAATGCAAAGACAAGTTAGGACTTAAAAAGATTAATGCTCAAATCAAATCTGAAATCAAAAATCTTAATGCTATCTATAACCAAACACTTTTATCATGCAAATCTCCTAACAGCATGTGGAAACTTTTCAATGAAATTACTGGCAAAAGTAAGCGATGTAATGTTTTTCCCTCTTGTGATGTTAATGCTCTTAATCTGTCTTTTTTACGCTCTCCTTCTACTATAACCACTTCTAACGTTACCAATCTTGTAGCTGATAACTTCCAGGACTTCAATACTCTCGATGTTTTGAAATGTCTTAAAACTCTTAAGCCCTCACATAGTCTTGGCCCTGATAGCATACCTGCATATGTTCTAAAACAATGTGCAGATGCTTTATGTTTTCCTCTAACTAATATCCTAAATGCTTCTTTCTCCGAAAACGTTGTACCTGTTCCATGGAAAGACATTAAAATAGTCCCTGTCCCTAAACCTGGAAATAGCAAGAACGTAAAGTTCAGACCCATCGCCATCACTTCCCCGTTTCTAAAGCTCATGGAAAAACTAGTACTTCTTAAACTCGAACCCTCCCTTAAAAGCTTCGAAGACCCCAAACAATTTGCCTACAGACAGGGTAGGAGTACTTTAGACGCTGCAGCCGTCTTACACAACAGTATTATCTCATCATTAGACAAAGGTGCCAAATATGTCCGCTGCACGTTTCTTGACTTTACTTCTGCTTTCGACTCTGTACCTAGAAGTCTCTTGCTAAATAAGCTCTCCATGACACAAACCGAGTCCTGGGTCACTAACTGGTTGCATTCCTACTTTTCAAACAGAATGCAGTACACCGTATACAAAGGCCAATCCTCCTCTGCTGTGCTCACAGAAGCTGGTGTCCCCCAAGGTGCTGTACTCTCCCCACTTCTCTTTTCTTTCTTCCTACATGACCTACCGTCTTCAAATGACATTAACTTTGTCAAATATGCTGATGACCTAACTGTATCTTTACCTGTCAAATGTCAAAGTGACTGCTCTAAACTAAATGGCTTCTTATCGGAAATTAGCCAATGGTCCAAGGAAAACGGTCTCACCTTAAACCCCTCCAAATGCCAAACAGTTAATTTCACCCTTAGGCATAAATCTGACCTAAACAAACTGGTTAGCACTCACGAGGTGTGCAACATAGATGGCAGTGAAATAGAAACCAAGTCGGAAATTAAATACCTAGGCGTCACTTTATCCTCTGATCTTTCCTGGTCGTCTCATATCTTGACGATTTCCAAGAAAATATACCGTCTTACCTTCTACATCAAGAAGTTAAGACATTCTGGTGTAACCCAACCCTTACTCCTACAATTTGTTAACTCCCGTATTCTGCCTATTATTCTCTATTGCTCCCCCTTAGTCTTTCCTGGGCTATTGAAGAAAGACTATACCTTATTACGTAGGATGTTAAAGGTTGTCAGCAGGGTAAGCAGCTTGCCACTTAGCCAGCTAGTTAATATTCTGGTGGACAGGCATATGGACTCATGTGAAAAATGGGCGAAATCCATTTTATCTGACTCACAACACCCTCTACATTCACAACTCTCCCCATGTATCTCTTCAGGGAAAACAAGAAGCCTATATAGGAAACTATATGCCCGCACTAGTAAGTACAAAAACTCATCCATACCCTACCTAGCCCGTGTTCTGTGCGATAAAGAATGCATCAGGCATGAAACCTTTAACTTATTAAATAGTCAGTAGAACCAATGGATCTCGTCTTTCCAACTCACATCATTTATAGGTACAACGTTTTCTCGCTCTTCATTCTGTATTTATTTTTGTTATGTGCTGTTTTGTTTCTCTCTTCCTTGCAAACTCTACTTAAAACTTTCTTGTTCGTTCTTTCACACTCTGTATATCTCGACCATTTTGCTATCGCTTACGCCAGTAAATATGCTAGTAGTTTCTACTTCTCTAACACCTTCAAACACTTAAATTTTGGCTTTGCTACCCACATACTAATATGTTGTTGAGATAACTTTAATCTATGTAGAACTTTATTTATTGTTAATGTAAAAAACTGGATGCAATATTGTAGTAAAATGCTGAGAATTCCATTCTGTATCACAAGTACTGATTTGGAATAAAGCTTATGTTATGTTATGTTATGTTATGTTAAACCACATAATACTAAACAAATTAAGGACAAGTTTTAACAAAATTAGATATAGTTATTCAAAGATAGCTGGAATCCTACGCGGAAATTCCGTTCAAAATCCCCTGATGTCATGCAAGAGCTTACGGAGACATTTTGCCGGATGCAACATTTTTCATTCCAACCTCCAAGGAACTGGCTCGTTAGCCGGAAAAAGAACTACTGCTTTTCACAATTTTGCCACTAATGTGATATGATAATTTAGCCCTTAGCATTGTTAAAATTTTGAAGAGAATGATGAGTCTGTAAGCCCAGGCAACAGTACACCCAAATTGACTCTTCCTTCCAAACTTCAATACTCTCTGAGGTAGAAAGAATATTTGAACTAACAGTAACAATGAACAGTCTTCCAAAGAAGTCAATTTCGTTTTGGCTCCTTTAGGTTCCCCGGTGGAACATGGAGCTTTAAGCTAGAGCAATGAAGTTTTGGCAGCAGTGTTTACTTTTATGAGGTGATGTTGCAAACCTCATTACCAACCTTTCCTCTTCGCCGGTCTTATTGCCGGCTTAACGAGGTAAAGGAGTGCTTCGGCCGGGGTCGAACCTCGGACCATATGAGGCACGGTCGGCGAGCATTCTACCGCTGTGCCACTGACGCACTAATGCAGTCAATAATGGTTCCATATTGAACCCATGTAAAAAACTGGATACGTGGGATTTTCGTGAGGTCATCTGCGTATAGGACCATAGGGGAGTCGGTGAGCAGAGGTAACTCAGTGATTTACAGAATAAATACGAGGGGACGGAGTACCGTGTCTTGTGGCACTCCGCTACGTACTACTGCCCAAGAGGAGAGTTTTGAGTTGATCCTAACCCCCTGCCTCCTATCTATGAGTAATTCCCTGAACCAGCTTAGTAATCTGCCTTTGATACCAAGATTTTCCAATTTCATGTGTAGTCTTTTGTGAGGTACTTTATAAATGGCTTTACTGAAGTCTATGAAGACGACGTCACCAGGTCTTCTGTTATCCTTCGACTCGACCCAGCTTTCTCTTGCAGTGAGGAGATTTGACAGGCATGAGAGGTTCCTCCGGAAGCCATGCTGTGCTCTAGATAACAAGCTGCTGTTTTCCAGATAAGCCATGATGCTTTACTTGATGATTCTTTCCAGACAGCTTGAAGATTGTGGGCAAGGGGCCGGCTATGCGGGCTGATAGCTCCTTGAGAAGCCTTGGATGAAGATTATCAGGACCCATTGATTTTCCTGCATCTAGTTTCATTAAGCAGTTGAGCACGATGCCTTGGTCGATGTCAACGGAATCTATCCCGTATTCCTCTGATGCAGCCAGAGCTGATCATATAGGCAGTGATGACTCCTGAGTGAAGACTCGGGAGAGGTAGTTTGCCATTGGTTCTGCTTTTTCTTGACCTTCTTCGATTGTGTCATTGTCAATGATCATGTTTGGGACACTATTGGATGTTTTATTCCTGAAATTCATGTACGAGGAAATTTTCTTACGTTGTGCCTTTGCATTTTGAGCCAGGTGTGCCTCGAACTTCATCCTTGATCGGCGGATTTCTGCAAAAGCTTTGTTTCTAGCGGTGTTATATAATTCCGTGGTCTCAGAAGTCTCAAGTGTGGCAAACAGGTTCCAACATTTGTGTTTACGTCTGAGTAACTTACGAATCTCCCGGTTTATCCGAGGGGGAATGTTTCCGACCCCTTGGAACAGACCAAGGGACGAAAGGTACGGTTACTTGAGCGTAAAGTTGTTTAAATTGGTTCCATGCGGCTTCTACTTGGGACTCTGGGTTGATGTACCAATTACCGAGCTGGCTACTGAGATGATTGCATTTATATCGGCTTTCCAAACGTTTGGTCCAGCTGGGGTTGTGGCCCTTGCGGCCGTTGCTGTGAACTATAAAGTGATCACAGCATGTCACTTCATCCTAACGGAGGAAGATGTTGTATGAGATCCACATCCTCACCGTGGGTGAACAATGGGTCCAGAGTTGAGGAGGAGTGCTGTGAGTTATAGCGCATGGGCTTAATGATATGTTGGATTGAGGCTAGCGATATACTGCATTCTAGCAGTTAATGACCGGCGTTTGTGAAGCAGATTGTTAATTCAGATTGGTGCTTCCTCGGCCCACCCACAGAGGTTTCGGGATCATTAAACTGAGAACTAGGACAACCCAAAAACCCTTAATCTTAAGGTTCTTCTCGCCGTTCCGGCATCGCTCGCCTAATTCTAGGGCCGCAGCCTGCCTTTTGACACGGTCTGCTAGGCTTAAGTTGGCGCGGACAAATATCCCTAATCCTTTAAGAGTTTGAGAGTTGCTTAGAATATCAGCCCTCTCTTCTTTCGAGTTTAGTACGACTTTGAGGAGACGTACGGGCTGACTTACTGTAGGGTCAGGCTTTTGGCCTCTTCTATTTACGCTGTGTATAGTAATGCCTGATACTGTTTGTGACAGTAGCCTGTCTAAAAGGGGCTTAACCAAGTTAAGGTCATGCTGGAATCTGACTTGGGATCGGGAGTAAGCGACTCTTCCACTTTGTGGAGAATGAGAGACCTGTCAGACAGATCAGGTTTGATTGCCGAGGCTCTCTTGCTCTGCGGCGTAAGTATATTTCTGTCCTTCATGGGCGTGTGAAGTACGTAAAAGTATGATTGTACACTTTTTGTTAGTTGTAGAAATTAGAGACATTGCACATGATTTTTGTTTAAAACGATTCTTGTTAAAATACATGTAACTTCCGTGTACAATTAGAAGTACACTTTACTGTTGGGAACTTCGCCTTCTCTCTGGCCGCTGCTGCTTACTCGCTCCACTCACACCGTGTTGTATCCTTTGGATTTATTGTAGGAGTCTACTAGCCTCATCCGAAGACAATTCTACAACCGGTCCACAGCATCTACAGCAGACGCAATTCCAAGAGCGAACACTCCCGTGGATTATATAAATAATTTGTAGCAGAGGACTTAAACTTTATATCCAAGTAATCCTTTTCACTGATATAACCTGTTACTGCATTTTTCGGTAATATATTGTTACTCAACGTCTCATTGACTTGGATTAGCATTCTCATATTTGTAATGTTAATGAGCACTCATAACAGCCCCTACAAATTAATTGGTGAGCCCGTTTAGGATACGGATTATTTTGACATACTCTTATTTTTCCCATTTTATAAATAAATAAATAAATTTATTCTCATCACACAGTACATGAGGGTCGCCAGTTTACAGGCTTCACCAAATTGTTACAGAAATAGGACCATATTATTCAGTCACAATTTACTGTCGATAGCAATATATGTTTAACATGTACACTGGAGATTATACATACACTTGATAAATGTTAATCCCAATAGTCTAAAACATCCTTTTCACTTATGTACAATCGTTTCTGTGCATAGTTGGAAAAATCCGCTAGATTGTCAGTGAGTGCAACACATCAGGAAATACAGAAGTATTGTCTTCGCGTTAACAAAAAACCAGGTCTTGGTTGGATGGGTTATAAGTGCCTGGGAAAAAATAAAGCTTGAAGTCAGTTTTCATACATAATTTTGTTGTGTACAGGATCCTTGAATTATAGTCCATTGATATGTTATTTTGAAATCAGTGATTTGTTTATCTCATTTGATCTGCACTGTCATTGTTGGGAGTAAAATACATAAGCTGTAGACGCATCAATTAATGGATTTCTACTGCTTGTGGGTATTTACTTCTCGTGAGGAAGGTTTTTGAATTTTAGTTGTTACGACAGGAGTTGTGGATATTGACTGCTCAGCAACATTACGGATATAAGTTCATCACATTATCTTAGGAAATTTGGGTTGTAGTTGGTGCGGCATATATGATGCCCGACGAGCGTACATCTGTCCATGTGATGTTGTGGTGAGTTACGAAATAGTATGATTGTACACTTTTTGTTATTTGTAGAAATTAGAGACATTGCATGTCAGCCACGTCTCGTAAACCGTTAATGCACAGGTCTTGCTACGCTCGGGCTCACGCCGTCGCTTGAAGTTTTTCAGAAACGCTTATAATAATAATGTATATTCTCATATAAACATATAAATTTACATGAAAATGCATGCCATTTTTACAGGCACGAACAAGTATGATATAATATCAAATCGTAGATTGTCTACAAGTTAATAATGTTTCAACAGTTAAATATTTGATATATATATAAATACACTCATTGTCTGAACTAGTCTGTATAGTTATTGAATTGTACAATTGTCCTCCAGGTTGAGCGGGAAAATCGACTTCGTTTCGTTTTCATCCCGTGGTTGTCGGCATACGATTACCAACCAATATTGAGGTAAGTACAACGTTTACAACGGATTGAAAGCTGTTTTAGAAAAGTAAAAGTGCTGAGGTGAATCATTAAAGTGTAATGAAATAGGTAAGTGCAAGTATCACTAATAAATGCATTAATAAAAATAAACTCCCTAGGCTGACAACGTTCATTTGCAATGTATAATGCTACACGTATATCTCGTACTATCATGATGTTTTCTTTTGGTTTTAATACATTTATCCTCAGTTGTGCCAGTTGTTTTTGTTTTATACCTTTTTGTGCATTTAGTGCACAACCGTACCCTTCAGAGAGTAGGAATATAATAAGTCATAAAGAGCTGTAAAATGTTAAGTTTAATGGGATATAATGAGGATCAAGTAAAGACGTTATTGGAAAATGAATGAGATAAGACATTGTGAAGTGGTATTTAAAGATCAGACAATGGACAGCAAGTTAATTTATAAGATGCCCCATAAATCTGTGCAGATCCCGCGTGGTCGCATCTCAACAATAGGCTGAGCGAATGTTATATATTTAAAGGTAGAAGCATGATCTGTCAAGGCGTTCATTATTATCTTTTTCAAGATAAAGATCTAAGCCCTCATAAAAATCAGAGAAATCTCGAGCCGTTAAATTGCATATTGCTGTTCCTGCAGAATGGGGCGATTCACCTTAGTGACCACCACCATATCTACTGATCAGCTAACGCCACCCTCCCTCCTTTTTTGATGTTAAGCTCTGAGACTATGATTATTATGGCTACCGCAAATATATTGCTTGGTACCAGACATGTTCGTACCTCATATTCCATCTCCCTAGCTTTCTTAATGAGTGCTTCCAATAGGTCTCCGCGTACATCTTTATGAACATTATATATGTATGCATGCGTCCTAATGAACAGATTACTTTACAAGAAGTTAGAACCTTAAAGAATAAAAAGAATAGGTTTTGTGAATAGTGAAGCAAGATTCAGCAGAACAATATAGTTAGGGATCAATGTAGGTAGTATGAACTGAAGGTAAGGTCGGTTGGCAGGACTTAGTGTACTAAATTATCATGACAGTCTTATATATAGTCAACATTTGACATTGCAAAGTAACCTGTCTACATATATTATAAAAAGATATTAACAGAACCAACAAAATTTCAGCATTTGGTTAACAATACTACAGAAGGGTAGTTAGTACTACAGGTAGTCGTAAAGTAAATCAATCTATGTATAATAAGAGCATAGTCAGTGTCATAATTCGTATTATCAAAGAATACATTAGGCTCAATAACTGAGTGTTATAAGGGAAATAAGAGCGGTAAACCAAGAGAACATTTGCCGCATAAGTATTTTAATCATTTTAAGTATTTTAATGACAATCGAATTTCAAGTATTGAACCTACATAATTACTAAGTATTATTATGTTAGTCTGGGAACTAGTGTACTTTCTGTAGTTAAATATTGAAATGCCATTGTCTCTCCACTCTACCAGCAGTTGAGATCTTTGAGGCGGGCTAGGGTGGACATGTTTATATGTTTTTCTAGGCTCCTTTTGAAACTGTCAGGCCTTTCACAGGATCTTATCTCAGAGGGTAGTTGGTTCCAAAGTTTGCAATATTTAATGGTGAAGAAGTTAGCTCTAGTGGTGAGTTTATGGGTGTTAACCTTGAGAAGGTAGTTGTGGTTGCGTAGTCCATACGATTTAGGATTAGCCCAGGTTATGGACGAGTTACTGTTACAGTGCTTTCTTATAACTTTGAATAAGAGAAATAAATTGCACTTCACTCTCCTTAACCATAAGGGCTCTAAGTCCAGTCGAATACATCTGTCAAGGTATTCTATTTGCTGACCATAGCCTAATATGCGTTTCGTAAGGAATCTTTGGACACTTTCAACCTTTTTTCTGTCTGCCGACTTGAAGCTACTGTATAAGTGGGCACAGTATTCAAGTTTGGGGCGAATGCATATCTTATATATGGCTAATCTGGCTTCTGGAGTGTAAAAGTTGCGTAGCACAAAGCCGGTTAGACGTTTACAATCAGATACCACCTTATTTGCATGTTCAGTAAAGGTAAGATCTGAGTATGTTATCCCGAGATCTGTGACTGTGTTTGTGTTTGAGACAAGGTCACCGTACATGTATAGACACATGCTAGGTTTCCAACGTCCGAAGTATGTTATCCCAGACTTAGCTGGATTGAACGTTAACTGCCACTTTTCACTCCAATTACATAGACTATTTAGGTCTTCTTGGATTTTACTAACAATATTCATATCATTATAGTCAAAATCATAGACAACTTTGAGGTCATCTGCAAAGAGGTATGGCTTGCCATACTTGATCATAGAGACAATATCATTTATGAATACAATGAATAGGGTAGGGCCAAGAACACTACCTTGTATCACGCCGCTGGTTATCGGTTTGGATGTTGATAAGTGATGGTTGACTTTAACTAACTGTTCTCTTCCTGTAAGAAAGGAAGTTATCCACTCAAGAAGCCTTCCACTTATTCCATAAGATAGGAGTTTCAGTATGAGTCTTTTATGTGGGACTTTATCAAAAGCTTTCCTAACATCTAGAAATAATGTTGCTGCCGAACGACCTTTGTCTACACATTCAGTAATGTGGTCGAAATAATCTAACTGGCACGTAATGCACGATCTTCTATTTAGGAAACCGTATTGGAAAGGGGATATTAAGTCATTCGAGAGCAAATACTGAACAATTTGCTTCTTTACAATCTTTTCCATCACACGTGAAACTACGGAAGTAATGTTGATGGGGCGGTAATTATCTATGTCCGCTGTAGGTCCGGTTTTGTGAATGGGTACAACGTAGGATTTCTTCCAGCTATTTGGATATGTTCCACTCCTTATCGAAGTTGAAAATATCTTGAGAAGAAGTAGATTCATGTCATTTCCACCATTTTTTAAGAGGACGGAAGACATTCCATCTGGGCCGGGAGTATTAGTAAGCTTAAGAGTTGTGATAGCTTTATCGATTTCTTGGGCGTTTAAGACTACATCGCTTAGACACTTTTCTGTTTTACGAGGGAAATCTATATCCTGGTCATTTTCTAGAGTGTACAGTTTGGCAAAGTGCGTGCTAAACACCTCACATATATCCTCAGCACTTTCGTGAGTAATGCCGCCAAGGTGTATTATTTTTGGATATGTTGATTTGGAGTTAGTTAACCTACTTTTGAAGAGTTTGGCTATTTCTCCAGTGTTATGTGGCGACTGAATTGCCCGCGTTTCTTTATTCCTAAGACTTAGATTTTTTAACTCATGGATTCTAATGAGGATTGTTTTGATAGCGATTAACGACGATAAGTCGTCATGTCTATAGTAACTTAATGAATGCTTCCGCAAACTTCTTCTTAATGATATTGGAATAAAATCACCTTGAGGGATTTTGAATTTAATCAGTTTCACAGGCGCTATGACATCATTAACCGACTGTATATTGTCATAGAAGTTTTTAAGGACTTCCTCTAAGAAGACATTGGAAAGTAGGAATCCCAATTAGAGTATCAAATCAAGTTCTGATACAAGTCCAAATAAAACCCGTGTATGGTCTTAGTAATAACGGAAGAAAAAACCAAAACACCCATTGGTGACTCGAGAATTCTTTATTGTTACACCAACATATAAATCAAGTATGACTAAGGTCTGTGAACAAATATTACAACAATAAATCACAATGTAACTTCTGACAGTTTTGGTCTGACTTCTTTATGAACAGCGACCGATGAGACGATGACTGTCGTATTGATGCCTCCGCGAAAATTGGGGAAGTTGATTTTGAGCAAACAACCATGAATTGATCGTTCAATCTTCAACTGCATTGACACTCCCCGGCAAAAATGGGATCCATCCCTTTTTTCCATCACAACCAATACACGTTGACTTGGATGCTATTGCGACAACCTGGGTCACACGGACAGAGCTGAAATGGAAAACAAACAGAAAAGCCAACACACAACAAGCATACCCACAGCACAATCTCACACATCAATGTCGACCTGCGCCTTCCAGTTAAAGGTGTCCTCTTGACACATCCTATTGCAACACAATCGCCTCTTGCTACAATGACTCTTGCAGAATGCAACGTGACCATAGAACCACCTCACGATACTCTACGCACATCCTCTTATCTACTCACTACCAATTACCACTGAAATCGCTTGTCACTCATTCTGCCTCAATTCTAGTAACGGTGAGGTATGCGAGCCTCGGTCGTTTACACTCTTTCTCCCCGGCGTGTGGGACCGCAGCTAACAATTATCTCCGTGTGCATTTCATTCTGAGCAATAGCCTCCCCGGCGTACACGACCCCTCAGCTGTCTCTAACATCAATCAATTCATTCACGGATGTAGAAGACTAGAAACAACTTCAGAAGTAATCACGACGAAAACTTTAACAAAATTATGTAATAACAACTAGGTACGAAAACAACGAGTAAACACAATTAATCCAAAAGCACAAATTGAAAAGACACAGCACTCGTATACACAAACAGTACAAATAACCTCGCGGATCATGACTTGATGGAATTCCTTTGAAGAATCGCAGGACTTACACCAGTTCGCCTACAACCCTTCACAGGTTGACGATCGTAAGTTGTGGAATGTCCGGACACACACAAGATTAACCAACAATTACAATAATTGGAACTCACACAATTATTTAACACAAACATATGTACAATCAACACATCAAATGGATTCTGACACGACAAACTACCCTTGAAGAACTGTAGGACTTACAGCAGTACGCCTGCATTCCTTCTCAGGTTGATTATCCAAGTGGAAGTCGTCCGGACACAAACAGAATTACCAACAGATAGATGACAGATGATATAAATTCAGTATATACAAAACAAACATATGTACAAAATCACACACCTAGCACATTGGACTGCTCATTGATGCGCCACCTTTTGAGGAATTGTAGGACTTAAATCAGTACGCCTACAACCCTTCTCATGTTGACGCTCTAGGCTGGAAAATCATCGCAGAGTTCATTTGCTGACTTCCCTCTATCATCTATATCCTCAAATCTGAACGGTAACACGCTTATGTCATTGTATCGTAGAATATAGATGACGAACAAACACACGAAGTATATGGCCAACCAAGCGTAGGCACAGAGTAATTTACACCAATGATAATAGCATTCAAATAGTAACTTGAAACTAGAAATGCCTTTATTCATCCACGTCAATTTAACAATTACTCTCTCGTTTACACTTGGCTTATCCTCACTAAACTGACCATTGATATTCGTCATTTCAAACGAACTCATACTACCATAGTCATTGCACAAGATACTTGAGTTGATGGGCGTCCGTTTCATTGTGGATGACAGCACCAACGACGACTGATTGATATCAGTTGATGAAGTTAGCGGTGGATCAGAAGCTGTTGTTGCTCGACTTTCAGAAATTTGTCTAACTGCGAGACCACCACCACTGCTCTATTTTACTATCAGCTCAGGTTTAGCGCTAGCACCTGATGATAGGTGGGCTACATGCTGATCAATCACACTGACGGCCTCACAATTATGCATGCCTTCTGCAACTGCACCTGCATTTATTTCTACCTCACGTTCAAGTTGTACAGAACCTTTATTCAACTTAGCAGTAGTAAGCACTACCCCCATTTCATTATGATCAACCAAAGACAAATCTGCACTATCATGATCATTATCACGAATATTCGATTTACCGTCAACTTCATCATTTTCAAACTCTTTAATAACAGAAGTAGACAATTTTGGTTCCTCCTCGCAAATCCTAAAAGGTTTTATAACTTCACTCTGACTTGTAATACCTTGTGAACTTGTAGGGTCAGAACTGCACTCTGAAGCAATACCTCTATTCTGTGACACTCTATTCAACAATGGCTTACCAGTTGCAACTACAGTTTTCTTGACCGCACCGTTATCGTCACACAATTCGGAGTCAGGCCTGGAGTTTACATTTAGCTTGTCACTGAACTTGCTCACTGGTTCACAGTTCACTTCTGTATGCACTTCTTGCAAACGTGTAAAACACAACCGTGTTTGTCTTGCATCTTGTAACTTATCTGTTGAGGATGTACTACGAAACCTGTTACAGTCACTAGGTCCTTGTGAATTACTATACATCATGGAGCCTTCTTGATATCCACCCCTCTTAGGCCCTTTCGTCATAAATGATTGCGTTTTACCCTCAGACTGCTCTATTCTGGGGGTGAGGTTCAATATACTGGCAAAATTGCTCATAGATAGATTGACACAATCTTTTACTAGTTTCAGGATATCATCAAGTTTTGGCTCGATACCCTCATCCTCCATACGGGAGCTTATCTTCACCCACTTCCTTTGCAGTCGAGTAGGTAGGCGTCTTGCTATTACTTCCAGTATAAAACTCGAGTTGATATCACTAATGGTAACGCATCAATGAGCAGTCCAATGTGGTCGGTGTGTGATTTTGTACATATGTTTGTGTTGTATATACTGAATTTATATCATCTGTCATCTATCTGTTGGTAATTCTGTTTGTGTCCGGACGACTTCCACTTGGATGATCAACCTGAGAAGGAATGCAGGCGTACTGCTGTAAGTCCTACAGTTCTTCAAGGGCAGTTTGTCGTGTCAGAATCCAAAACATTTGATGTGTGGATTTAACTTATTTTTGTGTTAAATAGATGTGTGAGTTCGAATGGATGCAATTGTTGGTTAATCTTGTGTGTGTCCGGACATTCCACAACTTACGATCGTCAACCTGTGAAGGGTTGTAGGCGAACTGGTGTAAGTCCTGCGATTCTTCAAAGGAATTCCATCAAGTCATGATCCGCGAGGTTATTTGTACTGTTTGTGTATACGAGTGCTGTGTCTTTTCAATTTGTGCTTTTGGATTAATTGTGTTTACTCGTTGTTTTCGTACCTAGTTGTTATTACATAATTTTGTTAAAGTTTTCGTCGTGATTACTTCTGAAGTTGTTTCTAGTCTTCTACATCCGTGAATGAATTGATTGATGTTAGAGACAGCTGAGGGGTCGTGTACGCCGGGGAGGCTATTGCTCAGAATGAAATGCACACGGAGATAATTGTTAGCTGCGGTCCCACACGCCGGGGAGAAAGAGTGTAAACGACCGAGGCTCGCATACCTCACCGTTACTAGAATTGAGGCAGAATGAGTGACAAGCGATTTCAGTGGTAATTGGTAGTGAGTAGATAAGAGGATGTGCGTAGAGTATCGTGAGGTGGTTCTATGGTCACGTTGCATTCTGCAAGAGTCATTGTAGCAAGTGGCGATTGTGTTGCAATAGGATGTGTCAAGAGGACACCTTTAACTGGAAGGCGCAGGTCGACATTGATGTGTGAGATTGTGCTGTGGGTATGCTTGTTGTGTGTTGGCTTTTCTGTTTGTTTTCCATTTCAGCTCTGTCCGTGTGACCCAGGTTGTCGCAATAGCATCCAAGTCAACGTGTATTGGTTGTGATGGAAAAAAGGGATGGATCCCATTTTTGCCGGGGAGTGTCAATGCAGTTGAAGATTGAACGATCAATTCATGGTTGTTTGCTCAAAATCAACTTCCCCAATTTTCGCGGAGGCATCAATACGACAGTCATCGTCTCATCGGTCGCTGTTCATAAAGAAGTCAGACCAAAACTGTCAGAAGTTACATTGTGATTTATTGTTGTAATATTTGTTCACAGACCTTAGTCATACTTGATTTATATGTTGGTGTTACAATAAAGAATTCTCGAGTGGTCAATTAGTCTTTTGGTTTTTCCTCCGTTATTACTAAGCGTTTCTGAAAAACTGCAAGGAACGGCGTGCGCCCGAGCTTAGCAAGAGCTGAGAATTCACGGTTTATGAGACGTGACTGACAAAGTATGTGGGCAGAATTGGAGCGGTGTGAAAATTTTAGCAGAATACCGAAGTCAATGGAAGTGCGCAGCTGAAGCCCTATGTTCCTCTATGAACTAAAGTATATAATAATAATAAATATATATACATATATATATTAGGAAACATTAGGAAACACTGCTACAGTAACTCATCCATAACTTGGGAAAATATTAAATCATATCAGCTGCGAAACCACGACTACCTTGTCAAGGTGGCTACCCACAGAAAATCCATTAGGGCAAACTTTTTCACCATAAAATATTGCACTCTTTGGAACCAACTACCACCTGAAATAAGATGTTGTGAAAACCCTGATGGGTTCAAACGGAGCCTAGAAAGACACTTTAACATGTCCACCCTAGCTCGTCTAAAAGACCACAACTGTTGGTAGAACGGAAATTGAAGGCCAGTCCAGTCTCCAGTATAGTCACATACGTATATCTCGACTCTAATACTCACGCAGCGAACGTTAACTAATTTACTGATTTCTATTCTCTATAATTTTCACTAAGTTGTGTTGGCGAAAGTAACACTGGAAATAATTGTAATAGCATCCACACCTTTTAACGTTTTACATATGTATATACTAATATAATAATACTTATTAATCATGCATTTTCAACTCTTAAATTAGATGGATATAAAAATACCTGAAATATTTATGCATCAAATGTTCTCTTGCTTTACCACGCGTGTTTCCCTTATAACACTCAATTATTGAACCTAGTGTAATATTTGATATACGAACTATATTATTGATTATACTCTTATCATATATGGTTTGATTTACTCTACGGCTCCCTGTAGACTAACCACCATTCTTCAGTATACACACACTGCAGTATTGTTAAAAAAACGCCAAAATTTCGTTGGTTCTGTGTTAATATCTTTTTATAATATGTCTAGACACGTTACTTTGCAATGTCGAATGTTTACTATATATAAGACTGTCATGAAAATTTAGTACACTAAGTCCTGCCAACCGACCTTACCTTCAGTTCATACTACCTAGATTGATCCCTAACTATATTGTTCTGCTGAATCTTGCTTCACTATTCACAAAACCTATTCTTTTTATTCTTTAAGGTTCTAACTTCTTATAAAGTAATCTGTTCATCAGGATGCATGCACACATATATAATATGTTCGTAAAGATGTACGTGGAGACCTATTGGAAGCACTCATTAAGAAAGCTAGGGAGATGGAATATGGGGTACGAACATATCTGGTACCAAGCAATATATTTGCGGTAGCCATAATAATCATAGTCTCAGAGCCTAACATCAAAAAAGGAGGGAGGGTGGCGCTAGCTGATCAGTAGATATGGTGGTGGTCACTAAGGTGAATCGCCCCATTCTGCAGGAACAGCAATATACAAATTAAAGGCTCGAGATATTTCTGATTTTTCTGAGGGCTTAGATCTTTATCTTGAAAAAGATAATAATGAACGCCTTGACAGATCATGCTTCTACCTTTAAATATATACCATTCGCTCAGCCTAATGTTGAGATGCGACCACGTGGGCTCTGCACAGATTTATGGGGCATCTTATAAACTAACTTGCTGTTCATTGTCGGATCTTTAAATACCACTTCACAATATCTTGTCTCACTTATTTTCTAATAACGTCTTTACTCGATCCTCATTATATTCCATTAAACCTAACATTTTATAGCTCTTTATGAATTTGATTCGACTTATTCTATTCCTATTCTCTGGAGGGTACGGTTGTGCACCATATAGAAAAAAAGACATGAAATAAAAACAACTGGCTTGAAAATAATTGTATTCAAGCCAAAAGTCGACATCATGATAGTATAAAATATATTGGTTTCATTATACATTGCAAATGAACGTTGTCGGCCTAAGGATTAATTACTTCCCCATTCTGTTTTCTATATAAATGTGTTTATTAATGATATATTTCACTCACTTAATCTATTACACTTTAATGTTTCACCATAGCACTTTAATTTTTCTAAAACAGCTTCCGATCCCTTGTAAACGTTGTACTTACCTCAATATTGGTTGGTAATCGTATGCCGACAACCACGGGATGAAAACGAAACGAAGTCGATTTTCCCGCTCAACCTGGAGGACAATTGTACAATTCAATAACTATACAGCCTAGTTCAGACAATGTGTATTTATATATATATCAAATATTTAACTGTTGAAACATTATTAACTTGTAGACAATTTAAGATTTGACATTATATCATCCTTGATCGTGCCTGTAAAAATGGCATGCATTTTCATGTAAATTTATGTTTATATGAAAATAAATTATTATTATTATTATTATTATAATTTGCTTGGTGTGGAAAGTAGCATGATTCTGCGCTAGTTCTTGAAGACGCCTAATGCCTCCTTCATTTTGTAGTCTGACAAAGAAGTTTCCTTTCTATCAGTAGGTAACTTTCTCTCCTTCCAAACGCTTTACGATAGTAGAGGCATATATCATCCGCGGTCTACCTATCCATTTCCTCATATATACCATTCTACTTGTCTGAAACCATTCATCTGAGCAGACATTATTGGAATTCGTGTAACATGCGATGGAAGTAGCCATATTAACGGACGAAAAAACCAAAACACCAATTGTTGTCTTGATTATTCTATATTGACATTCTTAATTGAATCTATTCTATATTGTTACACCAACATATAAATCAAGTATGACTAAGGTCTGTGAACAAATATTACAACAATAAATCACAATATTACTTCTGACAGTTTTGGTCTGACTTCTTTCTGAACAGCGACCGATGAGACGATGACTGTCGTATTGATGCCTCCGCGAAAATTGGGGAAGTTGATTTTGAGCAAACAACCATGAATTGATCGTTCAAACTTCAACTCCATTGACAGTGGTTAAATACCATGTGTCAGACAACTTACTAGAACATGAACTTATCAATCCATCACACCACGGATTCCTCAAAAAGAGATCATGTGTGACTTGTCACATAGACTTTTTCAACGAAGTTACACGAAGCATGGACAACAGAGAACTAGTAATTGTGCTATATTTCGATATATCTAATAATAATATATTTCTTCCTGTTTATGCAGGAACATACCAATTGTACGGGCATGGATATGTTATTATATAAATTACACAAAATTTGATGTATAATGGATTTACAGTTTGGTTGTTCTTTCTGACATCAAAGTCAGTCGGAACAGTCTGCTATAAAGTTTGTTTGTGTAGCACATAAAGAGATATAGAAATATTGTCTTCGCATTCACAAAAAACCAGACATCAGATGGATGTAATACAAATATCTGGGAAAAATAAAGCTTGAAGTCAATTCTCCTATATAACTTTGTTGTGAACAGCACCCTTGGCTTAAAGATTATTGATGTATTATAACAAAAGCCTTCGATAGAGTCCCCCATAATCTGCTAGTCTACAGGTTATGCTCACTAGGGATATGGGACCCTCTCCTGAGCTGGATAAAATCATTTCTCTGTGACGGGAATCAGATAACAAAAGTTGGCTCGATAATCTCAAGGCCTAAACCAGTAAGTAGTGGCGTAATTCAGGGAAGTGTGTTAGTCCCACTCCTATTCATAATATATATAATCAGTATCTGTGAATGCTTTAGTGTTGGTAAACCAATACTATATGCAGATGACTTAAAAGTGACCTATAAATGCAAGAACACAGATCTTAGAATAACAGTAAACGCTATACAGCAAGAATTAGAAAAAATGGACAGATGGTGTGACACCTGGCAACTCCAGTTTAATGTCGAAAAATGTGGCTCGCTCTGCATAGGTTGCAACAACTTATAACTTGACCTGACAATGCAAGGCCATGCACTCTTACGACTGGAATCTGTATTGGACCTAGGACTGAAATCCTCACATGACTTATCATTTTCTGAACATATCTCCAAACAAGTGTCAAAGTCACGCAGACTTATCGGCTTTCTACTCAGGAACTTTTACAGAAATGAGTCCAGAATTCTGTTGTACAAGGTTTGTGTGCGTCCTTTATTTGATTACTGTTCATTCATGTATAGTAGTATACGCATAGAGGACAAATTGAAAGTCGAGGGAGTGCAGAGGTACTTCACGTCAAAATTACTCGGAGCCGAAAATGTTGCGAACTACTCCACTAGATGTGACACCCTAGGATTAGAAACACTATTGCTAAGACGCCTGAGACTAAACTTAACACTTTACTATAAGCTTCTAAACCACTTGGTTTTTACCTCTACTAATGGCACTCGACTTTCAGATGACAATGGCTACAAACTAAGACACACTAAGGGTACACTAGCTATCGAACAATGTAAAACAGCTACCAGGCAAAAGTTTTACTTGATTAGGTATGCACAGATATGGAATAAATTACCAGTGGAAATGCGTCAAGCAAGTACATCGGCCTCCTTCAAAAAAGAGCTTAGCGACAAACTACAAGAGTTTGCAAACGATAGCAGTTCTAGTTCCTACCTGAAAGCCTCCGAAATTATAGGTCCATTTAATGTATAAGCTCAAATACTACACCTGTTGTTTTTGCCTATATTTATAATTTTAGATAAAACATTAACGATTAAGATACTTACCCTCAAACAGACAAGAAGTTTCGTTCGTAAAACTTCTACCTAACACAACAAGTGGAATAAAACGGACATAAACCGACAACATGAAAAAGATATAACTCACCACAACATCACATGGACAGATGTACGCTCGTCGGGCATCATATATGCCGCACCAACTACAACCCAAATTTCCTAAGATAATGTGATGAACTTATATCCGTAATGTTGCTGAGCAGTCAATATCCACAACTCCTGTCGTAACAACTAAAATTCAAAAACCTTCCTCACGAGAAGTAAATACCACAAGCAGTAGAAATCCATTAATTGATGCGTCTACAGCTTATGTATTTTACTCCCAACAATGACAGTGCAGATCAAATGAGATAAACAAATCACTGATTTCAAAATAACACATCAATGAACTATAATTCAAGGATTCTGTACACAACAAAATTATGTATGAAAACTGACTTCAAGCTTTATTTTTTTCCCAGGCACTTATAACCCATCCAACCAAGACCTGGTTTTTTGTTAACGCGAGGACAATACTTCTGTATTTCCTGATGTGTTGCACTCACTGACAATCTAGCGGATTTTTCCAACTATGCACAGAAACGATTGTACATAAGTGAAAAGGATGTTTTAGACTATTGGGATTAACATTTATCAAGTGTATGTATAATCTCCAGTGTACATGTTAAACATATATTGCTATCGACAGTAAATTGTGACTGAATAATATGGTCCTATTTCTGTAACAATTTGGTGAAGCCTGTAAACTGGCGACCCTCATGTACTGTGTGATGAGAATAAATTTATTTATTTATTTATAAAATGGGAAAAATAAGAGTATGTCAAAATAATCCGTATCCTAAACGGGCTCACCAATTAATTTGTAGGGGCTGTTATGAGTGCCCATTAACATTACAAATATGAGAATGCTAATCCAAGTCAATGAGACGTTGAGTAACAATATATTACCGAAAAATGCAGTAACAGGTTATATCAGTGAAAAGGATTACTTGGATATAAAGTTTAAGTCCTCTGCTACAAATTATTTATATAATCCACGGGAGTGTTCGCTCTTGGAATTGCGTCTGCTGTAGATGCTGTGGACCGGTTGTAGAATTGTCTTCGGATGAGGCTAGTAGACTCCTACAATAAATCCAAAGGATACAACACGGTGTGAGTGGAGCGAGTAAGCAGCAGCGGCCAGAGAGAAGGCGAAGTTCCCAACAGTAAAGTGTACTTCTAATTGTACACGGAAGTTACATGTATTTTAACAAGAATCGTTTTAAACAAAAATCATGTGCAATGTCTCTAATTTCTACAACTAACAAAAAGTGTACAATCATACTTTTACGTACTTCACACGCCCATGAAGGACAGAAATATACTTACGCCGCAGAGCAAGAGAGCCTCGGCAATCAAACCTGATCTGTCTGACAGGTCTCTCATTCTCCACAAAGTGGAAGAGTCGCTTACTCCCGATCCCAAGTCAGATTCCAGCATGACCTTAACTTGGTTAAGCCCCTTTTAGACAGGCTACTGTCACAAACAGTATCAGGCATTACTATACACAGCGTAAATAGAAGAGGCCAAAAGCCTGACCCTACAGTAAGTCAGCCCGTACGTCTCCTCAAAGTCGTACTAAACTCGAAAGAAGAGAGGGCTGATATTCTAAGCAACTCTCAAACTCTTAAAGGATTAGGGATATTTGTCCGCGCCAACTTAAGCCTAGCAGACCGTGTCAAAAGGCAGGCTGCGGCCCTAGAATTAGGCGAGCGATGCCGGAACGGCGAGAAGAACCTTAAGATTAAGGGTTTTTGGGTTGTCCTAGTTCTCAGTTTAATGATCCCGAAACCTCTGTGGGTGGGCCGAGGAAGCACCAATCTGAATTAACAATCTGCTTCACAAACGCCGGCAGCCTGTTAAATAAGCGAACTGAGCTGGTTAACATGATAGACTCCGGAAATCTGGATGTAATTATTACCATGGAGACATGGCTCACACTCGAAGCCACTAACAATGAAGTTAACCCACCAAACTTCGAAGTGGATAGGGTGGACCGACCAAGCCGGAAAGGAGGTGGCGTAGTCATCTATCTCAGGTGTTTAACCATGCGATCTTCTTCAGGTTCTACTCTAATTTACAAAGACTTTTATATAAAAATCTTTAACCAATGACGGTGATTTTATGGATCAAGTAATAATAATTTAGTAGATGTTTTGAACGAAATTAATAACGATGCTTATAATAAAAACAAAATATTGCTGATAAGGTTTATACAGGTGATACGAATAACAAAGATAGTATATGCATATATGTGTATATGTAGGCAATTCAATAAATAAATAAAATGGGTCAAATCTTAAAAGGTGAGATGGAACGATAATCAGAGTTAAAATAAATATCATAAGAGTACGAGGGAGATGGAAGATAAGAATGGGTGGGAGGGTTTTGAATAGAATTCACCCAGGCCAAGCAAGAGACAGACAAAGGTAGAACAAACTTCTTTTGTATACAAAGACTAGGATTGCTCTCTCGAATTCCCATAGCTTCGGCTAAGTGTAAAAGACGGGTTCTGATTCCGTTCGAAAGACTCGATGGAATGAGATAGATAACTTTGAAGGCACGATTTTTGTCCACTTGGTGACCGCTATCGATCGAGTGAGACAAAATAGAACTTCGTATGGATTTTATTTGACCTCTTCCTAACCATGAAGGAAGATGCCCCCAATGCGTTTGTTAAGCTGTCTAGAGACCAAGTCGGAAACTAAATACCTAGGCGTCACTCTATCTTCTGATTTTTCCTGGTAACAGCTAACAGGGACATACATTTAGCACAGAAATGTTCTTACGATCTCCGTAATCAAACTTCCACAGTGACAAATCATTCCTTTAAGTCAACACTCCGTGAAAACTTCTTCACATTCATATATTCCTAAATATGGAATAGCCTGCCCATAGACATCAGAACCTGCTCTTCGTTTACAAGCTTCAAACGCTCTCTGTACAGACTGTTTCACTCTACTGATTATATTATTAAACTATTTACTCCTAGAACGAATCAACTATTGGCCTACTACAGCACCTAAAAGACGCACTTCAACACCCTTAGCAATCTAAAAACTATAAATAAACTAGCAGCATGGATGCATAAAGACTTAGTACGGAACATACAGGAACAGTTTACCCCTAGAAATAGGACGTGTCACTCTAGTGTAACCTTCAAACGCTTGCTATATAAACTGTTTTATGCCAATGACCATCCCTACCAGAACCCATCACTTATTTCTAAAACGCACCAGACATCAGAACACCAAAATGCTCAGACTCACTAATACATATTATGACACTAAATGAACTCTAAGACTTCGCATAAATACGTGAAAACACAACTAAAATAAACGTAAATTTTTACTAATGTATCAAATACAATTGAAATAAACATTTATAAGTGCATAAAGTAGTAATGTCCTTTTCATTTTCACATACTTTCTCTTTCTGTTATTCTGCTGCTCCTATTCATCTTCTGGTCGAGATCGAACAACCCTGCATCTAAACTGAAATGAAGATTAATTCCAAACGATCCATCACATAACCACCAAAATTCCATGAACGATCCAATTTACCATTTGAAGACGCTGGCGAACATGCTGTAAATGTGTATTCATGATCTGAAATGAAGAAGCAACTGGTCTTCAAATAGTTTTTCAACATTTTACTCAACTTACGAATACAGTCCGCCATGCAGACACAAATGGCGCAAATGTAGAATTCTGGAATCGACCTCGGCACCATTTGATGCAGTAAAACAACCCAACATGACCTTATCTAGTTTTCGCCTCCACGATCAAATTTCTTTCTTGTTATGAAACTACGATAAGACTGCTGAAAATATGGAATAAATATATCACTGATCTCAACATAATACATCAATAATCTTTAAGCCACGGGTGTTGTTCACAACAAAGTTATATAGGAGAATTGACTTCAAGCTTTATTTTTCCCAGATATCTGTATTACATCCATTTGATGTCTGGTTTTTTGTGAATGCGAAGACAATATTTCAATATTTCTTTATTTGTTGCACAAACAGACTTTATAGCAGACTGTTCCGACTGACTTTGATGTCAGAAAGAACAACCAAACTGTAAATCCATTATACATCAAATTATGTGCAATATATATGATAACTTATCCATGCCTGTACAATAGGTTTGTTCCTGCATAAACAGGAAGAAAATATATATTATTATTCCATAAGGACGACCAAGCAGTCATTTTATCTAATTCCTCCTGCACTACATTCTCGAAGTACCTAAGTCATCGCATTGGAATGTATAAGCTACCTTTCGGTCATCTGCAAAGATGAATGGTTTCCCGTGCGAGAAGCAAGCGCATATGTCATTGATGTATAGTGTAAATAGGAGGGGTCTAATGACACTACCTTGTACTACACCAGAAGTAATTGGGCTAGGTTTGGAGGTTGCAGACCCGAGTTTAACTATTCGGGACCTATTGTTGAGGAATGATTTAAGCAATCCTAATAATGGGTCACGTATTCCTAAGGAGTTCAGCTTATTTGTTAGCAATAATAAATCACAAGATTACTTCTGACGGTGTTTTACTCTCCTTTCTGAACAGCGACCGATGAGACGATGACTGGTGTATTGATGCCTCCGCGAAAATTGGGGAAGTTGGTTTTCAGCAAACAACCATGAATTGATCCTTCAATCTTCAACTATATTGACATAATGTTTTCCAACTTGTCAAGCCTTGTAGCCAACTCTGCAAGGGCGGCGAGTATTGGTGACGACATCATAGGTATTAGAATGTTGATGCAAAATGGGATACAAATATAAGACCACACACAAAACCACAAGGAATATACAAAATGGCAAAAATAAGAGTATGTCAAAATAATCCGTATCCTAAACGGGCTCACCAATTAATTTGTAGGGGCTGTTATGAGTGCTCATTAACATTACAAATATGAGAATGCTAATCCAAGTCAATGAGACGTTGAGTAACAATATATTACCGAAAAATGCAGTAACAGGTTATATCAGTGAAAAGGATTACTTGGATATAAAGTTTAAGTCCTCTGCTACAAATTATTTATATAATCCACGGGAGTGTTCGCTCTTGGAATTGCGTCTGCTGTAGATGCTGTGGACCGGTTGTAGAATTGTCTTCGGATGAGGCTAGTAGACTCCTACAATAAATCCAAAGGATACAACACGGTGTGAGTGGAGCGAGTAAGCAGCAGCGGCCAGAGAGAAGGCGAAGTTCCCAACAGTAAAGTGTACTTCTAATTGTACACGGAAGTTACATGTATTTTAACAAGAATCGTTTTAAACAAAAATCATGTGCAATGTCTCTAATTTCTACAACTAACAAAAAGTGTACAATCATACTTTTACGTACTTCACACGCCCATGAAGGACAGAAATATACTTACGCCGCAGAGCAAGAGAGCCTCGGCAATCAAACCTGATCTGTCTGACAGGTCTCTCATTCTCCACAAAGTGGAAGAGTCGCTTACTCCCGATCCCAAGTCTGATTCCAGCATGACCTTAACTTGGTTAAGCCCCTTTTAGACAGGCTACTGTCACAAACAGTATCAGGCATTACTATACACAGCGTAAATAGAAGAGGCCAAAAGCCTGACCCTACAGTAAGTCAGCCCGTACGTCTCCTCAAAGTCGTACTAAACTCGAAAGAAGAGAGGGCTGATATTCTAAGCAACTCTCAAACTCTTAAAGGATTAGGGATATTTGTCCGCGCCAACTTAAGCCTAGCAGACCGTGTCAAAAGGCAGGCTGCGGCCCTAGAATTAGGCGAGCGATGCCGGAACGGCGAGAAGAACCTTAAGATTAAGGGTTTTTGGGTTGTCCGAGTTCTCAGTTTAATGATCCCGAAACCTCTGTGGGTGGGCCGAGGAAGCACCAATCTGAATTAACAATCTGCTTCACAAACGCCGGCAGCCTGTTAAATAAGCGAACTGAGCTGGTTAACATGATAGACTCCGGAAATCTGGATGTAATTATTACCATGGAGACATGGCTCACACTCGAAGCCACTAACAATGAAGTTAACCCACCAAACTTCGAAGTGGATAGGGTGGACCGACCAAGCCGGAAAGGAGGTGGCGTAGTCATCTATCTCAGGTGTTTAACCATGCGATCTTCTTCAGGTTCTACTCTAATTTACAAAGACTTTTATATAAAAATCTTTTAACCAATGACGGTGATTTTATGGATCAAGTAATAATAATTTAGTAGATGTTTTGAACGAAATTAATAACGATGCTTATAATAAAAACAAAATATTGCTGATAAGGTTTATACAGGTGATACGAATAACAAAGATAGTATATGCATATATGTGTATATGTAGGCAATTCAATAAATAAATAAAATGGGTCAAATCTTAAAAGGTGAGATGGAACGATAATCAGAGTTAAAATAAATATCATAAGAGTACGAGGGAGATGGAAGATAAGAATGGGTGGGAGGGTTTTGAATAGAATTCACCCAGGCCAAGCAAGAGACAGACAAAGGTAGAACAAACTTCTTTTGTATACAAAGACTAGGATTGCTCTCTCGAATTCCCATAGCTTCGGCTAAGTGTAAAAGACGGGTTCTGATTCCGTTCGAAAGACTCGATGGAATGAGATAGATAACTTTGAAGGCACGATTTTTGTCCACTTGGTGACCGCTATCGATCGAGTGAGACAAAATAGAACTTCGTATGGATTTTATTTGACCTCTTCCTAACCATGAAGGAAGATGCCCCCCAATGCGTTTGTTAAGCTGTCTAGAGACCAAGTCGGAAACTAAATACCTAGGCGTCACTCTATCTTCTGATTTTTCCTGGTAACAGCTAACAGGGACATACATTTAGCACAGAAATGTTCTTACGATCTCCGTAATCAAACTTCCACAGTGACAAATCATTCCTTTAAGTCAACACTCCGTGAAAACTTCTTCACATTCATATATTCCTAAATATGGAATAGCCTGCCCATAGACATCAGAACCTGCTCTTCGTTTACAAGCTTCAAACGCTCTCTGTACAGACTGTTTCACTCTACTGATTATATTATTAAACTATTTACTCCTAGAACGAATCAACTATTGGCCTACTACAGCACCTAAAAGACGCACTTCAACACCCTTAGCAATCTAAAAACTATAAATAAACTAGCAGCATGGATGCATAAAGACTTAGTACGGAACATACAGGAACAGTTTACCCCTAGAAATAGGACGTGTCACTCTAGTGTAACCTTCAAACGCTTGCTATATAAACTGTTTTATGCCAATGACCATCCCTACCAGAACCCATCACTTATTTCTAAAACGCACCAGACATCAGAACACCAAAATGCTCAGACTCACTAATACATATTATGACACTAAATGAACTCTAAGACTTCGCATAAATACGTGAAAACACAACTAAAATAAACGTAAATTTTTACTAATGTATCAAATACAATTGAAATAAACATTTATAAGTGCATAAAGTAGTAATGTCCTTTTCATTTTCACATACTTTCTCTTTCTGTTATTCTGCTGCTCCTATTCATCTTCTGGTCGAGATCGAACAACCCTGCATCTAAACTGAAATGAAGATTAATTCCAAACGATCCATCACATAACCACCAAAATTCCATGAACGATCCAATTTACCATTTGAAGACGCTGGCGAACATGCTGTAAATGTGTATTCATGATCTGAAATGAAGAAGCAACTGGTCTTCAAATAGTTTTTCAACATTTTACTCAACTTACGAATACAGTCCGCCATGCAGACACAAATGACGCAAATGTAGAATTCGGGAATCGACCTCGGCACCATTTGATGCAGTAAAACAACCCAACATGACCTTATCTAGTTTTCGCCTCCACGATCAAATTTCTTTCTTGTTATAAAACTACGATAAGACTGCTGAAAATATGGAATAAATATATCACTGATCTCAACATAATACATCAATAATCTTTAAGCCACGGGTGTTGTTCACAACAAAGTTATATAGGAGAATTGACTTCAAGCTTTATTTTTCCCAGATATCTGTATTACATCCATTTGATGTCTGGTTTTTTGTGAATGCGAAGACAATATTTCAATATTTCTTTATTTGTTGCACAAACAGACTTTATAGCAGACTGTTCCGACTGACTTTGATGTCAGAAAGAACAACCAAACTGTAAATCCATTATACATCAAATTATGTGCAATATATATGATAACTTATCCATGCCTGTACAATAGGTTTGTTCCTGCATAAACAGGAAGAAAATATATATTATTATTCCATAAGGACGACCAAGCAGTCATTTTATCTAATTCCTCCTGCACTACATTCTCGAAGTACCTAAGTCATCGCATTGGAATGTATAAGCTACCTTTCGGTCATCTGCAAAGATGAATGGTTTCCCGTGCGAGAAGCAAGCGCATATGTCATTGATGTATAGTGTAAATAGGAGGGGTCTAATGACACTACCTTGTACTACACCAGAAGTAATTGGGCAAGGTTTGGAGGTTGCAGACCCGAGTTTAACTATTCGGGACCTATTGTTGAGGAATGATTTAAGCAATCCTAATAATGGGTCACGTATTCCTAAGGAGTTCAGCTTATTTGTTAGCAATAATAAATCACAAGATTACTTCTGACGGTGTTTTACTCTCCTTTCTGAACAGCGACCGATGAGACGATGACTGGTGTATTGATGCCTCCGCGAAAATTGGGGAAGTTGGTTTTGAGCAAACAACCATGAATTGATCCTTCAATCTTCAACTATATTGACATAATGTTTTCCAACTTGTCAAGCCTTGTAGCCAACTCTGCAAGGGCGGCGAGTATTGGTGACGACATCATAGGTATTAGAATGTTGATGCAAAATGGGATACAAATATAAGACCACACACAAAACCACAAGGAATATACAAAATGGCAAAAATAAGAGTATGTCAAAATAATCCGTATCCTAAACGGGCTCACCAATTAATTTGTAGGGGCTGTTATGAGTGCTCATTAACATTACAAATATGAGAATGCTAATCCAAGTCAATGAGACGTTGAGTAACAATATATTACCGAAAAATGCAGTAACAGGTTATATCAGTGAAAAGGATTACTTGGATATAAAGTTTAAGTCCTCTGCTACAAATTATTTATATAATCCACGGGAGTGTTCGCTCTTGGAATTGCGTCTGCTGTAGATGCTGTGGACCGGTTGTAGAATTGTCTTCGGATGAGGCTAGTAGACTCCTACAATAAATCCAAAGGATACAACACGGTGTGAGTGGAGCGAGTAAGCAGCAGCGGCCAGAGAGAAGGCGAAGTTCCCAACAGTAAAGTGTACTTCTAATTGTACACGGAAGTTACATGTATTTTAACAAGAATCGTTTTAAACAAAAATCATGTGCAATGTCTCTAATTTCTACAACTAACAAAAAGTGTACAATCATACTTTTACGTACTTCACACGCCCATGAAGGACAGAAATATACTTACGCCGCAGAGCAAGAGAGCCTCGGCAATCAAACCTGATCTGTCTGACAGGTCTCTCATTCTCCACAAAGTGGAAGAGTCGCTTACTCCCGATCCCAAGTCAGATTCCAGCATGACCTTAACTTGGTTAAGCCCCTTTTAGACAGGCTACTGTCACAAACAGTATCAGGCATTACTATACACAGCGTAAATAGAAGAGGCCAAAAGCCTGACCCTACAGTAAGTCAGCCCGTACGTCTCCTCAAAGTCGTACTAAACTCGAAAGAAGAGAGGGCTGATATTCTAAGCAACTCTCAAACTCTTAAAGGATTAGGGATATTTGTCCGCGCCAACTTAAGCCTAGCAGACCGTGTCAAAAGGCAGGCTGCGGCCCTAGAATTAGGCGAGCGATGCCGGAACGGCGAGAAGAACCTTAAGATTAAGGGTTTTTGGGTTGTCCTAGTTCTCAGTTTAATGATCCCGAAACCTCTGTGGGTGGGCCGAGGAAGCACCAATCTGAATTAACAATCTGCTTCACAAACGCCGGCAGCCTGTTAAATAAGCGAACTGAGCTGGTTAACATGATAGACTCCGGAAATCTGGATGTAATTATTACCATGGAGACATGGCTCACACTCGAAGCCACTAACAATGAAGTTAACCCACCAAACTTCGAAGTGGATAGGGTGGACCGACCAAGCCGGAAAGGAGGTGGCGTAGTCATCTATCTCAGGTGTTTAACCATGCGATCTTCTTCAGGTTCTACTCTAATTTACAAAGACTTTTATATAAAAATCTTTTAACCAATGACGGTGATTTTATGGATCAAGTAATAATAATTTAGTAGATGTTTTGAACGAAATTAATAACGATGCTTATAATAAAAACAAAATATTGCTGATAAGGTTTATACAGGTGATACGAATAACAAAGATAGTATATGCATATATGTGTATATGTAGGCAATTCAATAAATAAATAAAATGGGTCAAATCTTAAAAGGTGAGATGGAACGATAATCAGAGTTAAAATAAATATCATAAGAGTACGAGGGAGATGGAAGATAAGAATGGGTGGGAGGGTTATGAATAGAATTCACCCAGGCCAAGCAAGAGACAGACAAAGGTAGAACAAACTTCTTTTGTATACAAAGACTAGGATTGCTCCCTCGAATTCCCATAGCTTCGGCTAAGTGTAAAAGACGGGTTCTGATTCCGTTCGAAAGACTCGATGGAATGAGATAGATAACTTTGAAGGCACGATTTTTGTCCACTTGGTGACCGCTATCGATCGAGTGAGACAAAATAGAACTTCGTATGGATTTTATTTGACCTCTTCCTAACCATGAAGGAAGATGCCCCCCAATGCGTTTGTTAAGCTGTCTAGAGACCAAGTCGGAAACTAAATACCTAGGCGTCACTCTATCTTCTGATTTTTCCTGGTAACAGCTAACAGGGACATACATTTAGCACAGAAATGTTCTTACGATCTCCGTAATCAAACTTCCACAGTGACAAATCATTCCTTTAAGTCAACACTCCGTGAAAACTTCTTCACATTCATATATTCCTAAATATGGAATAGCCTGCCCATAGACATCAGAACCTGCTCTTCGTTTACAAGCTTCAAACGCTCTCTGTACAGACTGTTTCACTCTACTGATTATATTATTAAACTATTTACTCCTAGAACGAATCAACTATTGGCCTACTACAGCACCTAAAAGACGCACTTCAACACCCTTAGCAATCTAAAAACTATAAATAAACTAGCAGCATGGATGCATAAAGACTTAGTACGGAACATACAGGAACAGTTTACCCCTAGAAATAGGACGTGTCACTCTAGTGTAACCTTCAAACGCTTGCTATATAAACTGTTTTATGCCAATGACCATCCCTACCAGAACCCATCACTTATTTCTAAAACGCACCAGACATCAGAACACCAAAATGCTCAGACTCACTAATACATATTATGACACTAAATGAACTCTAAGACTTCGCATAAATACGTGAAAACACAACTAAAATAAACGTAAATTTTTACTAATGTATCAAATACAATTGAAATAAACATTTATAAGTGCATAAAGTAGTAATGTCCTTTTCATTTTCACATACTTTCTCTTTCTGTTATTCTGCTGCTCCTATTCATCTTCTGGTCGAGATCGAACAACCCTGCATCTAAACTGAAATGAAGATTAATTCCAAACGATCCATCACATAACCACCAAAATTCCATGAACGATCCAATTTACCATTTGAAGACGCTGGCGAACATGCTGTAAATGTGTATTCATGATCTGAAATGAAGAAGCAACTGGTCTTCAAATAGTTTTTCAACATTTTACTCAACTTACGAATACAGTCCGCCATGCAGACACAAATGGCGCAAATGTAGAATTCTGGAATCGACCTCGGCACCATTTGATGCAGTAAAACAACCCAACATGATCTTATCTAGTTTTCGCCTCCACGATCAAATTTCTTTCCTGTTATAAAACTACGATAAGACTGCTGAAAATATGGAATAAATATATCACTGATCTCAACATAATACATCAATAATCTTTAAGCCAACGGTGTTGTTCACAACAAAGTTATATAGGAGAATTGACTTCAAGCTTTATTTTTCCCAGATATTTGTATTACATCCATCTGATGTCTGGTTTTTTGTGAATGCGAAGACAATATTTCAATATTTCTTTATTTGTTGCACAAACAGACTTTATAGCAGACTGTTCCGACTGACTTTGATGTCAGAAAGAACAACCAAACTGTAAATCCATTATACATCAAATTATGTGCAATATATATGATAACTTATCCATGCCTGTACAATAGGTTTGTTCCTGCATAAACAGGAAGAAAATATATATTATTATTCCATAAGGACGACCAAGCAGTCATTTTATCTAATTCCTTCTGCACTACATTCTCGAAGTACCTAAGTCATCGCATTGGAATGTATAAGCTACCTTTCGGTCATCTGCAAAGACGAATGGTTTCCCGTGCGAGAAGCAAGCGCATATGTCATTGATGTATAGTGTAAATAGGAGGGGTCTAATGACACTACCTTGTACTACACCAGAAGTAATTGGGCTAGGTTTGGAGGTTGCAGACCCGAGTTTAACTATTCGGGACCTATTGTTGAGGAATGATTTAAGCAATCCTAATAATGGGTCACGTATTCCTAAGGAGTTCAGCTTATTTGTTAGCAATAATAAATCACAAGATTACTTCTGACGGTGTTTTACTCTCCTTTCTGAACAGCGACCGATGAGACGATGACTGGTGTATTGATGCCTCCGCGAAAATTGGGGAAGTTGGTTTTGAGCAAACAACCATGAATTGATCCTTCAATCTTCAACTATATTGACATAACGTTTTCCAACTTGTCAAGCCTTGTAGCCAACTCTGCAAGGGCGGCGAGTATTGGTGACGACATCATAGGTATTAGAATGTTGATGCAAAATGGGATACAAATATAAGACCACACACAAAACCACAAGGAATATACAAAATGGCAAAAATAAGAGTATGTCAAAATAATCCGTATCCTAAACGGGCTCACCAATTAATTTGTAGGGGCTGTTATGAGTGCCCATTAACATTACAAATATGAGAATGCTAATCCAAGTCAATGAGACGTTGAGTAACAATATATTACCGAAAAATGCAGTAACAGGTTATATCAGTGAAAAGGATTACTTGGATATAAAGTTTAAGTCCTCTGCTACAAATTATTTATATAATCCACGGGAGTGTTCGCTCTTGGAATTGCGTCTGCTGTAGATGCTGTGGACCGGTTGTAGAATTGTCTTCGGATGAGGCTAGTAGACTCCTACAATAAATCCAAAGGATACAACACGGTGTGAGTGGAGCGAGTAAGCAGCAGCGGCCAGAGAGAAGGCGAAGTTCCCAACAGTAAAGTGTACTTCTAATTGTACACGGAAGTTACATGTATTTTAACAAGAATCGTTTTAAACAAAAATCATGTGCAATGTCTCTAATTTCTACAACTAACAAAAAGTGTACAATCATACTTTTACGTACTTCACACGCCCATGAAGGACAGAAATATACTTACGCCGCAGAGCAAGAGAGCCTCGGCAATCAAACCTGATCTGTCTGACAGGTCTCTCATTCTCCACAAAGTGGAAGAGTCACTTACTCCCGATCCCAAGTCAGATTCCAGCATGACCTTAACTTGGTTAAGCCCCTTTTAGACAGGCTACTGTCACAAACAGTATCAGGCATTACTATACACAGCGTAAATAGAAGAGGCCAAAAGCCTGACCCTACAGTAAGTCAGCCCGTACGTCTCCTCAAAGTCGTACTAAACTCGAAAGAAGAGAGGGCTGATATTCTAAGCAACTCTCAAACTCTTAAAGGATTAGGGATATTTGTCCGCGCCAACTTAAGCCTAGCAGACCGTGTCAAAAGGCAGGCTGCGGCCCTAGAATTAGGCGAGCGATGCCGGAACGGCGAGAAGAACCTTAAGATTAAGGGTTTTTGGGTTGTCCGAGTTCTCAGTTTAATGATCCCGAAACCTCTGTGGGTGGGCCGAGGAAGCACCAATCTGAATTAACAATCTGCTTCACAAACGCCGGCAGCCTGTTAAATAAGCGAACTGAGCTGGTTAACATGATAGACTCCGGAAACCTGGATGTAATTATTACCATGGAGATATGGCTCACACTCGAAGCCACTAACAATGAAGCTAACCCACCAAACTTCGAAGTGGATAGGGTGGACCGACCAAGCCGGAAAGGAGGTGGCGTAATCATCTACCTCAAATGCTTAACCATGCGCAGTGTCGAAGCACTCGCTCACGAAAGTGGGTGGTGCGAACTTGTACGCTGCAGACTTAAATGCATAGACCAAGACATTGACCTCATTGCTGTGTACCTCAGTCCCGACTGCAGTGCAGATGGCTTCCTAATGGAGAAGCTAGGCTCCTGGACTTCAAAATTTCGAAACCACAAAAATTCTTCGGTGCGCTATCAATATAGGGACTATAAGAATGCTGATTGGGAATTCCTATCAGATCTGTTGAGAAGTTCCGACTGGGAAGAATACTTCATCAACAATGACTTAGAAGTATCACTTGAGATTTTCTACAAAACAGTTGGCTCAGCAAGAGACACAATCGCGCCCCTAAAATCTGCTCTGAAGACACTAACTCCATTTATTGACCGCAAAACGTGACTAAAACTAAAGAAATTGGAAAGGAAATACCATGTATTTAGGGAATTTAATGCGTTGAACTAAATACATGAAACTCTTAAACTGCTTGAAGAAAAACACAAAATGAAGTCACAACATGAGGAAAATAAAGTGCTTATGGGTAACACCAAAACTCAGGAACTTTGTAGGATATTGCAAAAACATCTAAAAAGCAGTAAAGACAATAATGTAAGCATCTTGGAACATAGAGGTGTAATATACAACGATCCCCAGGCTATAAGTGAACTCCTCAGTGAGTGGTTTTGCAATGACACCAGAGTGCACCCGACCCCAAATTTCCAAATGACCTGCAAAAGTAACCACAAATTTGGAGAAATAGATTTTAATATACAAAATATAGACTCAGCGATTCAGACATTGAAGTCAAATGGCAGTACTGGAACAGACGACATACCATCTGTCATATACAAAAATGGTAGCACGGAAATGGTAGTCTTGTTACTTAGAATATTTACTCTGTCACTGGAAACTGGAACTTATCCTGAAGTGTGGAAAACCACATACATATTACCAAAGCACAAAGCAGGGGCCAAAACCAGTGCATGCAACTATAGACCTATTAATATAACACCGGTAATATCACGAATAATGGAGAAAGTGGTTGTCAGTCACGTCTCGAAAACCGTTAATGCCCAGCTCTTGCTACGCTCGGGCTCACGCTGTTCCTTGAAGTTTTTCAGAAACGCTTAGTAATAACGGACGCAAAAACCAAAACACCATTTGTTGACTTGATTATTCTATATTGTTACACCAACATATAAATCAAGTATGACTAAGGTCTGTGAACAAATATTACAACAATAAATCACAATATTACTTCTGACGGTTTGCTACTGACTTCTTTCTGAACAGCGACCGATGAGACGATGACTGTCGTATTGATGCCTCGGCGAAAATTGGGGAAGTTGATTTTGAGCAAACAACCAATAATTGATCGTTCAATCTTCAACTACATTGACACTCCCCGGCAAAATACCGATCCGTGCCTTTTTTCCTTCACGACCAATACACGTTGACTTGGATGCCATTGCGAGAACCTGGGTCACACGGACAGAGCTGAAATGGAAATCAAACAGAAAAGCCAACACACCACAAGCATACCCACAGCACAATCTCACACATCGCTGACGATCTGCGCCTCCAGACAGAGACCTCCTCTTGACATCTTGCAACGCAACCGCCACTTGCTAGAATGACTCTTGCAGAATGCAACGTGACCATAGCACCAACTCATGATATTCTACGCACATCCTCTTATCTACTCATTACCAATTACCACTGAAATAGCTCCTTTTATCATTAACTGCTTGAATGCAGTATATCGCTAGCCGCAGTCCAACATATCAATAAGCTCACGCGCTATAACTCACAGCACTCCTCCTCAACTCTGGACCCATTGTTCACCCACGGTGAGGATGTGGATCTCATACAACATCTTCCTCCGTTAGGATGAAGTGACATGCTGTGATCACTTTATAGTTCACAGCAACGGCCGCAAGGGCCACAACCCCAGCTGGACCAAACGTTTGGAAAGCCGATATAAATGCAATCATCTCAGTAGCCAGCTCGGTAATTGGTACATCAACCCAGAGTCCCAAGTAGAAGCCGCATGGAACCAATTTAAACAACTTTACGCTCAAGTAACCGTACCTTTCGTCCCTTGGTCTGTTCCAAGGGGTCGGAAACATTCCCCCTCGGATAAACCGGGAGATTCGTAAGTTACTCAGACGTAAACACAAATGTTGGAACCTGTTTGCCACACTTGAGACTTCTGAGACCACGGAATTATATAACACCGCTAGAAACAAAGCTTTTGCAGAAATCCGCCGATCAAGGATGAAGTTCGAGGCACACCTGGCTCAAAATGCAAAGGCACAACGTAAGAAAATTTCCTCGTACATGAATTTCAGGAATAAAACATCCAATAGTGTCCCAAACATGATCATTGACAATGACACAATCGAAGAAGGTCAAGAAAAAGCAGAACCAATGGCAAACTACCTCTCCCGAGTCTTCACTCAGGAGTCATCACTGCCTATATGATCAGCTCTGGCTGCATCAAAGGAATACGGGATAGATTCCGTTGACATCGACCAAGGCATCGTGCTCAACTGCTTAATGAAACTAGATGCAGGAAAATCAATGGGTCCTGATAATCTTCATCCAAGGCTTCTCAAGGAGCTATCAGCCCGCATAGCCGGCCCCTTGCCCACAATCTTCAAGCTGTCTGGAAAGAATCATCAAGTAAAGCATCATGGCTTATCTGGAAAACAGCAGCTTGTTATCTAGAGCACAGCATGGCTTCCGGAGGAACCTCTCATGCCTGTCAAATCTCCTCACTGCAAGAGAAAGCTGGGTCGAGTCGAAGGATAACAGAAGACCTGGTGACGTCGTCTTCATAGACTTCAGTAAAGCCATTTATAAAGTACCTCACAAAAGACTACACATGAAATTGGAAAATCTTGGTATCAAAGGCAGATTACTAAGCTGGTTCAGGGAATTACTCATAGATAGGAGGCAGGGGGTTAGGATCAACTCAAAACTCTCCTCTTGGGCAGTAGTACGTAGCGGAGTGCCACAAGACACGGTACTCCGTCCCCTCGTATTTATTCTGTAAATCACTGAGTTACCTCTGCTCACCGACTCCCCTATGGTCCTATACGCAGATGACCTCACGAAAATCCCACGTATCCAGTTTTTTACATGGGTTCAATATGGAACCATTATTGACTGCATTAGTGCGTCAGTGGCACAGCGGTAGAATGCTCGCCGACCGTGCCTCATATGGTCCGAGGTTCGACCCCGGCCGAAGCACTCCTTTACCTCGTTAAGCCGGCAATAAGACCGGCGAAGAGGAAAGGTTGGTAATGAGGTTTGCAACATCACCTCATAAAAGTAAACACTGCTGCCAAAACTTCATTGCTCTAGCTTAAAGCTCCATGTTCCACCGGGGAACCTAAAGGAGCCAAAACGAAATTGACTTCTTTGGAAGACTGTTCATTGTTACTGTTAGTTCAAATATTCTTTCTACCTCAGAGAGTATTGAAGTTTGGCAGGAAGAGTCAATTTGGGTGTACTGTTGCCTGGGCTTACAGACTCATCATTCTCTTCAAAATTTTAACAATGCTAAGGGCTAAATTATCATATCACATTAGTGGCAAAAATTGTGAAAAGCAGTGGTTCTTTTTCCGGCTAACGAGCCAGTTCCTTGGAGGTTGGAATGAAAAATGTTGCATCCGGCAAAATGTCTCCGTAAGCTCTTGCATGACATCAGGGGATTTTGAACGGAATTTCCGCGAAGGATTCCAGCTATCTTTGAATAACTATATCTAATTTTTAAGTGTTGGAATTATATCTAATTTTGTTAAAACTTGTCCTTAATTTGTTTAGTATTATGTGGTTTATGAGGAAATGCGAAGAAAATTGTTGATGTATGTTTTCCCATCAATACTGTCATATTGAATACTTTTTATCTATTTGAATATATCCAGCAAGAGGTTTTATGCATAAGTAAAAACTTCTAATCTGTGGGAATAAGGAACAGCAGTGTGGTATTTCTGTTTCGATTTCAGTAAGCATTAAAGAGTTGAGGTAGTCGAACCAAAGCCTGGCATTAGTCCATGAAGTAGTTGACAGTTAGTTTGAACCACGGGGTACTAAGGACCAGTGGCTAAAGAATATTGGAGTTATTGTCTGTCTGTTTTCGACATAGAACTTTACACACATGTGCGGAAGTTCGAGTCACCACACTCCATGTAGCACACAAAGCAAGAGAAGAGAGTAGAAGAGATGCATAATAGAGACAGTAAACAGAGGTGTGAGACAAAGGAATAGTAATATTTTATTTTTATTTATTTATTTATTTTTGATTACAGCTTGATTCCACACTGTATTTTCGGTACAAGTATGGCATTTTCAGCATGGATATCGATAGCCCAAATTTTGCAGGCCGACCATAGATATCAGGTGTGCGTCGGCAGGGGATCGATCCTCGGACCATATGCATGGTCAGCGAGAGTCCCAACCACTGTGCCGCCGACGCACGAAGAACAATATAGTTTCATGGGAAATCACAAGTCACAAGGAGTGAATGCATCTGCGCCATTCAGAACGTTTTTGAGCCATATCACCAATTGTTTCCAACCATAGGTTTTTACCGTCCCGAGGACCCTAACTCGGAAATCCACACCTTCCTACGGGGCTTAGACTAACTGTTATTGATTTCATTGACTGGTTACATGTTTTGGTTTTGACCACCATCTGCTGGCTTTTTTCCAGCCTGACCCTATGTCAGCTAACATTGGCCGTCGAGGAAGGCGATGGCTAGGCATACGTAACACATGTCCTAACCATCTCAGACGGTTCAGCTTCACAGCCTCGTCGTTATTGATCAAAATCCTTGTCAGCAGCGCAAACAGATTCACTCTTTGTGATCTCCCGTGTCTCCTAATTGCTGATATTTCCCCACATTACTGTTGTTTCTCCAACACGTTTCTGTTCGGCACTTTTCTTTTTAATTTTTCTTTTATCGACATTTGTGTACTACCTGGTATGTGGTAACATAAACCGCTGTGAATTCTTATGCTGAAACTCAGACAGTCAAGGATAAAAGATCAATGAAAGTCAGAAGCAACATAAAAATGATAGTGAGACCAATAATGATGGCACAAATAAGAAAGAATATAGGTTATTTACAGTTTTATCGTATAAGGAGGAGACATATTGGATATTGGATCATATATATTGGCGGTACGTTCGAAATTGGATACGCGCGCTCCTTGAATACGACGTGCTTTTTCCTCTCCAACCGGAAAATACCAATTCTGTGAATTATCCGTTTGGGAAACCTGATCTTCCTAGCCGGTGAATTTAATTCAGCCATTACTTACATAGTAAATCTCTGTGTGGTAAGTCCAGCTGTCTCGAACTACTGCCAAAGCTTCAGGTGCTACTTTTGTAGCAGCATCTCCCTCACTCGTTCAGAGAAACAAGACTTGTTGGTCTACCACGTGATTGCCGTGAAGCCGATCATTCAGAAAGTACTAGGTAAAGTCGAAAACCTTTTCTTTTCCTTGCCTTATACTGTTTCAGTCTTATTCTTGCTCTTTTGGTTAGAAACTGTTGCTCTCTTAGACGTAAATAGCATAATTTATAGTGATTGTTAATATGGTTGTTGAAAGCAGCCTTAAAATAGCCACTAGAATGCCGTACTCTGTAGTCACAAGGGCTTCAGCCAGGGAAAAAAAATCCAGGGATTTCAACCCCTTCCCGCATACCAATCCTAAAGACTCGTGTAGCTTTAGTCTGCCCTGATACAACGCCTGCATTGCCACAGTCTAGTACTGAATCGGCACAGGCAATACCAGAAGGACAGAATTCTACACCTGCATCAACTGTAGGCCAGTGTGTGAAACACATCAAGCCTAAAAGGAAACGTTCAAGACGTCATAAGACCTCGAAGGCGTCATCAAGGAAAGGGGATGAATGCCAGGCGTGCAGCATCACAGTTTCTAAAACTGATTCAGCGTTCGAATGTAATTTTTGCAAACGATGGGTGCACTGCCGTTGTGACAAAGAAGTACCGAAAGCATACTATGAGTTTATGAGAAATAACCCATGCCCATGGTTTTGGTACGTGTGTCTACTTTGTCGCCCTGGCATAGTCTCACAAAGCGTGTCTGCGGATAGCAGAAATAACACGCTCTTGTGCCCCAACACAGTATCATGCAGCTCCCCTCCTGCTAAACTCGCACTGCCGAAACTGGTCAAAGACTTAAAGAAGGACACACCAGCCCTACTGACTGGAAATGCCAATTCTCACAAAGTGAAGATTAGCAAGGTCCCATCCACATCAGGGGAAAGCAAAATTACAAAGGCACCAATTGCATCCACTAGCAAGCCTGGCAACACCAAAAAGGCTGTCCAGGTACCGACACTGCTTGTGAAAAACACATGCACGACGTACAACAATGGAGATGGCTGTCATCTCAGATGGCCCCTGGCGCTTCTGGAGCCATCTCCATTTTCCGACTACCTCGTCCCGCTCATCTAACATTGATTAACTCTCCAAAGCTGCTGTGTGTCACATTCAACTCCCCGGAGCAGTTGTCCATATCACTTCAACGGTGGTATGAGACCAAGGGAAAAATTGGAGGACACATCCGATGCTGTGAAAGCAGACCCAGAAATATAAGGAGGCAGCAAACTGAGGCTTTAATACGACCCCAAGCTTCGGTGACACTAGAGCGATGCAGCTCTGAGAATAATAGTCTGTGTCTCCCAAGTGTCCTGCCTAAATCCATTGAAAAAAACTACAACGGGCCGGTTCTATCGGAATCGGCCAACTAGTTCCAACATCAAGTCCCCCACCAGCAGACGGTTTCACGTCAACTACCCCACAACACTCTGAGGTTGTTAGACTCACTGTCAGTTGCCTATATAGCAATGTGAGGGGGCTGAGAGGGAAAGTAGGTGAACTTCGAAATCTCCAAGCACACCTTCAACTGAAAATAATCATTCTTACTGAAACGTGGCTAAACCCCACTATCGCCGACAATGAAATCAGTATAGGTGATATGGTACTGGTCAGAAGAGACAGGGATAATAAGGAAGGAGGGGGAGTTGCTATATACTTTGATAGGCAACTTAAATGTGTGCGCGCAACGGACCCACCACTTATCGAACTCCCAGACTCCATATGGTGTCATTTCACCGTAGGCCACACCAAGCACTTACTGGGTGGCATCTACCGATCTCCCACCTGTGGGGCAGAGCACAATCAGCTACTGCTCAGCACTATCACAGGAATACGAGATTTGGGCTACGACCAAATCACCATAGCTGGAGATTTCAATGCTCCATCACTGAACCTCGGCTCCGGGTGTGCTAAGGGAAAATTTGGCCGAAACCTACTGCAAACTATTCGAAACACGGGACTGACTGAGAATGTTGGAGACGACACTAGGTGGGGCCCTAGTGGAAAGTCATCAAAACTAGATTATATTCTAACTAGTGACCAGCTACTCGTCGAAAAGGTCCAGATCATGACTCCTCTGGGAAGCAGTGACCATGCAGTCATAGGTTTCGATCTTGTCCTCCGTGAGCGTTTGCAATGGGATGTTACGCGACCATGTCTGTGCTACAGCAAGGCTGACTATGCTGAAATGCGGAGGCTCTTGTCCGACGCAGACTGGCCCTTAGCATGGGACGACCTATCTGTGGATGAACACTGGGAAGTGGTAAAAAAGATTATCCATACAGCAATCTCGGATACCGTCCCTTTAGTCACAACACAGCCTAAGAGAAAGACGTCATGGTTGAAGAGAGGCACGCAACGTATTCTGCAAGCAAAGCGGAAGGCTTGGTTTACGTGGCGTGTATCTAAGAGTCAGACCGACCATGATGCATACCTCGAACTCAGGAACCGGTGTAATGCAAGAGTCAGGAGGGACAGAAGGTCATTCCAGGCTAACCTTGCTAAAAAACTCCTATCAAACCCTAAAAACTTGTACCGATTCATGTCGGAAAGAAAACCGACAAACCAAGGGGCATGCGCCTTAGTAGGCCCAAACGGTCAATATCTCACTAGTCTGGAGATGGCTGAAACATTCAGTTCAGCCTTCGCTAAACAGCTAAACAGCAATGTGGATATTACAGTTACGGACCAAAATGGTGGCACCACTATTTCAGAGGAGGAAGACCTAGCGACTACTCCCCAAATAAACCCCGCAATAGTACTAAGGAAGCTACAGCGACTCATACCTGGGAAGTCCCCAGGTTGTGATGACATCAGGCCATCTGTTCTGAAACAGTGCGCCGAGGCTCTCTGTAGACCCCTGTGCGACTTGTTCCAACACTCAATGGATTCGGGGACCCTGCCAAGGGAGTGGAAAAGAGCCATCCTTTCTCCAATCTTCAAGGGTGGGGACAGGCAAAACGCTGCTAGCTATAGACCAGTAGCTCTACTCCCAGTGGTATCAAAAGTACTGGAAAGTATTATTGACGACCACATCAGGGAATATTTCGATAGGACTAATATACTACATGAAGCCCAACATGGTTTCAGAAAAGGCAGATCCTGCGTCACTAACCTACTGTCAGCTTGGGACGACTGGACATCATGCTGGGACTTGAACGTACCAGTCCATGTGGTCTTCCTAGACTTTGAGAAGGCATTTGACACTGTTCACCATGACCTTCTCCTACATAAAATAAACCAGGCAGGCATAGGTGAGCCACTTCTGTCATGGTTGAAGGACTACCTAGCCGACAGGCAATTTTGCACTAAGGTTAACCGAGTCCGATCATCTTGGCACAGATCGTCATCAGGAGTGTCGCAGGGTTCTATCCTAGGACCACTGATGTTTTTGATTTTCATCAATGATCTACCACGCCGTCTGAGCTGCCCGACTCTCCTGTACGCTGACGACGTAAAAATATGGAGGGCGATAAAGTGTCCGGAGGACTCAGATAGGCTACAGGAAGACCTAAACCTTCTGGAAGACTGGGCGGTGGCCAGTGGCATGACTTTCAACTTGAAAAAGTGCAAAGTAGTGAAGTTGCGCACCTGTAGACTGCAGAATGCAAGTTACACCCTGTGCAATGAAAGCTTGTCCTGCACAACGTCGGAACGCGACTTAGGTCTAGTTCTAACGGAAAAAATGGACACAAGCGTAAATTACACAGGGGATGTAGCGAGGGCATATGCGGTCATACACTTTACGCATAGACAGTTAGGTGCACTCACTCCTGAGCTCTTTCTAATGTTGTACAAAACATACGTCAGGCCACACCTTGAGGTGCATAATATTATTGCACCCCCAATGCTGAGAAGAGATGCCAACCTCTTGGAAAGAGTCCAACGACGGGCAACAAAAGGAGTGGTTGGTCTCCGAAACAAACCATATGATGAAAGGCTGAAGAAATTAGGCCTGTTCACACTTAGTTACCGTCGGCTTAGGGGGGATTTGATTACTGCCTACAAAATAACAAATGACCAGAATCACCCAAACAAAGGTGTTCTGCCATTGAGTAGGTATAGGCTTCCACGTGGAAATCCCAGAAGGATAGCTCACCAGAGGGCAAGGACCCGGGTGCGCTCCCACTTCTTTTCACTGCGGGTTTGTCGTCCCTGGAATTCCTTACCGGCAGATGTAGCTATGGCACCGTCTTTGGACGCCTTTAAGCGAAGGCTGGACAACCATGCAGCGATACAAGGACTGCATCCAAATGGCCTATCTCCTTAAAATCGCATTTACCAATCAGGGTAGATAATTAAACTCGTCATTTTACTTCTTTACATTCTCTCCCGTCTTACTCTCCTGACAACTTATTAATATTATAATTACTATTATTATTACTATTACCGATATATATATTATTCTTCAAACTTAATGAGCTGACTGTTGTTACGTTTCCTATTTTCGTTTCTGTCTCTTAGTCTGAATAGCTTCACTAATTATATCTATTATTATTATTATTACTATTATTATTATTATTACTATCTCTTTTCTCTTGTCGACAATACCGAAGGACTAACTGGCGAAAGGATCAACTCCAATCACAGTAGTAACAGTCTTAACATACCTCATACTACAAACCACATATAATTAATCCCAGCACTACTCCCTTTGGAGTCAACCAAAGCTACGACAGTCGAGTGGCGGGACAAGCTACGCAGAAGTTTACCGAAGATCAAGAACCTATACCTCACAATCAAGAAGCGAGCACAAAGAAATCAAATTGGTTTATACTAGCTCGTAAAAACGATATTGGATATTGGATATTGGACATCTGAGATCCTCCCGGCGTAGGATTCTTAATAAAGCAGGAATTAGGGTAGTGGCATTTAAACCTTTGAACTCGTTCAGGTAGGACAAGCGCTGTAGGTTAAAGGATACTGTAGACAGACCCAGTGAGACAAAATAGTATAATTTACAAAATACCTTGCAATAATAATAATATATATTCTCATTTTTACGTGAGGGACGCCAGTTTACAGGCGTCATCAATTCAATAAGTTACACATAATATTAATAAGCATATTTAGTAAAGATAATATAATAAGGTACATTTTTTCCCTAGCTATGTAGGGTACACCAATTGTATAGGCATGCATAAATATTGTTTTAATAATAATAATATATTTCTCCCTGTTTATGCAGGAACATACCTATTGTACACGTATGGATAAGTTGTTATATAAATTGCACATGATTTGATGTATAATGGATTTACAGTTTGATGTTCTTTCTGTCATTAGAGTCCATCAAAACAGTCTCCTATAAAGTCTGTTTGTGCAACAAATAAAGAAATATTGAAATATTGTCTTCGCATTCACAAAAAACCAGACATCAGATGGATGTAATACAGATATCTGGGAAAAATAAAGCTTGAAGTCAATTCTCCTATATAACTTTGTTGTGAACAACACCCGTGGCTTAAAGATTATTGATGTATTATGTTGAGATCAGTGATATATTTATTCCATATTTTCAGCAGTCTTATCGTAGTTTTATAACAGGAAAGAAATTTGATCGTGGAGGCGAAAACTAGATAAGGTCATGTTGGGTTGTTTTACTGCATCAAATGGTGCCGAGGTCGATTCCAGAATTCTACATTTGCGCCATTTGTATCTGCATGGCGGACTGTATTCGTAAGTTGAGTAAAATGTTGAAAAACTATTTGAAGATCAAAAAAGGTCAGAAGCAAAATAAAAATGATAGTGAGACCAATAATGATGGCACATATAAGAAAGAATATAGGATATTTACAGTTTTATCGTATAAGGAGGCGACATCTGAGACCCTCCCCGCGTAGGCTTCTTAATAAAGCAGGCATTATGGTAGTGGCATTTAAACCTTTAAACTCACTCAGGTAGGACAAGCTCTGTAGGTTAAAGGATACTGTAGACTGACCCAGTGAGACAAAATAGTATAATTCACAAAATACCTTGTAATGACTGTGAGTTCAGTCAACTACATAGGTCAGACTAGTAGATCAGGAGTGGTGAGATTATCAGAATATAAGAATTTACCTAAGGTTAGAATGATTGATCCCATGAAGACAAGCAGGTTAGAAAAGAAGCTCAGCAATTGCACTTCGCGCATTAACACCCAACCACAGAATCGGGTGTGATAGGTCATGATAATTTATTACACTAAGTCCTGCCAACCGACCTCACTTTCAGTTCATACTACCTACATTGAACCCTAACTATAGTGTTCTGCTAAATATTGCTCCACTATTCACAAAACCTGTTCTTTTTTTACTCTTTAAGGCTTTAACTTCTTATAAAGTAATCTGTCCATTGGGACGCATGCACACATATATAATATGTTCATAAAGACGTACATGGAGACCTACTGGAAGCACTCATTAGGAAGGCTAGGGAGATGGAATGTGAGGTACGAACATGTCTGGTACCAAGCAATATATTTGCGGTAGCCATAATAATCATAGTCTCAGAGCCTAACATCAAAAAAGGAGGGAGGGTGGTGCTAGCTGATCAGTAGATATGGTGGTGGTCACTAAGGTGAATCATCCCATTCTGCAGGAACAACAATATGCAATTTCACGGCTCAAGATTTCCATGATATTTATGAGGGCTTAGATCTTTATCTTGAAAAAGAAAATAATGAACGCCTTGACAGATCATGCTCCTGCCTTTAAATATGTACCATTCGCTCAGCCTATTGTTGAGATGCGACCACGCGGGATCTGCACAGATTTATGGGGCATCTTATAAATTAACTTGCTGTCCATTGTCTGATCTTTAAATACCACTTCACAATGTCATTCATTCATTCATTCATTCATTTTCTAATAACGTCTTTACTTGATCCTCATTATATCCCATTAAACCTAACATTTTATAGCTCTTTATGAATTTGATTCGACTTATTCTATTCCTATTCTCTGTAGGGTACGGTTGTGCACCAAATAGACAAAAAAAGCATGAAATAAAAAACAACTGGCTTGAAAGTAATTGTATTAAAGCCAAAAGTGGACATCATGATAGTACAAAATATATTGGTTTTATTATACATTGCAAATGAACGTTGTCGGTCTAAGGATTAATTACTTCCCCATTCTGTTTCCTATATAAATGTATTTATTAATGATATATTGCACTTACTTAATCTATTACACTTTAATGTTTCACCTTAGCACATTCACTTTTCTAAAACAGCTCTCAATCCCTTGTAAACGTTGTACTTACCTCAATATTGTTTGGTTATCGTATGCCTACAATCACGGGATGAAAACGAAACCAAGTCGATTTTCCCGCTCAACCTGAAGGACAACTGTAAAATTCAATAACTATACGGCCTGGTTCAGACAATGAGTGTAATTATATATGTATCAAATATTTAACTGTTGAAACATTATTAACTTGTAGACAATCTAAGATTTGACATTATAACATACTTGATCGTGCCTGTAAAAATGGCATGCATTTTCATGTACATTTATGTTTATATGAAAATATAAAATTATTATTATAAAATTCTAAAAAGTAATCTAATTAGGTGGAGAGAGATTGATTACTTAATCCTGGTTCATTGATTCTGCACCCAACACATGCAGTAGAAGTGACTCAACGCAAATGCCAGAGGTATGGAAGATATTATTACCACCAGTCAGTCAAATCAGAGGAGGATAATAGATAATCTTAAAATTCTATTTCCATTCAATTCACGTACATCATAGCATTTTAACAAGCTACTCATTTTGACTTTAAAAGCACTCGTTTTATTTCCCATTTGACTGTACTTTATTGATAACACTAATGTCATTTCCGAATGTATTTTGTCTTCCTTTCTGTTTCATGCATTTCTTATATTGATTTTGTTCATATGCCTAAGCCATTTTTACTCATGTATGTAAACGAACAAGCAAGTTATGTTCTCGAAACGCTGTCATCAGTAAATATTACTGTATAACACCACTGTGCGGTTTTATCCATAATGGAGTTATATTCTACCACCACAGTGCCCAATTTTATCCTTCTATCAAACAAAAAAGAGTTGAGAACTTTTCTATTTATGTTGTATAATTGTGATTCCTAACCCATTTTAAAGAAAATTAGAATAGTTTTTTCCCATATTTTTAAATTGTGTTTGACTGTACCACTTACCCTTATCATATACACAATGATGGTGTATTCTATTTATTTTATGTAGTTTTCAAAATGATAATGAACCGAAAAAGGTGTTTGAATGTTGTCCAACTCTTCAGTTGCTAATTGATTCAGGTCATATTCTAGTTTTCACATGGAAGAATGGCTATGCACCTGAATGAATCAAAGACAATGATGATTTTATACCTCTTTCATTAAAACAAGAAAGAGAAAAACTAAAACAATCATCAATAGAAATGGAGAAAATTGATTTTGTAGCAGGAGATGCTTCCTCGGAACCAAATGAGGTAAGTTTATTTTATCCAGTTTATCTAGTTCATTTTACTCCAATTTTTCATAGTATTAAGTTTTCTTATGGAGAGAAACGTGTGGTCTGATCGTTAGCTAACATCAGCTAGAGAACCATTGGAAAACCAGTGTATACTGGGCACCTGTTTCGTCCTAGTTTGGGATTGTTCCTCTGTACTCATCCTCAGGGGTTTGGACACAGAACCTTCCTGTTACAGAGCAAGCTGGTAGGTCACTCAGCCAATGGCCCACGAATTCCAAGTTCTTCCTACTCGTGATATATTTATGTATAACGCAACCGCCAGCCAATGTATTGAGCGAGTAACTGTTCTCTTACCTGACTTGGCGGACAGCATCGGTTATGACCTCTCACTAGAACTCCGGTTGACTCACTGTATAAAACAGTCGCTAGTCAGCATATATATGTATACGATATCTTGGCCAGAATTTTATATGTTCGGGAACTATGCGCTAATTTTATATAGATAATTCGACAATTTTAGGCCTCTAACATACCCAACAGATTTACAAAGACAGTGCTACTTTTCTACCTCAAATAGAGAATGGCGTTAGGAGTTTACTGTCTGCACTTCCAAACCAGTAAAATTGTAAAGCCAGGTTACTTACTAGAACTCAACTATCTTGTCAGCCACGTCTCGTAAACCGTCAATGCCCAGCTCTTGCTACGCTCGGGCTCACGCTGTTCCTTGAAGTTTCTCAGAAACGCATAGTAATAACGGACGCAAAAACCAAAACACCCATTGGATACTCGAGAATTCTTTATTGTAACACCAACGTAGAGGCAGCTTTAAATTAAGTATTAACCAAGGTCTATGAACAAATATTACAATAATAAATCACAATATTACTTCTGACAGTTTTGGTCTGACTTCTTTCTGAACAGCGACCGATGAGACGATGACTGTCGTATTGATGCCTCCGCGAAAATTGGGGAAGTTGGTTTTGAGCAAACAACCATGAATTCATCGTTCAATCTTCAACTACATTGACACTCCCCGGCAAAATACCGATCCATGCCCTTTTTCCATCACGACCAATACACGTTGACTTGGATGCCATTGCGAGAACCTGGGTCACACGGACAGAGCTGAAATGGAAAACAAACAGAAAAGCCAACACACCACAAGCATACTCACAGCACAATCTCACACATCAATGATGACATCCGCCTTCCAGTTAAAGGTGTCCTCTTGACACATCCTCTTGCAACACAATCGCCACTTGCTACAATGACTCTTGCAGAATGCAACGTGACCATAGAACCACCTCACGATACTCTACGCACATCCTCTTATCTACTCACTACCAATTACCACTGAAATCGCTTGTCACTCATTCTGCCTCAATTCTAGTAACGGTGAGGTATGCGAGCCTCGGTCGTTTACACTCTTTCTCCCCGGCGTGTCGGACCGCAGCTAACAATTATCTCCGTGTGCATTTCATTCTCAGCAATAGCCTTCCCGGCGTACACGACCCCTCAGCTGTCTCTAACATCAATCAATTCATTCACGGATGTAGAAGACTAGAAACAACTTCAGAAGTAATCACGACGAAAATTTTAACAAAATTATGTAATAACAACAAGGTACGAAAACAACGAGTAAACACAATTAATCCAAAAGACACAGCACTCGTATACACAAACAGTACAAATAACCTCGCGGATCATGTCTTGATGGAATTCCTTTGAAGAATCGCAGGACTTACACCAGTTCGCCTACAACCCTTCACAGTTTGACGATCGTAAGTTGTGGAATGTCCGGACACACACAAGATTAACCAACAATTACAATAATTGGAACTCATACAATTTTTAACACAAACATATGTACAATCAACACATCAAATGTGGTGGATTCTGCCTTGACGAACTACCCTTGAAGAATTGTAGGACTTACAGCAGTACGCCTACAAGCCCTCTCAGGTTGACGCTCTAGGTTGGAAAATCGTTGCAGAGTTCATTTGCTGACTTCCTTCTATCAGCTATATCCTCAAATCTGAACGGTAACACGCTCATGTCATTGTATCGTAGAATATAGATGACGAACAAACACACGAAGTATCTGGTCAACCAAGCGTAGGCACAGAGTAATTTACACCAAAGATAATAGCATTCAAATAGTAACTTGAAACTAGAAATGCCTTTATTCATGCAAGTCAATTTAACAATTACTCTTTCGTTTACACTTGGCTTATCCTCTCTAAACTGAGCAATATCTTTCGTCTTTTCAATTGATACCAGTTCATGAAATTAGCGGTGGATCAGAAACTGTTGTTGTTCGGCTTTCAGAAAGCTGTCTAACTGCAAGACCACCACCATTGCTGTCTCTTACTATTAGCTCCGGTTTAGCACTAGCATCTGATGATAGGTGGGCTACACGTTGATCAATTACACTGACTGTCTCACAAGTCTCCACACCTTCTGCAACTTCATCTGCATTCAATTCTACTTCACGTTGTAGTTGTACAGAACCTTTATTCAACTTTGCAGTAGTAGGCATTACTCCCATTTCATCATGATCAACCAAAGACAAATTTGCACTATCATGATCATTATCACAAATATTCAATTTACCATCATCTATCTGGTCGACTTCATCATTTTCAAAATCCTTAATAGGAGAAGTAGATGATTTTGGTTCCTCCTCGCAAATCCTAAAAGGTTTCATATCTTCACTCTGACTAGTAATACCTCGTAAACTTGTAGGGTCAGAACTGCACTCTGAAGCAATAACTCTATTTTGTGGCATACTATTCAACAATGGCTTACCAGTTGCAACTACAGTTTTCTTGACCGAACCGTTATCGTCACACAATTCGGAGTAAGACTGGAGTTTACATTTAGCTTATCACTGAACTTGCTCACTGGTTCACAGTTCACTTCTGTATGCACCTCTTGCACACGTGTAAAACACAACCGTGTTTGTCTTGCATCTTGTAACTTATCTGTTGAGGATGTACTACGAAACCTGTTACACTCACTAGGTCTTTATGCATTACTATACATCATGGAGCCTTCTCGATATCCATCTCTCTAAGGCCTATTCGTCATCAATGATTGCGTTTTACCCTCAGACTGCTCTATTCTAGGGGTGAGGTTCAATATACTGGCAAACTTGCTCATAGATAGATTGACACTATCTTTTACTAGTTTCAGGATATCATCAAATTTTGGCTCGATACCCTCATCCTCCATACGGGAGCTTATCTTCACCCACTTCCTTTGCAGTCGAGTAGGTAGGCGTCTTGCTATTACTTCTAGTATAAAACTCGAGTTGATTTCACTCATGAAATTCAGCAAAATCAACGCATTCTTGTAAATCAGCAAATTACCCAAAAACTCAGTAAGTGCCTGGGAGTCATCTTGAAGTTGAGTGCCGTTACCTTTGACAGCTTCGTATACGTTCCTTACAATCATTGATGGTCTTTCAAACCTTTGACGTAATATGCTCATAGCCTCATCGTAGCCCTCTTGTGGCTTCATAAACTTACAGCACTGTATAGCTCTTGCAGCATCTCCAGTGCAATATCTCATTAAATACATTAACTTCAATTCATCAGTTAATAGAAAACTACTCAACATCATCTCAAACTCCTTTACAAATTGTAAATAATCAGCCGGGTTTCCATCAAAACACCGTGGTTCAAATTTAGGGAGTTTGATGTTCCTATTATAAATAGCAAAACAGTAACATCAACCATGTCATGCTTAACATCAGACACATCGTTACAATTAACAGACAAGTCACAATGACTTACTTTCCTGTTTGCATCCAAGACACTCTGTCCCTTCTTTGACCCAGGCATTGTTGAACCTGACCCAATTCCAAAATCGTTCCAGATATTGCTTGTTCAAAGAGGACTTGAACGTCACCAGGAAAGATGAACGGTGACTATCCAAAGTCGGGCCAACTGTCCAAAATCGTTTAAAAACTGACGCTGTACTGTAAGAAACTGTCATCCACGTCTCGTTAACCGTCAATGCCCGGCTCTTGCTACGCTAGGACTCAAGCTGTTCCTTGAAGTTTCTCAGAAACGCATAGCAATAACGGACGCGAAAACCAAAACACCGATTGGCCACTCGAGAATTCTTTGTTGTAACACCAACGTAGAGGCAGCTTTAAATTAAGTATTAACCGAGGTCAATGAACAAATATTACAACAATAAATCACAATATTACTTCTGACAGTTTTGGTCTGACTTCTTTCTGAACAGCGACCGATGAGACGATGACTGTCGTATTGATGCCTCCGCAAAATTTTGGGAAGTTGGTTTTGAGCAAACAACCATGAATTGATCGTTCAATCTTCAACTACATTGACATATCTCCTACTATAAACTGTATAAAAATCCCCAGCTCATTCTCGACTATCGTGTGAGTGGGAGCGCGTCTGTTTCTTAGAGTTATTATGACGAATCGGGGCCAGTGGAGTACACAGTGTTAGGGTGAAGTGGATGAACGTCGATGGCACTGGTTGTCTCTAACACTATATCAAGAAATTATAAAGTTATAATTCAATATATATATATGAACAAAGCAATAAGAAGACGTAATTTGTCTGGATGGTGTATTGTTTGTATTTACGCAACACATTTCGAACAATCTGATCACACACACTTGTCATTGGAATACACATGAAATTAATAAAGAGTTATGACGTGAGAAAAATAAATTTAGGTCAGGTCAAAAGGACATACTGAAGGCCGAAATAACAACGAAGACCTTTAAATCAAATAGCAGAGGTAATAGTACATCTACTGTGGTATCAAAACAAAGTTTACCAAGGAAGGCGGTTTAGTGTGATGACAAATTGTTGCTTTGATCGCACAAAGGTGGTTTAAACTTACTAATCGCTAACCAGGATACGCCCCAAACATGTTTATAGATAGGTTTAAAAGTTGTGTTAACGTCAATTTTATATCCTGTCTCCTCTGTGGTATGTTTCGCAATAGAGGAGCTAGGTCTCCTATTGTCACCATTGTTCGGTTCTTCAGATTCTGTTTGCTTCTGGAGCCATTTAGAAATATGCTCTGAAGCCGGCCCTTACCGGCAGAGATCGGTGAGTCCTTCCCATGTGTGTTTCCATACGCACATTCAGATAGGTAAATACAGTGAGATTTGACATCACTTTTCGTATGTTCAAAGGGTTTAGGTGGATGAATATATTGGCTTCACATTCTCAATTATTATGATATTAGCTGCATATAATGTATTTCTGACCACATCGTTCCACCGCTGTTGAGTTATCAAGCTGCTATGATGCTCCATATAGGGTAGCTTGATGTACACGTCTTTCTTAGCGGTGAGTTGGAGAATGGGTCATGATGTTTCGACTACTTTATATCTCCTGATGAACTTGTCTGGATAATTCTTACCAACCAGAGTTTGTGTCAACTTTCCTTCTTCCTCATCAAGTGTATCTTCAGTGCATATTCGTTGGATTCTATTGATGAGGCAACTTACTAAAAATTTTTGTACAGAACAGGGCATGAACTGTGATAATTAAGATGCTGTACTGTCCAGGTAGGTTGTTCAAAGTGATTGTTTAATTGACCCAACAAGCCGTTCGTCAACTAAGCAATATACCTAGGAAAGATAAACAATTATCTTCCTCTTCTACGGACGTAAACGATATGCTATTCTGAACTTCATTCATTCGATTCAAAATTGAGGTTGTAGAACAAGACTTATCACTTATGATTACAATATCATCTACACACCTATTATGTTCAAAGTGGCCCAAGTCAGTGAGTCTGTGATCTTGGTATCATTTTAGTTAACTGTGCTGAACTATATTGCATGTTGTTTTTATACTGTATCGTTGTTGTCGCTTTTTTGCCTTTTTGCTGTGAATCGTTTTGCTTTTGTTGGTGTTGTTCTGATTGTTTTATCCCTTGTTATCTGATTTTAAGGGGAGCAACCCAAAAGGTCGCTTCTCTCTAAACTTTATCTCAATGTAACCATTCCCTTCTCAGGCGTGAGGCTAGCAACCCCACCCTGTAAACAATATTGCTACAGAATCTTCAGCACGATGAGCCTCTTTGCACCAAAAGAAAACGTCTGTGTGGGGACATGGAACGTGCGCACTATGTACGAGACAGGGGAAGCTGCCCAGATCGCAAACGAGATGATAAGATACGGAATCCAAGTGCTGGGAATATTCGAAAGCAGATGGAATGGGAATGGACTCACCAAATTGTCAACAGGTGAGTCAGTGATCTACTCCGGTCACCCAGAAGATAACCACACGCACACCGAGGGCGTGGCTATCATGATGTCACCAACGGCAACAAAGGCCCTAATGCAATTGGAGGCGATCTCGTCCAGGATAATGACCGCCAGATTCAACTCGAAAGGAAGGAAAGTGTCAATCATACAATGTTATGCACCCACAAACAACGCAGACCCCGAAAAGAAAGAAGAATTCTACAGACAACTACAGGCAGCAATGGACAATACTCCAGCTGGCGACATTAAAATACTAATGGGAGACATGAACGCCAAGCTAGGACCAGACAACACAGGAAGGGAACTTATCATGGGTAGAGAAGCTCTCGGAGAAATGAATGAAAATGGAGGACTCTTCGCCGACTTCTGCGCCTTCAACGAACTAGTGATTGGTGGCAGTGTATACAAACACAAAGATGTCCACAAGGCTACATAGGTGTCACCAGATGGGAGAACCACAGACCAAATTGACTTCATCTCAATCTCAAGGAAGTGGAGATCTAGCCCACTGGACACAAAAGTAAGAAGAGGAGCAGACGTTGGCTCAGACCACTATCTCGTACAAGGGACAATCCAAATCAAAATAAAAGCTTCCAGGGAATCAGGAGCTGCAGATAGACCACAAGCCAAGTTCAACACTCAAATGCTGAAGGACCAGGCTACAAAGGACACCTTCATTGCAAGCGCAAAGGACAAAGCCGAGACACAAATCAACACCAGCGAAGAGGTCGGCGTCGAAAAGCACTGGGACAACTTGAAAACGATGTGGAGTAAAACCTGCATGGAAGTTCTAGGCAGAAAGAAGAGGCAGCACAAACAATGGCTCACTACGGACACTTGGAAACTAATAGAAGAGAGAAGGACAGTGAAGCAAATGATTATCCAGTGCACTGACGAGCAACAAAAACAGGAGCTGAACGCAAGCTACAATACACTGAACAAAAGAGTGAAGAAGAGTGCCAGAGAAGACAAAAGAAAATATTATGAAACCATGGCAAGTGAAGCGGAACAAGCTGCAGGCAGAGGAGATCTCGCAACAGCACTCTACCAAACAACTAGACACCTATCGGGAAAAAGTTCGACACAAATTAAGCCACTAAAGGATGACAATGGAAAATCAATCACCAAAGAGGTGGAACAAAGAAGACACTAGGCTGAACACTTCAAAAGACTTCTAAATCGACCGCCACCTACAACGCGCCCAACAATACCAACAACGGAGGCAGAACTACCCGTGAACATCGACCCTCCGACGAAATCAGAGGTCCTGAATGCAATCAAGACGCTAAAACCGGATAGGCAGCAGGACCAGACGGAATCCCAGGAGAAGCATTGAAAATGGACCCAGAGACAACAGCGGACTTGATGACACCACTACTGGAGAAGGTGTGGAAATAGGGCAAAGTACGCGAGGATTGGAAGAAAGGATACTTATTCAAACTTCCAAAGAAAGGAGATTTAAGTCAATATAAAAACTGGCGTGGAATTATGCTATTGTCTATTCCAAGCAAAATACTAAGCCGCATCATCCTGGAGAGAATCAAACAAGCCCCAGATAAAACACTTCGACTGGAACAAGCTGGATTCAGGAGAAAGAAGTCATGTATTGAACAAATCGCCACTCTACGGATCATCATTGAACAAAGCTTAGAATGGCAATCACCTCTCTATCTTAACTTCATTGACTTTGAAAAGGCCTTCACCAGACACCGTCGATCGAGAGGTGATTTGGTAACTACTTCGCTACTATGGGATGCTATCGACAATTATACATCTCATCCAACAGTTATACGACAATGCTGCATGCCAAGTAATCCACAACGGGAAACTTACGGAAGCCTTCGAAGTGAGGACGGGAGTGAGGAGAGGCTGTGTATTATCGCTAATGATTTTCCTGATTGCAGTAGATTGGATAATGCGACAGACAGTGACGAGCAGCGAGGAAACAGGCATAATATAATATATAATATAATATGTAATATATATATAAAATATAATATATATAATAAAATATTTTTATTTCTGGAACAGTAACCAGATATTTTTCCTGGCATGAACATACGTACACTTATCAAAACTTATAGAATATATAATATGATTTGTTAATCTATAAATAAGTTGAATACTGGTAAATGTGAGAGAAACATTTAAAATGAAGTGTACAAATAAGGAAATAGATATAGCGTCAAATCTAAACGGTGATTGAAAAAAATACGTGTCTATTTCACGCAGGAATCATAAATGGTTGCGTTAGTTGAGGAAGGTAAGTAGCATTTCTGTACAGGTGCTGACGTGATACATAGGAGATGCAGAATAATCAATACTTATCAGTAAATGATTCATAAAGTGTTTCAAAGTCTATTAAACATAAATTCACCTGTAAGTACACCATATTTGTGACATTTCCAGTTGTTCATGAGACCGACGTTGAACTTGTCAGCAGATTTTATAATACCGATGATCCCGTTATTCACCAGATGAGCTAGCAATATCACTAATAAGTGGAGAATAGCGGCGCCGTATCAGTACCTTCGTTGAAAGCAGTATGTTTGAAAAGAGAAGAAGACACAAGAAAACCGGCAGACAGATGCAGAAGTATATAAAAAGGTGTTAATAATTCAAAATATATAACAGGCTTGGGTTTCATCATTTTTTGTTGTGTTTTTTTTCAAGAAATATTATTTTCCCGATATTTTGCAGACTTTTCTGCGAACAATTAGTTTAAAGTGAAAGACAGTGTAGTAATTTATTGTACTTGAAGTATTAGTATTTTGATCTGACGGAATTATAAGAATCCAGACAAAACCCAGAGAGGGCAGCAATCAGGAATTTATATTTAGCGGAATTAGAATGCAATTCTTATAAGAAACATATCAACAGTCAACAGTAAGTATTTAAACAATACAGAGATAGAAATTGTCAATCACCACAGACAGGTGATAATTTCACCTACTTACGAGGTTTAAAAGGAGTTAAACACAAAAGTCAGAGTGCGTGAGCTTTGTGAAAGAAAAGTGAGGGTTTAATAATATCTGTTTTTCCGAAGTATACAGTTAGATGTCCTTCTGAAGTAGCGGACTCACACCATTTACTTTCATTCGGGAGTTTCTATCTAAACCTTGGCTTTAGGCAATTTTCAACTTCTATTTCTTTTTTTATTATTTTTTATTATTATTTTTTATTTTTACTTTTTTATTTATTCTCATTTTGCAGAAGCCATTCGAACTCAGGAGCCTTAGCAATAGAGTGCTGTCCCACAGATAAGGGTGGTTCTCATGTGTCCCCACCATCATATCCGCTGACTAGCAATCACCGACCTCCCACCTTTTTTGTGCAAGGCCCTGGCGGAATGCTTCAGTTTTTTAATTATTTTTTATTTTATTATTATTATTTTTTTTAAGTTTTCATAGCAATTTGCCACAAACATTTTTTTCCAAATATTCGTCGAATCACTGCAAGCTATGGTATGAATGACTACTTTCAGAAGAACATCATGTATGATTCGTCTGTTACAGCATTTTGAAAAAGAAAACTATACGGAAAATAGACCATCGGAGTCTACATTTTAGATATAAACAAATGTGGTTTAGAAAATCAGGGAATAATCGTGCAGCATTGAGCAAATAAGTAGTAGAAAGTTATAATATGTTGTTCTGGAAAATTTGAATACACAGGATTATCCTAATGGAATAGTAAGATAAGATTCATTTTAGATATAAACAAATGTTGTCAAAATAGTTGAAGCTTGAACGATCAATTCATTGTTGTTTGCTCAAAACCAACTTCCCCAATTTTCGCGGAGGCATCAATACGACAGTCATCGTCTCATCGGTCGCTGTTCAGAAAGAAGTCAGACCAAAACTGTCAGAAGTAATATTGTGATTTATTGTTGTAATATTTGTTCACAGACCTTAGTGATAACATTTTTTATATGTTGGTGTTACAATAAAGAATTCTCGAGTGGCCAATCGGTGTTTTGGTTTTCGCATCCGTTAATACTAAGCGTTTCTGAGAAACTTCAAGGAACAGCGTGAGCCCCAGCGTAGCAAGAGCTGGGAATTAACGGTTTATGAGACGTAGCTGTCAGTTTCTGACGGTAGAAACAGATTCTGGCGGATTCAGACAGTTGGTGAAAGTTTGGATAGTCACCGTTCATCTTTCCTGGTGACGGTCAAGTCTTCTTTGAACATGCAATATCTGGAACGATTTTGGAATTGGGTCAAGTTCAACAATGCCTGGGTCAAAGAAGGGACAGAGCGTCTTGGATGCAAACAGGAAAGTAAGTCATTGTGACTTGTCTGTTAATTGTAACGATGTGTCTGATGTTAATCATGACATATACCTCCACAAATACAGATATCGGCCCAACTATGAACTCCATACATGAAGAATTAGCAAAAATGGATAGATGGTGTGACACCTGGGGAATAGAGTTTAATGCTGAAAAGTGTGGATGGCTCTGCAGAGGCTTTTCCAACCTTGAACTCAACCTGGCAATTCAGGGCCACAAAATCCCCAGACTCAAATCTGTACTAGACCTACGACTGAAATATTCACACAACCTATCATTTTCAGAGCATATCTCGAATCAAGTGTCGAAATCACGAAGGCTTATTGGTTTTCCACTCAGGAACTTCTACAGAAACGAATCCAGAATACTACTGTACAACGTTTGTGTGCGCCCACTCCTAGATTACTGCTCATTCATATTTAGTAGTACACGCATAGGAGACAAACTGAAAGTAGAAGGAGTACAGAGTTACTTCACGCGAAAAGTACTCGGAACCGATAACGGCACAAACTACTCTACCAGATGTGAAATCCTGGAACTGGAAACATTACGGTTAAGGCGACTGCGATTAAATCTGGTACTCTTCTATAAGCTTCTTAACCAAATAGTGTATACTCCTGCTAACTATACTCAGTTCTCAGGTAACACAGGATACAACCTTAGACACACTAAAGGTACAGTGGCTATAGAACCGTGTAAAGCAGCCACCAGGCAAAAGTTTTTCTTGGTTAGGTATGCCCAAATATGGAACAAACTACCTGAGAAAACGCGACTAGCAAGCACGTTGGTCTCCTTTGAAAAGACACTTAATGACACACTAAGTGAGTTTGTAATTGATACCAGTGGTAATTCCCATGTAAGAGTTTCAGAAATCATAGGCCCATTTAATGTATGAACTCAGAGACTACACCTGTTGTTTGTTTTGCCTCTATTTATAATTCCAGACAAAAAAGCAGCAGTCATGACAATAACACCCATTCAATCAAGAGTCGATCAAACTATGTCTACCTGATACAAAGGGCGAACCATAACCAACATACGAATGAAATATGAGAAAACAAGGTAGAAACTTACCGCGACACCACATGAAAAGATAAAAGTTACTTGAACAACTGGTCTCCTACCCAAAAAGAATGCGGCTATGTTTTATCCAAAATGGCGAGGAAATACATAAATCCACAGCTGCTGTTGTAAACACTCAGTGGGGGTAGGAGCCAACAAAGTAATCCTTTCAAAGCGTATGTATACTTCAAATGGGCACGGAGACTCTGTAGAATACGTCATAATCCCAATCACTGCCTGTACAGCGCCAATAAACCTGGATATCTATGGTATAACGAAAACATGCTGAAAGCTGCATCTCAGATCAAGTTGATTCATTCGATGGTAATGATCTGCTCCTGCATGCCTTATTCGACATATTGAATGGAATGGTCCGCGGTTATTCTGATACCAGATCGAAAAGAATAAAAAATTCACCGGTTGCTGAATCAAAAGTACTTCTCTGCATTAATATCAGTAAAACGTTTGAGCATTGTGGATTAGATCAAATAAAGTATAATTATATTTTAATAGTTTACACACAATGGTAAGTTTTGTTATTGGTAATATTTCGAGCAAAATTGCTGCCCGTGTTCACACCACTGTTGGAATTGTTTTATTCGTTTTATTCGAGGAATAAAACAATTCCAACAGTGGTGTGAACACGGGCAGCAATTTTGCTCGAAATATTACCAATAACAAAGCTTATCATTGTGTGTAAACTAGTAAAATATAGTTATACTTCTCTGCATGCTTAACTGTATTCTAACTGCTATGATTAATCTCAAACCTTTTATCCCATAATCAATCAAATTCCAGGAACGATCCAATTCTACCATTTGAAGACGCTGGCGAAAATGCTGTAAATGAGTATTCATCATCTGAAATGAAGAAGAAACGGGTTTTCAAACAGTTTTTCAACATTTTACTCAACTTACGAGTACAGTCCGCCATGCAGACACAAATGGCGCAAATGTAGAATTCTGGAATCAACCTCGGCACCATTTGATGCAATAAAACAACCCAACATGACCTTATCTAGTTTTCGCCTCCACGATCAAATTTCTTTCCTGTTATAAAACTACGATAAGACTACTGAAAAATGGAATAAATATATCACTGATCTCAACATAATACATCAATAATCTTTAAGCCACGGGTGTTGTTCACAACAAAGTTATATAGGAGAATTGACTTCAAGCTTTATTTTTCCCAGATATCTGTATTACATTCATCTGATATGTGGGTGTTTTGTGAATGTGAAGGCAATATTTCTATATCTCTTTATGTGTTACACAAACAGACTTTATAGCAGACTGTTCCGACTGACTCTAATGACAGAAAGAACAACCAAACTGTAAATCCACTATACACCAAATCATGTGTAATTTATATGATAACTTATCCATGCCTGTACAATTGGTATGTTCCTGCATAAACAGGAAGGAATATATATTATTATTACTAAAACAATATTTATGCATGCCTATACAATTGGTGTACCCTACATAGCTAGGGAAAAAAATGTACCTTATTATATTATCTTTACTAAATATGCTTATTAATATTATGTGTAACTTATCGAATTGATGATGCCTGTAAACTGGCGTCCCTCATGTAAAAAATGAGAATATATATTATTTTTATTATGACATGGTTGATGTTACTAATTCGCCGTCCAGGGATAATAGGAACATCAAACTCCCTAAATTTGAACCACGGTGTTTCAATGGAAACCCCGCTGATTATTTACAATTTGTAAAGGAGTTTGAGATCATGTCGAGTAGTTTTCTATTAACTGATGAATTGAAGTTAATGTATTTGATGAGGTATTGCACTGGGGATGCTGCAAGAGCTATACAGTGCTGTAAGTTTATGAAGCCACAAGAGGGCTACGATGAGGCTATGAGCATATTACGTCAAAGGTTTGAAAGACCATCAATGATTGTAAGGAACGTATACGAAGCTGTCAAAGGTAACGGCACTCAACTTCAAGATGACTCCCAGGCACTTACTGAGTTTTTGGGTAATTTGCTGATTTACAAGAATGCGTTGATTTTGCTGAATTTCATGAGTGAAATCAACTCGAGTTTTACACTAGAAGTAATAGCAAGACGCCTACCTACTCGACTGCAAAGGAAGTGGGTGAAGATAAGCTCCCGTATGGAGGATGAGGGTATCGAGCCAAAATTTGATGATATCCTGAAACTAGTAAAAGATAGTGTCAATCTATCTATGAGCAAGTTTGCCAGTATATTGAACCTCACCCCTAGAATAGAGCAGTCTGAGGGTAAAACGCAATCATTGATGACGAATAGGCCTTAGAGAGATGGATATCGAGAAGGCTCCATGATGTATAGTAATGCATATAGATCTAGTGAGTGTAACAGGTTTCGTAGTACATCCTCAACAGATAAGTTACAAGATGCAAGACAAACACGGTTGTGTTTTACACGTTTGCAAGAGGTGCATACAAAGGTGAACTGTGAACCAGTGAGCAAGTTCAGTGATAAGCTAAATGTAAACTCCAGTCTTACTCCGAATTGTGTGACGATAACGGTTCGGTCAAGAAAACTGTAGTTGCAACTGGTAAGCCATTGTTGAATAGTATGCCACAGAATAGAGTTATTGCTTCAGAGTGCAGTACTGACCCTACAAGTTTACAAGGTATTACTAGTCAGAGTGAAGATATGAAACCTTTTAGGATTTGCGAGGAGGAACCAAAATTGTCTACTTCTGTTATTAAAGTGTTTGAAATTGATGAAGTTGACGGTAAATTGAATATTCGTGATAATGATCATGATACTTCACAGTTGTCTTTGGTTGATCATGATGAGATGAGGGATATGCCTACTACTGCTAAGTTGAACAAAGGTTCTGCACAACTACAACGTGAAGTAGAAATAAATGCAGTTGCAGAAGTTATGGATACTTGTGAGACCGTCAGCGTAAGTGATCAGCATGTGGCCCACCTATCATCAGATGCTATTGCTAACCCTGAGCTGATAGTAAAAGACAGCAGTGGTGGTGGTCTTGCAGTTAGACAACTATCTGAAAGCCGAGCAACAACAGCTTTTGATCCACCGCTAACTTCATCAACTGTTATCAATCAGTCGTCGTTGGTGCTGTCATCCTCAATGAAACAGACGCCCATCAACTCAAGTATCTTGTACAATGACTTTGATATTATTGGTGCATTTGAAAGAACCAAAGATATTACTCAGTTTAGTGAGGATAAGACAGGTGTAAACGAAAGAGTAATTGTTAAATTGACTTGCATGAATAAAGGCATTTCTAGTTTCAAGTTGCTAATTGAATGTTATTATCTTTGGTGTAAATTACTCTGTGCCTACGCTTGGTTGACCAGATACTTCGTGTGTTTGTTCGTCATCTATATTCTACGATACAATGATATGAGCGTGTTACCGTTCAGATTTGAGGATATAGATGATAGAAGGAAGTCAGCAAATGAACTCTGCAACGATTTTCCAACCTAGAGCGTCAACCTGAGAGGGCTTGTAGGCGTACTGCTGTAAGTCCTACAATTCTTCAAAGGGTAGCGCATCAATGAGCAGCCCAATGTGCTCGGTGTGTGATTTTGTACATATGTTCATATTGCATATACTGAATTTATATCATTGTTTCATCTAGCTGTTGGTAATTCTCTTTGTGTCCGGACGACTTCCACTTGGATCATCAACTTCAGAATGAATGTAGGTGTACTGGTGTAAGTCCTACAGTTCTTCAAGGGTAGTTCGTCAAAGCAGAATCCACCACAATTTATGTGTTGATTGTACATATGTTTGTGTTAAATAATTGTGTGAGTTCCAATAATTGTAATTGTTGGTTAATCTTGTGTGTGTCCGGACATTCCACAACTTACGATCGTCAACCTGTGAAGGGTTGTAGGCGAACTGGTGTAAGTCCTGCGATTCTTCAAAGGAATTCCATCAAGACATGATCCGCGAGGTTATTTGTACTGTTTGTGTATACGAGTGCTGTGTCTTTTCAATTTGTGATTTTGGATTAATTGTGTTTACTCGTTGTTTTCGTACCTAGTTGTTATTACATAATTTTGTTAAAATTTTCGTCGTGATTACTTCTGAAGTTGTTTCTAGTCTTCTACATCCGTGAATGAATTGATTGATGTTAGAGACAGCTGAGGGGTCGTGTACGCCGGGGAGGCTATTGCTGAGAATGAAATGCACACGGAGATAATTGTTAGCTGTGGTCCGACACGCCGGGGAGAAAGAGTGTAAACGACTGAGGCTCGCATACCTCACCGTTACTAGAATTGAGGCAGAATGAGTGACAAGCGATTTCAGTGGTAATTGGTAGTGAGTAGATAAGAGGATGTGCGTAGAGTATCGTGAGGTGGTTCTATGGTCACGTTGCATTCTGCAAGAGTCATTCTAGCAAGTGGCGATTGTGTTGCAAGAGGATGTGTCAAGAGGACACCTTTAACCGGAAGGCGGATGTCATCATTGATGTGTGAGGTTATGCTGTGAGTATGCTTGTGGTGTGTTGGCTTTTCTGTTTGTTTTCCATTTCAGCTCTGTCCGTGTGACCCAGGTTCTCGCAATGGCATCCAAGTCAACGTGTATTTGTCGTGAAGGAAAAAAGGCACGGATCGGTATTTTGCCGGGGAGTGTCAATGTAGTTGAAGATTGAACGATCAATTCATGGTTGTTTGCTCAAAACCAACTTCCCCAATTTTCGCGGAGGCATCAATACGACAGTCATCGTCTCATCGGTCGCTGTTCAGAAAGAAGTCAGACCAAAACTGTCAGAAGTAATATTGTGATTTATTATTGTAATATTTGTTCACAGACCTTAGTGATAACATTTTTATATGTTGGTGTTACAATAAAGAATTCTCGAGTATCCAATGGGTGTTTTGGTTTTCGCGGCCGTTAATACTAAGCGTTTCTGAGAAACTTCAAGGAACAGCGTGAGCCCGAGCGTAGCAAGAGCTGGGTATTAACGGTTTAAGGGACGTGGCTGACAAATATATTTTTGAATATCAGGGAATAATTGTGCAGTATTGAGCAAATAAGTAGTAGAAAGTTTTAGTAGGTTGTTCGTTGATTTGATTATTTAGACAAGCACCATTGGCGCTTAATTTGAGTAGAGCTAGACAGTGGTTACATATGGCATTAGGCAGGCTCCAGAGATATTTTAATACCAGTCGTCTTCAGTTGATTTGCATCTGGAACTTGAGATTGAACCTTAGCATACAATACTCATAATACAATATTATCAGGGATATATGTAAAAATATTTGAAAAATTTTTTTTAATTTAAGGCTGATTAGAAATAGGTGGCTAAGGTTGTGAAAACAATCATAGTGAAAGTAGTGACAAACATAGAGTTCACAGATTTCGGGAGCTAACAGTGAGGGTCAGAGGAGTGCCGTATTAGATCTCTAGTTTTTAGTTTGTCACATACCCCTTCTAACCCGTTGTTAGTAAAATATTTGTTCAACAGAGATGAGAAAGATTTTAAGGTAGGCATTCACCAGACACCGTCGATCGAGAGGTGATTTGGCAACTACTTCGCTACTATGGGATGCTATCGACAATTATACATCTCATCCAACAGTTATACGACAATGCTGCATGCCAAGTAATCCACAACGGGAAACTTACGGAAGCCTTCGAAGTGAGGACGGGAGTGAGGAGAGGCTGTGTATTATCGCTAATGATTTTCCTGATTGCAGTAGATTGGATAATGCGACAGACAGTGACGAGCAGCGAGGAAACAGGCATAAAATGGACTCACACAAAACAACTTGGAGGATCTGGACTTCGCCGATGATATATGTCTGATTTCCCACAAACTGGAAGATATGCAAGTGAAAACCAACAAGCTGGCAGAAGAAGCATCAAAGATAGGACTTCAAGTGAACATAGATAAACAGAGGTGATGAAGATTCTTGGCCAACACCAACAGCAACAACAACAATAGACAACAATCAGCCAGCATAAATCGGATGAACCTGAAAGAAACAACCTCCTTCACCTACCTACCTGGGAAGCATCGTTTCAACTACAGGCGGAAGTGACGAGGATATCAAAGTAAGAATCGGAAAAGCAAGGCAGGCTTTCATTACTCTTAAGTCTGTGTGGAAGTCAACAGCACTCAGTATCAAAACCAAGATCCGGATTTTCAACTCCAATGTGAAGTCAGTGCTACTTTACGGATCAGAGACTTGGCGCGTCATAAAGAGCATCTCCAACAAACTTAAAACCTTCATTAACAGTTGTCTTTGCTCAATACTCAAGATCAGATGGCCAAAGAAGACCAGCAACAAAGATCTCTATGAGCAAACCAACCAGGAACTGATTGTGAAACAAATAGGCAGGACGAAATGGAGATGGAATGGTCACACCCTGAGGAAACCATCAAGCGACATCACTAGACAAGCCATCACTCGAGTGTAACCCGAAAGGGAAGCGGCGAGTTACTCGTCAGTTTGAGGGTGACTAGGAGGAGGCCATGTGAGGAGGAGATGAAAGTATGTGGGCAGACTTGGAGCGGAGTGAAAAAGTTAGCAGAAAACCGAAGGCAATGGAGGTGCGCAGCTGAAGCCCTATGTTCCTCTAGGAACCAAAGGATACGATAATAATAATAAATATATATACATATATATACATGTATATGTGCATATATATGTGTACATATGTTTATACCGTAATGCATAAGTCTGTTTGATATAACACATAGTTGTGCAGTGTTAGTGACTAGATAACGTTTCGGGCACAATTTATTGCTCATAATCATAACAATTTATTGACATAGCTTCACAATTCTCTCCGTGAGTGTTTCTCTCCCGCTCGTTTATTGCACTTTTCCCTGTATCAGGCATAGGCGTTGGGTCATTTCAGTTGCACTTAATTGGTGTTGACTTAATGAACGATAATCAGAGTTAAAATAAATATCATAAGAGTACGAGAGAGATGGAAGATAAGAATGGGTGGGAGGGTTTTGAATAGAATTCACCTAGGCTAAGCAAGAGACAGACAAAGGTAGAACAAACTTCTTTTGTATACAAAGACTAGGATTGTTCTCTCAAATTCCCATAGCTTCGGCTAAGTGTAAAAGACGGGTTCTGATTCCGTTCGAAAGACTCGATGGAATGAGATAGATAACTTTGAAGGCACTATTTTTGTCCACTTGGTGACCGCTATCAATCGAGTGAGACAAAATAGAACTTCGTATGGATTTTATTTAACCTTTACCTAACCATGAAGGAAGATGCCCACCAATGCGTTCGTTAAGCTGTCTAGCGACCAAGTCGGAAATTTAATACCTAGGCGTCACTCCATCTTCTGATTTTTCCTGGTCGTCTCATATCCTGACGATTTCTAAGAAAATATTCCGTCTTACCTTCTACATCAAGAAGTTAAGACATTCTGGTGTAACCCAACCCTTACTCCTACAATTTGTTAACCCCCGTATTCTGCCTATTATTCTCTATTGTTCCCCCTTAGTCTTTCCCGGGCTATTGAAGAAAGACTATACCTTAATACGTAAGATGCTAAAGGTTTTTAGCAGGGTAAGCAGTTTGCCACTTAGCCAGCTTGTTAATATTCTGGGTAACAGGCACATGGACTCATGTGAAAAATGGGCGAAATCCAATTTATCTGACTCACAACACCCTCTACATTCACAACTCTCCCCATGCACACAAATTCCATGAACGATCCAATTCTACCATTTGAAGACGCTGGCGAACATGCTGTAAATGTGTATTCATGATCTGAAATGAAGAAGCAACTGGATTTCAAACAGTTTTCAACATTTTTCTGAACTCACCAATGCAGTCCGCCATGCAGACACAAATGGAGCAAATGGAGAATTCTGGAATCGACCTCAGCACCATTTGATGCAATAAAACAACCCAACATGACCTTATCTAGTTTTCGCCTCCCGATCAAATTTCTTTCCTGTTATGAAACTACGATAAGACTACTGAAAAAATGGAATAAATATATCACTGATCTCAACATAATACATCAATAAACTTTGAGCCGAGGGTGCTGTTCACAACAAAGTTATGTAAGAGGATTGACATCAAGCTTTTTTCCCAGATATTTGTATTACATTCATCTGATGTCTGGGTTTTTTTTAATGCGAAGACAATATCTCTATATCCCTTTATGTGCTACAAAAACAGACTTTATAGCAGACTGTTCCGTCTGACTCTAATGTCAGAAAGAACAATCAAACTGTAAATTCACCATACATCAAATTGGTGTACTTTATATAATAACTTATCCATGCCTGTACAATTGGTATGTTCCTGCATAAACAGGAAGAAATATATATTATTATTATCTCTTCAGGGAAAACCAGGAGCCTATAAGGAAACTATATGCCAGCACTAGTAAGTACAAAAACTCATCCACACCCTACCTAGCTCGTGTTCTGTGCGATAAAGAAAGCATTAGGCGTGAAACCTTTAACTTATTAAATAGTCAGTAGAACAAATGGATCTCGTCTTTCCAACTCACATCATTTACAGTTACAACGTTTTCTCTCTACTTTTTTCATTCTGTATTTATTTTTTGTTATGTCCTGTTTTGTTTCTCTCTTCCTTACAAACTCCACTTAAAACATTCTTGTTCGTTCTTCCACACTCTGTATATCTCGAGCATTTTGCTATCGCTTACGCCAGTAAATATGCTAGTAGTATCTACTTTTCTAACACCTTCAAACACTGTTTAAATTTTGGCTTTGCTACCGACATGCTAATATGTTGTTGTCAAAACTGACTGAGATAACTTTAATCTATGTAGAACTATATTTATTGTTAACGTACTAACTGGATGCAATATTGTAGTAAAAATGCTGAGAATTCCATTCTGTATCACAAGTACTGATTTGGAATAAAGCTATTATCTTATCTTATGTTATCTAGTTGTTCGGCCTACATAGCTTTCTCCACAGGAGCAACTAAATTTATAGGTACACATAGAAGTGGCACAGCTAGGTAGCTTATTTTTCACTTAAGCAATCAAAATTGATCGGCTTGGAAATGACTGAGTTGTCTTTTGGAGTATTTGACTAACAAGGGTCAGTCAATCTACACCTTGTTGGATTTCTATGTTCCAATGACTTAACTGCCCCTAATCCACTGGTTTGACCTATATGGTTGACCTCAACATCATTATATGGTAAATTATATTATTTTTCTTAATTGTATCTATTAAGTCCTTAAGCTGGCAAAGTTTATCTTTGAGAGAGTTGGTTGGTTTAAATACCACCTTAATTTCAGCCTCATTGAGAATCATACGTGAGGCCTCTGAAGTCCCTTGTTTATACGGCAGTACTACAGAGGCTTTGAACTCTGTATTATTATTTTCGTCATTTTATTGCTATTCCTGGTTTTTCTATGGTTCTTCATATATTTTTGTATAAATTCTGTTGGCTAGTGTGTTATTCACTAGTAATACTTCTTTAGAGCCTAGGGGTGTACCAGCATGAGATATAATACACAGAACTTCTGTATTATTCGTTCCGCGTAGAACAAAGGCAAAGCAAAACACCAGAATTGATCGTCCAAATTTACGAATTATATTTCGGGACCAAATCGGAGCGCGATATGATTGCTTAACTGGCTAGGGATCGTACACGAATGAACGAACGAACGTGACACGGCAGCATACCAAAAGGCGTGGATGTTTGACTAGAAGCCTTCAGCTAAACAAATCGACTAAGACAGTGAGGGGCTGCACTCAGGGTTCAGTGATGAATGCTGTGGGCAATAATTCTGGGGAATTACATACCACAGCACTTCCTTTATTTGTTTGATTTCATTTTTTTAATTCTCGTCTGGCTTTCTAGTTAGGCTCTTGACCCGATTACACAGACATGTGACCAAGCTCATCCTTACTGATTCTGGATGCGATGAATTAAAGTCGGAGTATTTATGAGAGCGTATCAGTTCTCCATGATTGCCGATACCTTGTAATGCACATTGAACCCTTGGACTTTTGTTTGAACTCTCTCCCACTCGTTTTGACGCACCTTAGTCTTGTGTTTCAACTCTCCCATGACGAGTGGTTCGGTCCCCTGTTGCGCTTTCATTCAGTGCACTCTCCGAGCCTACCACCAATCAAGGCACCAGATAAGTTGGATAAACTCTTTATTTTATCAAGTTGCATATCTCATTTGTATAAAATATGGCTCTGTCTGCAGACGCACTTATCATATCAAGTCTTTTTATTCTGATTTCGTTCGTCAACGCTTACACGTTAAGTAGAATACTGCTAAGGGCATAGGACGGTGAAGTTTTTGTAAGAGCGTTTATTATTGAGGTCCACCTTGAGCACGAATAATTCTTGCAATCTAACGACCCACCATCTTGTTTCCATTTTATTCTACAGTCAAGTCTGGCCAACTCACTTTGTTCGTTTTCTAACTCAGAAGTGAATTGAATTCCGTCTACTATTGAGTTTATAAGTGCAATACACTGAGGGATATGTTCAGGTTTCAACGCAGTGAATGTGCCATCTGCATATCACCACCATAACCTAGGAAGAGGATTGATTGGACGCTCTAAGAGCCTTTTGTTCCCAACTATCCATAAATGTCTGCTCCTGTTGGGGAATTATTGGTGATCCCATTGTCACCCACCCCATACGTTTTATTGTATACATTATTTTGAAATTTGAATACAGTAGAGGTTAGACATAACTAAACACGTAATATTATTTTAACCGAGAACCTGGGTCCTATTTTTAAGTCCAGTTCATTGCTGACTTCTTGGGAAACTAACTGTATTGATTGGGTTATCAGTGTACGAAGTGCGTATGTGAAAATTTATCTTTTTTCCTGTCTTTTTCTAATTGAATTTCCTCTAGCTTCGGTTTCATTACATAGCAGTTGGTCAGCATAGAATTTGGCCTATCTCTAATGCGGCATAATAATTGTAAATAATTAAGTAACTCTTAAGTGGGGCGGGGTGTTCCTAAAGTCAACTATTGACCTGAGAGCATGTCCTGGTTTGTTAATTTTTAGTATTAATACACATTGCAATGCAGTCACTTGCTAGCCCATTCTCTTCATTTTCTGACCTAGGGAGATTTTGTTAAAAATAAGCTTTCTGAAACTTTTTCAATAGTAGGTCGAATGAAGGTTGCAGAGAATATAACGACCATACAAGAATTTCAACTGACGAGTAATTCACAATAAGTATCCACCCCCATGTTCTGTACATGCTTCAGAATATTGACAATCAATGATTTTCCTGTTCTGTATTACCCGAAGTATTTGAGTGATCTTCTGTTGCATAGAGAATTTCTGAGATATTTTCAGTCAACGCGACGGTTCCATTGTTTTCACGAATTGTTTCAATCCTGAGCAACTTGTTGAAACAGATATCTCGCTCACGCGTAACGCTTGCAATAGCTGCTTCGTGTTGCTCACACTTGGCAGTTAGCGACTGAAGTTGTTCTGTTAAGCCAGTAATATCTGGAGTATCCCCTCCAGTACATCTGGAAACTTCCGTCACAACGCGACGCTCATTCTGTTCAGTTAGGGCCTGTTTTCGACCTCTACTCACTGTTGGATTTGGCCGTGGTTTGGTTTGTCGCTACCTACGATTTTCTCTCCTCCTCTAGCTGCGGAGGCATCATACAGATAGCCATCATAGTTGGCGTCGAAGAAACGCTTGAACCACTGGACGAACTCAAAGTTGTCCTGGATAATCCCTTCACTAATTTTTCAAATGGAACTTCCTTATCCACACCGTGTTTCCCAAACCGAGACTAAAACTTCGAAGTTACTTATGTGTTCATATTCTGTTGCTTGATTTATTTGAAGACTACTGTTCCTGGAAATAGCATATCTACCAGTTGGGAATATGCCGTGCCAGTACAAAGTTCTTCAATTTTTCCGTAATTGCTCTCCAAACAGTGGTTAATCCACCAAAGTATTCCATTTCTCCTCAAATTATCCGACATTTGATTTGTACTGTGGACGTCCACAGCCTGAGGCACTGACTCCATCGTTGCACGCGCCTCGAAAGTAATAATAATAATAATAAGTGGCTTTGTTTCAAACAGTATTGTCGATTCAGTTTGACAATTTCAGCATGTTATAGGTTATTGCATCTAATGTTCCCTCGATATACTATGGCGAGGGGAAAGACAAAATTAACAGTTATAAAACAGCTTAAATGATGTTCACACTTATGAAAAAATAAACAAATAAAAACGAAAAAAGTTGAGAGGATTCTAAATGTGAGTACAATAACAATAAGGTTGATGTTGTAAGGGTGGGGGAAATGGTTTATTTAATAGTACAAAGAAGGTCAGTTAGTTCATGCCTCACACTATTTTCATCACACAAAGTACGTGCCAAATATGGTATAGTGGAATTTTTATACTTAGACGTACATGCATAAAGTCTCCTGAAATGACTCCTTGTTTTACCTGAGGAGACACAGGGTTGGAGCTGCGTGTGATCCGGTGGATTCTCACAGTCTGACAAAGTTTCTTCAGCAAATTTCTTCCATGAAATCAAGTACCTGTGAATAATGACGATGTCAACGATACTGCCCCATGGGATACCACAACTCTCCATACTGACAGTCAGCCTTCACAGTTCTACGAAGTATGACATAGTCTTTTTAAGCAATGCAGGAAAGAATAAGGGTGAACAGTAAAGAAGAATAGGTAAAATACACGAGTTGACAAACTGTAAGAAGGGGGGTTGGGTTATCCCAAGTGCCTTAAATTCCTAATGCAAAACGTCAGACGAAATGTTTTTTAGAAATCGCCAAGACATGGGAAGACTAGGATAGGTCAGAAGGAAGAATTAGTCCAAGATATTTAACTTCAGCCATAGTTTTTATATATCAGTATCATCAATTTTGCAACGGTCATAGGAACCAACAGCTTCACTTAACTTTCTTTTACATCGAAAACTGGAATTAGCAGTCTGACATTTGGAGGGATTTAGTTTAAGACCATTAGACGAAGACCATTTGCTGATGCCTGATAGAAAGCTATTCATCTTAGTACAGTCTAGCTGGGAGTTAACAGACGTTGAAATAGTTCGATCATCGGCATACTTAACAAAGTCCATTTCATCAGAGTAAAGCAAGTCACTCAACAAAAGAGGAAACAGAAAAGGAGAAAGGACAGCACTTTTAGGGACACCAGCCTCAGTAAGCAATGAAGTGGATGACTTCCCCTGACATACAGTGTACTGCTTTCTTTCTGAGAAATAAGAATGCAGCCATTTCACAACCGAACAGTCAGTTTGAGTTTCGAGTAATTCACAATAAGTATGCAGCAGCTGTATGATAGATGTTCTGTACATGTTTCTGAATCTTCACAATCAATGATTTTCCTGTTCTGTATTACCCGAAGTATTTGAGTGATCTTCTGTTGCATAGAGAATTTCTGAGATATTTTCAGTCAACGCGACGGTTCCATTGTTTTCACGAATTGTTTCAATCCTGAGCAACTTGTTGAAACAGATATCTCGCTCACGCGTAACGCTTGCAATAGCTGCTTCGTGTTGCTCACACTTGGCAGTTAGCGACTGAAGTTGTTCTGTTGAGCCAGTAATATCTGGAGTATCCCCTCCAGTACATCTGGAAACTTCCGTCACAACGCGACACTCGTTCCGTTCACTTAGGGGCTGTTCACAATACGTTTGTGCAGAACGTGTGTCATTCGCGTAAATACTGAAGCAAGCGAAGTGACACAAGTTTTATCGGTTCGAACATTTGTGCTGCCAGCTAGTTACATAACAGTTGGATAGGGTGAGGCTTTTCTCCTCTTTTTTAATTACCGATAAGTGAATCTGATAAGAATAGACGTGCAGTATTCTACAGTAATGCGAACGCATACAGTAAAAGAAATCTTAAAGCATACAACCGACAAGCTTGCCTGTTTTAGATAATTCATAATCCGTTAGTTGAGAAAAGATTACATTACTAGAGTATCTGATGATGACATCTGCGACGGCAAGTTGATCCACATAATCATAAACCCTTATTCAGTATAGTATAGCTAGGAAAACCACAATACTTACAACGTCATAATCCTACTGTTTAGCTGAAACGAGCATTACTTTGGCAGGGTGAGATGACTTTAACGACGATACTTCAGTAAACTGATTCACAATCTTCAACACAAAAGTGATGACGACCGAAAAACGAGAAATGTATAAAGAAAAAAAGACATCATTTTCAAATCAACATATTTATTTAAGTTTCATATTGTGTGCCCGTCGAAATACATACGGAGTTCCTCAGTCCCAATGCATACGCAATGCACCACTACCTCCATTTTCCACCAAAAGAACAACCTGAAAAGGAAATCCCTCTTCGTTAGAATATATTAAAGCTGCATATATATTTAAAATTCGGAGACGAAAAATAAGTCATCATGTTGGAACAGTGCGAGACATACCTGTCTGTAGATAACGGCATTCAACAGCCTGGCTCAAGGAGAAATAACCGCGTCTTTGCTTCTCTATAGTTGTAGGCGAAATTGACAGCTTTGTCAAATACAAGGCACTCTCACCAGAGTCGTTAGTTTCCAACAGGAATATCATATCACTAACATCTGCTAAGAAGGGAAATGAGCAGAAGATCTGATCCATTGTCCATCAGACTAGCAATATATTCAATGGAGAGAATGTAGTGTATCCAAGACTTGTGTGACTAATCCATAACCGATGTCCTGTTTACTCTCCTTGCACGAAGGCTCTCGGAACGCATTATACAAGCTCACACATACCAACGGATAATAATAATAGCAGCAGTAGTAGTATGAAATACAACTAAAATATTTGTGATGACAGTCATAGTAAAATGTCAAGTAGCAAAACAATTCTCGCATAGATGTTGGAAAGGGGTGCATAATTAAAGGATTAGTAGGCGAATATGAAATGTCACATAACATGGTGTGAAGTTTGATAAGATAGAAAACGGTTACTCGAACGTTCTTATTGACAGTAATACGAAAGATAAGTAGTCTAAACTGGGCGCCGACTCAGTTCCAAAGAACACCTTTTTCATGAACTTGGAATTCAAAGGTGGTGATCAAGCTTCAGATACGCCCAGAAACCATCTGTCTAAAGCAGTCAGTAAGACGTTCTTTGCAGCAAAATTACGAATGATGTTCACCAGCTGCAAGGTGTTCTCCATCTCTGTTAAAGATAAGCTCCCCGTCTGGCTGCCTCCATGTGCATGTATCAGTTCACCTGCTCTTGTTGAGCAAGGCACATTGACCGTAGTTAGAGGACGCCTTCCATTCATTCTGTATTTATTTTTTGTTATGTCCTGTTTTGTTTCTCTCTTCCTTACAAACTCCACTTAAATTCTTGTTCGTTCTTCCACACTCTGTATATCTCGAGCATTTTGCTATCGCTTACGCCAGTAAATATGCTAGTAGTATCTACTTTTCTAACACCTTCAAACACTGTTTAAATTTTGGCTTTGCTACCGACATGCTAATATGTTGTTGTCAAAACTGACTGAGATAACTTTAATCTATGTAGAACTATATTTATTGTTAACGTACTAACTGGATGCAATATTGTAGTAAAAATGCTGAGAATTCCATTCTGTATCACAAGTACTGATTTGGAATAAAGCTATTATCTTATCTTATGTTATCTAGTTGTTCGGCCTACATAGCTTTCTCCACAGGAGCAACTAAATTCATAGGTACACATAGAAGTGGCACAGCTAGGTAGCTTATTTTTCACTTAAGCAATCAAAATTGATCGGCTTGGAAATGACTGAGTTGTCTTTTGTAGTATCTGACTAACAAGGGTCAGTCAATCTACACCTTGTTGGATTTCTATGTTCCAATGACTTAACTGCCCCTAATCCACTGGTTTGACCTATATGGTTGACCTCAACATCATTATATGGTAAATTATATTATTTTTCTTAATTGTATCTATTAAGTCCTTAAGCTGGCAAAGTTTATCTTTGAGAGAGTTGGTTGGTTTAAATACCACCTTAATTTCAGCCTCATTGAGAATCATACGTGAGGCCTCTGAAGTCCCTTGTTTATACGGCAGTACTACAGAGGCTTTGAACTCTGTATTATTATTTTCGTCATTTTATTGCTATTCCTGGTTTTTCTATGGTTCTTCATATATTTTTGTATAAATTCTGTTGGCTAGTGTGTTATTCACTAGTAATACTTCTTTAGAGCCTAGGGGTGTACCAGCATGAGATATAATACACAGAACTTCTGTATTATTCGTTCCGCGTAGAACAAAGGCAAAGCAAAACACCAGAATTGATCGTCCAAATTTACGAATTATATTTCGGGACCAAATCGGAGCGCGATATGATTGCTTAACTGGCTAGGGATCGTACACGAATGAACGAACGAACGTGACACGGCAGCATACCAAAAGGCGTGGATGTTTGACTAGAAGCCTTCAGCTAAACAAATCGACTAAGACAGTGAGGGGCTGCACTCAGGGTTCAGTGATGAATGCTGTGGGCAATAATTCTGGGGAATTACATACCACAGCACTTCCTTTATTTGTTTGATTTCATTTTTTTAATTCTCGTCTGGCTTTCTAGTTAGGCTCTTGACCCGATTACACAGACATGTGACCAAGCTCATCCTTACTGATTCTGGATGCGATGAATTAAAGTCGGAGTATTTATGAGAGCGTATCAGTTCTCCATGATTGCCGATACCTTGTAATGCACATTGAACCCTTGGACTTTTGTTTGAACTCTCTCCCACTCGTTTTGACGCACCTTAGTCTTGTGTTTCAACTCTCCCATGACGAGTGGTTCGGTCCCCTGTTGCGCTTTCATTCAGTGCACTCTCCGAGCCTACCACCAATCAAGGCACCAGATAAGTTGGATGAACTCTTTATTTTATCAAGTTGCATATCTCATTTGTATAAAATATGGCTCTGTCTGCAGACGCACTTATCATATCAAGTCTTTTTATTCTGATTTCGTTCGTCAACGCTTACACGTTAAGTAGAATACTGCTAAGGGCATAGGACGGTGAAGTTTTTGTAAGAGCGTTTATTATTGAGGTCCACCTTGAGCACGAATAATTCTTGCAATCTAACGACCCACCATCTTGTTTCCATTTTATTCTACAGTCAAGTCTGGCGAACTCACTTTGTTCGTTTTCTAACTCAGAAGTGAATTGAATTCCGTCTACTATTGAGTTTATAAGTGCAATACACTGAGGGATATGTTCAGGTTTCAACGCAGTGAATGTGCCATCTGCATATCACCACCATAACCTAGGAAGAGGATTGATTGGACGCTCTAAGAGCCTTTTGTTCCCAACTATCCATAAATGTCTGCTCCTGTTGGGGAATTATTGGTGATCCCATTGTCAACCACCCCATACGTTTTATTGTATACATTATTTTGAAATTTGAATACAGTAGAGGTTAGACATAACTAAACACGTAATATTATTTTAACCGAGAACCTGGGTCCTATTTTTAAGTCCAGTTCATTGCTGACTTCTTGGGAAACTAACTGTATTGATTGGGTTATCAGTGTACGAAGTGCGTATGTGAAAATTTATCTTTTTTCCTGTCTTTTTCTAATTGAATTTCCTCTAGCTTCGGTTTCATTACATAGCAGTTGGTCAGCATAGAATTTGGCCTATCTCTAATGCGGCATAATAATTGTAAATAATTAAGTAACTCTTAAGTGGGGCGGGGTGTTCCTAAAGTCAACTATTGACCTGAGAGCATGTCCTGGTTTGCTAATTTTTAGTATTAATACACATTGCAATGCAGTCACTTGCTAGCCCATTCTCTTCATTTTCTGACCTAGGGAGATTTTGTTAAAAATAAGCTTTCTGAAACTTTTTCAATAGTAGGTCGAATGAAGGTTGCAGAGAATATAACGACCATACAAGAATTTAAACTGACGAGTAATTCACAATAAGTATCCACCCCCATGTTCTGTACATGCTTCAGAATATTGACAATCAATGATTTTCCTGTTCTGTATTACCCGAAGTATTTGAGTGATCTTCTGTTGCATAGAGAATTTCTGAGATATTTTCAGTCAACGCGACGGTTCCATTGTTTTCACGAATTGTTTCAATCCTGAGCAACTTGTTGAAACAGATATCTCGCTCACGCGTAACGCTTGCAATAGCTGCTTCGTGTTGCTCACACTTGGCAGTTAGCGACTGAAGTTGTTCTGTTAAGCCAGTAATATCTGGAGTATCCCCTCCAGTACATCTGGAAACTTCCGTCACAACGCGACGCTCATTCTGTTCAGTTAGGGCCTGTTTTCGACCTCTACTCACTGTTGGATTTGGCCGTGGTTTGGTTTGTCGCTACCTACGATTTTCTCTCCTCCTCTAGCTGCGGAGGCATCATACAGATAGCCATCATAGTTGGCGTCGAAGAAACGCTTGAACCACTGGACGAACTCAAAGTTGTCCTGGATAATCCCTTCACTAATTTTTCAAATGGAACTTCCTTATCCACACCGTGTTTCCCAAACCGAGACTAAAACTTCGAAGTTACTTATGTGTTCATATTCTGTTGCTTGATTTATTTGAAGACTACTGTTCCTGGAAAGAGCATATCTACCAGTTGGGAATATGCCGTGCCAGTACAAAGTTCTTCAATTTTTCCGTAATTGCTCTCCAAACAGTGGTTAATCCACCAAAGTATTCCATTTCTCCTCAAATTATCCGACATTTGATTTGTACTGTGGACGTCCACAGCCTGAGGCACTGACTCCATCGTTGCACGCGCCTCGAAAGTAATAATAATAATAATAAGTGGCTTTGTTTCAAACAGTATTGTCGATTCAGTTTGACAATTTCAGCATGTTATAGGTTATTGCATCTAATGTTCCCTCGATATACTATGGCGAGGGGAAAGACAAAATTAACAGTTATAAAACAGCTTAAATGATGTTCACACTTATGAAAAAATAAACAAATAAAAACGAAAAAAGTTGAGAGGATTCTAAATGTGAGTACAATAACAATAAGGTTGATGTTGTAAGGGTGGGGGAAATGGTTTATTTAATAGTACAAAGAAGGTCAGTTAGTTCATGCCTCACACTATTTTCATCACACAAAGTACGTGCCAAATATGGTATAGTGGAATTTTTATACTTAGACGTACATGCATAAAGTCTCCTGAAATGACTCCTTGTTTTACCTGAGGAGACACAGGGTTGGAGCTGCGTGTGATCCGGTGGATTCTCACAGTCTGACAAAGTTTCTTCAGCAAATTTCTTCCATGAAATCAAGTACCTGTGAATAATGACGATGTCAACGATACTGCCCCATGGGATACCACAACTCTCCATACTGACAGTCAGCCTTCACAGTTCTACGAAGTATGACATAGTCTTTTTAAGCAATGCAGGAAAGAATAAGGGTGAACAGTAAAGAAGAATAGGTAAAATACACGAGTTGACAAACTGTAAGAAGGGGGGTTGGGTTATCCCAAGTGCCTTAAATTCCTAATGCAAAACGTCAGACGAAATGTTTTTTAGAAATCGCCAAGACATGGGAAGACTAGGATAGGTCAGAAGGAAGAATTAGTCCAAGATATTTAACTTCAGCCATAGTTTTTATATATCAGTATCATCAATTTTGCAACGGTCATAGGAACCAACAGCTTCACTTAACTTTCTTTTACATCGAAAACTGGAATTAGCAGTCTGACATTTGGAGGGATTTAGTTTAAGACCATTAGACGAAGACCATTTGCTGATGCCTGATAGAAAGCTATTCATCTTAGTACAGTCTAGCTGGGAGTTAACAGACGTTGAAATAGTTCGATCATCGGCATACTTAACAAAGTCCATTTCATCAGAGTAAAGCAAGTCACTCAACAAAAAGGAAACAGAAAAGGAGAAAGGACAGCACTTTTAGGGACACCAGCCTCAGTAAGCAATGAAGTGGATGACTTCCCCTGACATACAGTGTACTGCTTTCTTTCTGAGAAATAAGAATGCAGCCATTTCACAACCGAACAGTCAGTTTGAGTTTCGAGTAATTCACAATAAGTATGCAGCAGCTGTATGATAGATGTTCTGTACATGTTTCTGAATCTTCACAATCAATGATTTTCCTGTTCTGTATTACCCGAAGTATTTGAGTGATCTTCTGTTGCATAGAGAATTTCTGAGATATTTTCAGTCAACGCGACGGTTCCATTGTTTTCACGAATTGTTTCAATCCTGAGCAACTTGTTGAAACAGATATCTCGCTCACGCGTAACGCTTGCAATAGCTGCTTCGTGTTGCTCACACTTGGCAGTTAGCGACTGAAGTTGTTCTGTTGAGCCAGTAATATCTGGAGTATCCCCTCCAGTACATCTGGAAACTTCCGTCACAACGCGACACTCGTTCCGTTCACTTAGGGGCTGTTCACAATACGTTTGTGCAGAACGTGTGTCATTCGCGTAAATACTGAAGCAAGCGAAGTGACACAAGTTTATCGGTTCGAACATTTGTGCTGCCAGCTAGTTACATAACAGTTGGATAGGGTGAGGCTTTTCTCCTCTTTTTTAATTACCGATAAGTGAATCTGATAAGAATAGACGTGCAGTATTCTACAGTAATGCGAACGCATACAGTAAAAGAAATCTTAAAGCATACAACCGACAAGCTTGCCTGTTTTAGATAATTCATAATCCGTTAGTTGAGAAAAGATTACATTACTAGAGTATCTGATGATGACATCTGCGACGGCAAGTTGATCCACATAATCATAAACCCTTATTCAGTATAGTATAGCTAGGAAAACCACAATACTTACAACGTCATAATCCTACTGTTTAGCTGAAACGAGCATTACTTTGGCAGGGTGAGATGACTTTAACGACGATACTTCAGTAAACTGATTCACAATCTTCAACACAAAAGTGATGACGACCGAAAAACGAGAAATGTATAAAGAAAAAAAGACATCATTTTCAAATCAACATATTTATTTAAGTTTCATATTGTGTGCCCGTCGAAATACATACGGAGTTCCTCAGTCCCAATGCATACGCAATGCACCACTACCTCCATTTTCCACCAAAAGAACAACCTGAAAAGGAAATCCCTCTTCGTTAGAATATATTAAAGCTGCATATATATTTAAAATTCGGAGACGAAAAATAAGTCATCATGTTGGAACAGTGCGAGACATACCTGTCTGTAGATAACGGCATTCAACAGCCTGGCTCAAGGAGAAATAACCGCGTCTTTGCTTCTCTATAGTTGTAGGCGAAATTGACAGCTTTGTCAAATACAAGGCACTCTCACCAGAGTCGTTAGTTTCCAACAGGAATATCATATCACTAACATCTGCTAAGAAGGGAAATGAGCAGAAGATCTGATCCATTGTCCATCAGACTAGCAATATATTCAATGGAGAGAATGTAGTGTATCCAAGACTTGTGTGACTAATCCATAACCGATGTCCTGTTTACTCTCCTTGCACGAAGGCTCTCGGAACGCATTATACAAGCTCACACATACCAACGGATAATAATAATAGCAGCAGTAGTAGTATGAAATACAACTAAAATATTTGTGATGACAGTCATAGTAAAATGTCAAGTAGCAAAACAATTCTCGCATAGATGTTGGAAAGGGGTGCATAATTAAAGGATTAGTAGGCGAATATGAAATGTCACATAACATGGTGTGAAGTTTGATAAGATAGAAAACGGTTACTCGAACGTTCTTATTGACAGTAATACGAAAGATAAGTAGTCTAAACTGGTCGCCGACTCAGTTCCAAAGAACACCTTTTTCATGAACTTGGAATTCAAAGGTGGTGATCAAGCTTCAGATACGCCCAGAAACCATCTGTCTAAAGCAGTCAGTAAGACGTTCTTTGCAGCAAAATTACGAATGATGTTCACCAGCTGCAAGGTGTTCTCCATCTCTGTTAAAGATAAGCTCCCCGTCTGGCTGCCTCCATGTGCATGTATCAGTTCACCTGCTCTTGTTGAGCAAGGCACATTGACCGTAGTTAGAGGACGCCTTCCACACGGATACGAGAACATATTCCAGCTGCATGGTTTTACAAGGGAGAAAGGAAGTCTGGGCAAAGCTCTATTCTAGAACACCTGATCGACTCATGTCACTCCTTATCCTGATCATGATTTTAAACTCATCTATCGAATCTAAGCTAACTTGCCGCGTCCCCTTCGTTATCGACTTCTAAAGATAGTGGAGGCCTTGGAAATTCATGATTTTAAGCGAGACCTTTGTGTACAAAAGAAGTATGTACAATTCCTACTTCTGCCTTGGCCATAGAAGGATAACCATTCATTTATTTAGTTTTTCTATGTACCTTTCCCTTATTACTACGATTATTATTGTTGCTATCCTCACTCTAAGTTGTTCCCAATTGTCATTCTAAATCCAAAAATTGTTTTTACAATATTGAATTCCATCTTGTCGAATTCCACACCACGTTATGTAACATTTTATATTCGCCTACTAATCCTTTAATTATGCACCCCTTTCCAACAGCATCTATACAGCCGTCTTATGTATTATTCTATATATGACACGAACTGTTTTGCTACTTGACATTTAACTATGATTATAATTCATGGAAAATTCCCGTTGTAACATATAGAAAGTCAAAACAAGTGATTCAGCGAAGAGACTCTTTCTATAGCCTCCGCCTTTAAAGTCATCTACAAGGCAAACAATAATTTACCCAAATCCCTACGTACCCAACTCATCTGTATTGCTGAAGCTTTGACTATCGAAACAGAAAAGCCAGATCTCTGTGTACAGAAAAAGTTCGCTCAACCCCTCCAACTTTCATGGTCTTAATCCCTCTATGCTAAAACATGGTAATCCCCAATCATATTTTAGCTCTACCAATTTTATCGTTTTGTCTATTCAATTTGTATACTCTTCCTTATTACGTCAATTGTTATTATTACTATTCTCACTTTGAACTGTCCCCGGTACTATAATTTCACTTGTCATTCTAAATCAATTCTTTTTTACAACGATAAATTCTACGCTATTAAATTTCACACAATATTACGTAGCGTCTTTGTTTTATTCGATTTGTCTACTAATCCTATAATTGCACACCCTTTTTCAAGTTCTATCCATCCTATGAATTATTCTATATATGACACTAATTTGCTTTGCCACTTGATATTTAACTATGAGTATAATTGCATTTCATACTATAATTATTATTTTGTGCATTCACACCTAAGATTCATTTCCCTTACCGGATATAATTTCTTAAAAACCATACACATACGATTGTACAGCTTGATAATAAATTCATTGTTTAAAAGAGTCTCTTCGCTGAATATTGTGTTCTTGATATACAAGTTGCCTCAATCTAACTAAGTACTTCTCTAAAGCCAAGTATTCATCAGCTCTGAAGGAGGCATTGTCCTTTTAGACCGAGTACAAATGTTGCAACTTGAATTAACATAGTGAACTCTCAGTTCTATACTGCCGTCCACATAGTTAGTAAATTATAAATAAGTAGGACCTAAGGATGCATAGATATGTAAATTATGATAATACTGATTTACTATTATAAGTAAAACATGGGAATGCTATGCGTTTACTGTATTCTTATCTAAAGAGTTAGATTTTTGTCAAGACTTGTTAATTTCCAACTACCACTGGAAGGTTGTCTATAACTTTGGTTGTATGTATGTCAAAGCGTAAATATTTTTGTAGATGAGTTCAGATGATCTTCAAAAAGTGTGTTGTCGTCATGCCACCTGAAGAACAGCATTAGAAGCTTGAGGGAGTAGTTACGAAAGATCACAAACTCCTACATACACTGCAACTTATTGTTATCCAAGTGAAATTGCACGCGTCATAGGACTAGCTGACATCCTATTCATCGTTAACTAACTAGATCAGTGAATGATAAAAAGATGAATAGTTGTTCATTTGAGAATATGTATATTATGAAAGTGAAAGCTATTCATCCAAATGAAATAAAAGAGAGAAAAAAGTTTCAAATTAAATTCAATCATCATCATCATCAACAACGTCATACATCACAGAACTGGCCAATTATTTGAACTTGTCGATTACGAATCCTGGATAATTCCTCTTCAAACTGTGAAATTATGAAGAAAGAAAAGGTAAAATTCAAAAATAGTATTACACCATTTTAATTTTTATAGGGAAAATAAATAAATGTTATCTATAGCTGAAGGCATGTCTAACTGACTAACTGGTTTCAGCAGGGAACTTTGCCCAGAAGTGTACCAGTTCGAGACGCCAGGCTCTCCCACCGTGTGGCACACAAAGCAATAGAAGAGAATAAAGAGAGATAATAGACAGAAGTGTGTGAGTGAGGGTTTTATCGGATATGATATGAAAAATCACGAAGAGTGAATGCATCTGCGCCAGCCATTGCCATTGAGAACCATTTTGGGCCATATCACCACCAATTGTCTCCAGCCTTCATTGGTTCTTACCATCCCGAGGGCTCCAACCGGTCCACAATTCTCTACGTGGCTGGTTGGCTTAAACTAACTGTTGTGAATTTCATTGACTGATTTGACCATCACTAGCTCTTTTCCAACCTGATCAATCCTATGTCATCGAAGATTGCCCGTCGAGAAAGGCAGAAGATAGCTACGCATGTCTTGAATATTACATACTGAAGCTTTGTAACGATGTCAATATGTGCTAACCAACTTCCTTGTCTGTCTGGATTCAACATAGAACTTCGCACCGAAGTGCAGCAGTCCGAGCTGCCACGTTCCAAATGGCTTACAAAGGTAGACAAGAAGATGAGTGGAGAGAGATAATAGAGTTTCACAAGTATAAGAGTGAAACAGAATGGGTAATGGTAGAAAGGAATATGAAAGATTACAGAGACTGAATACATCTGCGCTGGCCATTGACAACGATCACTTTGAGCCATGTCATCTATTGTCTCCAGCCATTGATTCCTAAAGTCCCGAGGGCCCCAACCCGGGAGTCTGCTGCTCCCTACCTGACTCAGTTTAACTGTCAAGGATTTCATGGATTGATGAGGCCATGTTTTTGTTTGGCCACCACTGACTCTTTTTCAACCTGCACCTATATCAGCTAATAATGCCCGACGGGGGAGGCAACTTCCTTACTATTGTTTGGCATAATATAAGTGATTATCATCAACTTGGTGGGCGAAGTTAAAGAACAGCTGTTCAAGAGGAACCGACGCAACAATGAATGCCATACAAATGACGAGTAGAATCAACTTGGTCAATTCGGACGAAAGGAGAGAAACAGATATCACCATCCATCCATTATAAAGAAAGGCATCCTGTTTGATCCTCCTGAGATATCCCAGCATTCCTTTCTGAATATAGTGTGTTTGTATCTTACTTCGTTCCACTAACTTCTAGGTGAAGACGCTCACAAAATGCAGAGTCTTCTGAACACTTTGAGCGGCAATTTGCGAATGTTTGGCATGCGATTCAACCCCTTTGTCAAATGTAACATGGTGCTACAGGACTGGAATACATTGACTCTTAGCGTAGAAATAGGGAGTGAAGTGGTTGAGCACGTTGACCACTTCACTTATTTGAAAAGTTGCATCAGTCCCAGCGGGTTGATGACCGACGAAATCTCAGAACAGATACAGAAGGCTCGTTTCGCATATGCCAGTTTACGCCGTCTCTGGCGTTCGAGCAAAGGACGTGTGGCACACTGCTCAGCAATCCGCTCCGTCCCTCCTTTATGGCTGTGAGACCTGGCCATTGAGAATGAAAGACATGAAAAGGGTAGCTGTCTTTGAATATAGGTGTCTGCGTTCCATCTTCCACGTTAAGTGGCATTATAGGGTGAGTAATATTGAGGTCGAGTGCTAGGTAAGGAGGGGGAATCAAAAGACGAAGATGTGAAGTAACATCGATTGAGGTGGTTAGGACATGCGTTACGTATGCCTAACCATCGCCTTCCTCAACGGGCAATATTAGCTGAAATAGGATGGATAAGATTGGAAAAGAAGCAGTGGTAGTCAAACCAAAACATGACATCATCAGTCAATGAAATCCACAACAGTTAGTTCAAGCCAGCCAGTCACTTAGAGAGTTGTTAACCAGTTGGAGACCTTGGGATGGTAAGAACCAATGAAGGTTGGAGACAATTGGTGGTGATATGGCTCAAAATCGTTCTCAATGGCTGGTGCAGATGCATCCACTCCTTGTGACTTATAATACGCAATAAAACTACATTGTTCTTCGATATTACTATTCTTTTTGTCTCATATCTCCGTCTACTGTCTCTATTATGCATTTCGCTTTGCTTTCTTTTATTGCTTTGTGTGCTGCAAGTAGTGCAGTGTGGCGACTCGAACTGATGCACATCGGTGTCAAGTTCTATGTTGAAACCACCAGCCAGTCACTACTTTCATCTGATGACGCTCTAGGTTTTTAGTGCGTTCGCTCGCCTGGATCGCCATTCTCTAGCCTGACATCTTGACGTGCATATAAGTTAATGTTATCTTGATGTAGTATGTTACATGAAGTAGCACTAAGTCGCGATAAATTAGGGATAATCATATCAATGTGTGCTGTGAATCTCAATATTCCCCTAATGTATATATATATATATATTAAGTGTTAATCCAATCGAAATGGATTTCTAAAGGCTACAGAAACTACCAACTGAAGAGTTTTCTTCTCAGCAAAGTCTACAAACTAATTTCACAAATTTACGCATATTCATGCCTAATCGTGACATGACTTCATATTTCTGTAGACTCTTTTCTCTCTGGACATCGATCCTTGTTGTTACACTTGACAGTCTAGGCATACTTGTTTTTCAGTTCCCTTACGTTTGTCTAATGACAGTATACGGCGGTGAAAACAAACACCACAATGGCCAAGGGAAGAGAAGAGGGTTTATCCTCCGCACCCCCTTAAGTATGATTTTGCTAGTGGTGTGTACGGTTATATGAACGGTTGCTACTTTCAAGTGTCATTGTTAGTACTGACTATTCTTCATTTTACGTTCGTTTTTAATTTTTCTACAGCTTGCAAATAAACTAGCCTGTAACACTATCAAACACCCCAATACTCAACTTGAATTTACCAGGCCTTGAAAGAGCTTATGCGAAGGTGTCATCTGAAATGATGATAACCGATGTTGTCTGTCAGGAATGGCTAAGCGTCCCCAGTTTCATTTAATTTCATCATGAATGTGACCCTAAATGACCTCAACGATTCAGGGATTAACTTGTTACCACGGAAATGTCTCGACGATGTGAAATACACTAATGATATAATCCTTCTAGGTGAAGAATGGTGACAGAATATGCATGGAGTCTACTAAACACCTTGAGCATGAACATATGTACAAAATGGAGGATTTAATCATGAGCTTACATCAGTTAGAGAACCACTGGGAAACCTGGGAGTACTGGACGGCTGTTTCGTCCTAGTTTGGGACCCCTCAGCAGTACGCACCCACCGGGGTTCGAACCCAGGACCTTCTGGTTACAAGGCGAGCTCGTAGACCATTGAGCCACTGGGACCCGTAGGGTACAGCAGGTTGAAGATGAGGCAGTAACTCATCGAAGAAGACATTGCGAAGTGGTCGCGCTATGTCATGAACTGGCAGAAGTTAGAATTCAAGGACCATTGGATCGGGTCCCAGTGGCTCAATAGTCTACGAGCTCGCCTTGTAACCAGGAGGTCCTGGGTTCGAATCCCGGTGGGTGCGTACTGCTGAGGAGTCCCAAACTAGGACGAAACAGCTGTCCAGTACTCCCAGGTTTTCCAGTGGTTCTCTAACTCATGTCAGCTCATGATTAAATCCTCCATGCAATCAAACAAAATCCCTACAACAAACCAATACTCAAAAAATTTGTACAAAATCACACACCGAGCAGATTGGACTGCTCATTGATGCGCTGCCCTTTGAAGAATTGTAGGACTTACAGCAGTACGCCTACAAGCCCTCTCAGGTTGACGCTCTAGGTTGGAAAATCGTTGCAGAGTTCATTTGCTGACTTCCTTCTATCAGCTATATCCTCAAATCTGAACGGTAACACGCTCATGTCATTGTATCGTAGAATATAGATGACGAACAAACACACGAAGTATCTGGTCAACCAAGCGTAGGCACAGAGTAATTTACACCAAAGATAATGACATTCAAATAGTAACTTGAAACTAGAAATGCCTTTATTCATGCAAGTCAATTTAACAATTACTCTTTCGTTTACACTTGTCTTATCCTCACTAAACTGAGCAATATCTTTGGTTTTTTCAAATGCATCAATACTATCAAAGTCATTGTACAAGATACTTGAGTTGATGGGCGTCTGTTTCATTGAGGATGACAGCACCAACGACGACTGATTGATACCAGTTGATGAAGTTAGCGGTGGATCAAAAGCTGTTGTTGCTCGGCTTTCAGATAGTTGTCTAACTGCAAGACCACCACCACTGCTGTCTTTTACTATCAGCTCAGGGTTAGCAATAGCATCTGATGATAGGTGGGCTACATGCTGATAAATCACACTGACGGTCTGACAAGTATGCATGCCTTCTGCAACTGCAACTGCATTTATTTCTACTTCACGTTGTAGTTGTGCAGAAACTTTACTCAACTTAGCAGTAGTAGTAGGCATTTCCCCCATTTCATCATGATCGACCAAAGACAAATCTGCACTATCATGATCATTATCACAAATATTCGACTTACCATCATCTATCTGGTCGACTTCATCATTTTCAAACTCTTTAATAACAGAAGTAGACAATTTTGGTTCCTCCTCGCAAATCCTAAAAGGTTTTATAACTTCACTCTGACTAGTAATACCTTGTTAACTTGTGGAGTCAGAACTGCACTCTGAAGCAGCAACTCTCTTCTGTGACACTCTATTAAACAATGGCTTACCAGTTGCAACTACAGTTTTCTTGACCGCATCGTTATTGTCACACAATTCGGAGTCAGGCCTGGAGTTTACATTTAGCTTATCACTGAACTTGCTTACTGGTTCACAGTTCACCTTTGTATGCACCTCTTGCAAACGTGTAAAACACAACCGTGTTTGTCTTGCATCTTGTAACTTATCTGTTGAGGATGTACTACGAAACCTGTTACAGTCACTAGGTCCTTATGCATTACTATACATCATGGAGCCTTCTCGATATCCACCTCTCTTAGGCCCTTTCGTCATCAATGATTGCATTTTACCCTCAGACTGCTCTATTCTAGGGGTGAGGTTCAATATACTGGCAAACTTGCTCATAGATAGATTGACACTATCTTTTACTAGTTTCAGGATATCATCAAATTTTGGCTCGATACCCTCATCCTCCATACGGGAGCTTATCTTCACCCACTTCCTTTGCAGTCGAGTAGGTAGGCGTCTTGCTATTACTTCTAGTATAAAACTCGAGTTGAGGTCACTCATGAAATTCATAAAAATCAAGCTATTCTTATAAGTCATAAGATTATCTAAAAACTCAGTAAGTGCCTTGGAGTCATCTTGAAGTTGACTGCCGTTACCTTTGACAGCTTCGTATACGTTCCTTACAATCATTGAAGGTCTTCCAAACCTTTGACGTAATATGCTCATAGCCTCAACGTATCCCTCATTAGGAGGCATGAGCTTACAGCACTGTATAGCTCTTGAAGCATCTCCAGTGCAATACCTCATCAAATACATTAACTTCATTTCATCAGTTAATAAAGTAGGACTTAGCATGATCTCAAAATACTTTACAAATTGTAAATGTTCAGCGGGTTTCCATTGAAACACCGTGGTTCAAATTTAGGGAGTTTGATGTTCCTATTATCCCTGGACGGCGAATTAGTAACATCAACCATGTCATAATAAAAATAATATATATTCTCATTTTTTACATGAGGGACGCCAGTTTACAGGCATCATCAATTCGATAAGTTACACATAATATTAATAAGCATATTTAGTAAAGATAATATAATAAGGTACATTTTTTTCCCTAGCTATGTAGGGTACACCAATTGTATAGGCATGCATAAATATTGTTTTAGTAATAATAATATATTTCTTCCTGTTTATGCAGGAACATACCAATTGTACAGGCATGGATAAGTTATCATATAAATTACACATGATTTGGTGTATAATGGATTTACAGTTTGGTTGTTCTTTCTGTCATTAGAGTCCATCGGAACAGTCTGCTATAAAGTCTGTTTGTGTAGCACATAAAGAGATATAGAAACATTGCCTTCGCATTCACAAAAAACCAGATATCAGATGGATGTAATACAAATATCTGGGAAAAATAAAGCTTGAAGTCAATTCTCCTATATAACTTTGTTGTGAACAACACCGGTGGCTTAAAGATTATTGATGTATTATGTTGAGATCAGTGATATATTTATTCCATTTTTCAGCAGTCTTATCGTAGTTTTATAACAGGAAAGAAATTTGATCGTGGAGGCGAAAACTAGATAAGGTCATGTTGGGTTGTTTTATTGCATCAAATGGTGTCGAGGTCGATTCCAGAATTCTACATTTGCGCCATTTGTGTCTGCATGGCGGACTGTACTCGTAAGTTGAGTAAAATGTTGAAAAACTATTTGAAAACCAGTTGCTTCTTCATTTCAGATGATGAATACTCATTTACAGCATGTTCGCCAGCGTCTTCAAATGGTAGAATTGGATCGTTCCTGGAATTTGATTGATTATGGGATAAAAGGTTTGAGATTAATCATAGCAGTTAGAATACAGTTAAGCATGCAGAGAAGTATAACTATATTTTACTAGTTTACACACAATGATAAGCTTTGTTATTGGTAATATTTCGAGCAAAATTGCTGCCCGTGTTCACACCACTGTTGGAATTGTTTTATTCCTCGAATAAAACGAATAAAACAATTCCAACAGTGGTGTGAACACGGGCAGCAATTTTGCTCGAAATATTACCAATAACAAAACTTATCATTGTGTGTAAACTATTAAAATATAATTATACTTTATTTGATCTAATCCACAATGCTCAAACGTTTTACTGATATTAATGCAGAGAAGTACTTTTGATTCAGCAACCGGTGAATTTTTTATTCTTTTCGATCTGGTATCAGAATAACCGCGGACCATTCCATTCAATATGTCGAATAAGGCATGCAGGAGCAGATCATTACCATCGAATGAATCAACTTGATCTGAGATGCAGCTTTCAGCATGTTTTCGTTATACCATAGATATCCAGGTTTATTGGCGCTGTACAGGCAGTGATTGGGATTATGACGTATTCTACAGAGTCTCCGTGCCCATTTGAAGTATACATACGCTTTGAAAGGATTACTTTGTTGGCTCCTACCCCCACTGAGTGTTTACAACAGCAGCTGTGGATTTATGTATTTCCTCGCCATTTTGGATAAAACATAGCCGCATTCTTTTTGGGTAGGAGACCAGTTGTTCAAGTAACTTTTATCTTTTCATGTGGTGTCGCGGTAAGTTTCTACCTTGTTTTCTCATATTTCATTCGTATGTTGGTTATGGTTCGCCCTTTGTATCAGGTAGACATAGTTTGATCGACTCTTGATTGAATGGGTGTTATTGTCATGACTGCTGCTTTTTTGTCTGGAATTATAAATAGAGGCAAAACAAACAACAGGTGTAGTCTCTGAGTTCATACATTAAATGGGCCTATGATTTCTGAAACTCTTACATGGGAATTACCACTGGTATCAATTACAAACTCACTTAGTGTGTCATTAAGTGTCTTTTCAAAGGAGACCAACGTGCTTGCTAGTCGCGTTTTCTCAGGTAGTTTGTTCCATATTTGGGCATACCTAACCAAGAAAAACTTTTGCCTGGTGGCTGCTTTACACGGTTCTATAGCCACTGTACCTTTAGTGTGTCTAAGGTTGTATCCTGTGTTACCTGAGAACTGAGTATAGTTAGCAGGAGTATACACTATTTGGTTAAGAAGCTTATAGAAGAGTACCAGATTTAATCGCAGTCGCCTTAACCGTAATGTTTCCAGTGCCAGGATTTCACATCTGGTAGAGTAGTTTGTGCCGTTATCGGTTCCGAGTACTTTTCGCGTGAAGTAACTCTGTACTCCTTCTACTTTCAGGTTGTTTTCTATGCGTGTACTACTAAATATGAATGAGCAGTAATCTAGGAGTGGGCGCACACAAACCTTGTACAGTAGTATTCTGGATTCGTTTCTGTAGAAGTTCCTGAGTGGGAAACCAATAAGCCTTCGTGATTTCGACACTTGATTCGAGATATGCTCTGAAAATGATAGGTTGTGTGAATATTTCAGTCGTAGGTCTAGTACAGATTTGAGTCTGGGGATTTTGTGGCCCTGAATTGCCAGGTTGAGTTCAAGGTTGGAAAAGCCTCTGCAGAGCCATCCACACTTTTCAGCATTAAACTCTATTCCCCAGGTGTCACACCATCTATCCATTTTTGCTAATTCTTCATGTATGGAGTTCATAGTTGGGCCGATATCTGTATTTGTGGAGGTATATGTCATGATTAACATCAGACACATCGTTACAAGTAACAGACGAGACACCATGACTTACTTTCCTGTTTGCATCCAAGACGCTCTGTCCCTTCTTTGACCCAGGCATTGTTGAACTTGACCCAATTCCAAAATCGTTCCAGATATTGCATGTTCAAAGAAGACTTGACCGTCACCAGGAAAGATGAACGGTGACTATCCAAACTTTCACCAACTGTCTGAATCCGCCAGAATCTGTTTCTACCGTCAGAAACTGACAGCCACGTCTCGTAAACCGTTAATTCCCAGCTCTTGCTACGCTCGGGCTCACGCTGTTCCTTGAAGTTTCTCAGAAACGCATAGTATTAACGGACGCAAAAACCAAAACACCGATTGGCCATTCGATAATTCTTTATTGTAACACCAACATATAAAAAATGTTATCACTAAGGTCTGTGAACAAATATTACAATAATAAATCACAATATTACTTCTGACAGTTTTGGTCTGACTTCTTTCTGAACAGCGACCGATGAGACGATGACTGTCGTATTGATGCCTCCGCGAAAATTGGGGAAGTTGGTTTTGAGCAAACAACAATGAATTGATCGTTCAAGCTTCAACTATTTTGACAACATTTGTTTATATCTAAAATGAATCTTATCTTACTATTCCATAAGTATAATCCTGTGTATTCAAATTTTCCAGAACAACATATTATAACTTTCTACTACTTATTTGCTCAATGCTGCACGATTATTCCCTGATTTTCTAAACCACATTTGTTTATATCTAAAATGTAGACTCCGATGGTCTATTTTCCTTATAGTTTTCTTTTTCAAAATGCTGTAACAGACGAATCATACATGATGTTCTTCTGAAAGTAGTCATTCATACCATAGCTTGCAGTGATTCGACGAATATTTGGAAAAAATGTTTGTGGCAAATTGCTATGAAAACTTAAAAATAATAATAATAAAATAAAAAATAATTAAAAAACTGAAGCATTCCGCCAGGGCCTTGCACAAAAAAGGTGGGAGGTTGGTGATTGCTAGTCAGCGGATATGATGGTGGGGACACATGAGAACCACCCTTATCTGTGGGACAGCACTCTATTGCTAAGGCTCCTGAGTTCGAATGGCTTCTGCAAAATGAGAATAAATAAAAAAGTAAAAATAAAAAATAATAATAAAAAAAGAAATAGAAGTTGAAAATTGCCTAAAGCCAAGGTTTAGATAGAAACTCCCGAATGAAAGTAAATGGTGTGAGTCCGCTACTTCAGAAGGACATCTAACTGTATACTTCGGAAAAACAGATATTATTAGACCCTCACTTTTCTTTCACATAGCTCACGCACTCTGACTTTTGTGTTTAACTCCTTTTCAACCTACATAAGTAGGTGAAATTATCACCTGTCTTTCACTTTAAACTAATTGTTCGCAGAAAAGTCTGTAAAATATCGGGAAAATAATATTTCTTGAAAAAAAACACAACAAAAAATGATGAAACCCAAGCCTGTTATATATTTTGAATTATTAACACCTTTTTATATACTTCTGCATCTGTCTGCCGGTTTTCTTGTGTCTTCTTCTCTTTTCAAACATACTGCTTTCAACGAAGGTACTGATACAGCGCCGCTATTCTCCACTTATTAGTGATATTGCTAGCTCATCTGGTGAATAACGGGATCATCGGTATTATAAAATCTGCTGACAAGTTCAAAGTCGGTCTCATGAACAACTGGAAATGTCACAAATATGATGTACTTACAGGTGAATTTATGTTTAATAGACTTTGAAACACTTTATGAATCATTTACTGATAAGTATTGATTATTCTGCATCTCCTATGTATCACGTCAGCACCTGTACAGAAATGCTACTTACCTTCCTCAACTAACGCAACCATTTATGATTCCTGCGTGAAATAGACACGTATTTTTTTCAATCACCGTTTAGATTTGACGCTATATCTATTTCCTTATTTGTACACTTCATTTTAAATGTTTCTCTCACATTTACCAGTTTTCAACTTATTTATTGATTAACAAATCATATTATATATTCTATAAGTTTTGATAAGTGTACGTATGTTCATGCCAGTAAAAATGGCTGGTTACTGTTCCAGAAATAAAAATATTTTATTATATATATTATATATTATATTATATATATATATTACATATTATATTATATATTATATTATGCCTGTTTCCTCGCTGCTCGTCACTGCCTGTCGCATTATCCAATCTACTGCAATCAGGAAAATCATTAGCGATAATACACAGCCTCTCCTCACTCCCGTCCTCACTTCGAAGGCTTCCGTAAGTTTCCCGTTGTGAACTACTTGGCATGCAGCATTGTCGTATAACTGTTGGATGAGATGTATAATTGTCGATAGCATCCCATAGTAGCGAAGTAGTTGCCAAATCACCTCTCGATCGACGGTGTCTGGTGAAGGCCTTTTCAAAGTCAATGAAGTTGAGATAGAGAGGTGACTGCCATTCTAAGCTTTGTTCAATGATGATCCGTAGAGTGGTGATTTGTTCAATACATGACTTCTTTCTCCTGAATCCAGCTTGTTCCAGTCGAAGTGTTTTATCTGGGGCTTGTTTGATTCTCTCCAGGATGATGCGGCTTAGTATTTTGCTTGGAATGGACAAGAGCATAATTCCACGCCAGTTTTTATATTGACTTAAATCTCCTTTCTTTGGAAGTTTGAATAAGTATCCTTTCTTCCAATCCTCGGGTACTTTGCCCTCTTTCCACACCTTCTCCAGTAGTGGCGTATCAGAAAGAACAACCACACTGTGAATTCATCACACCAAATAATGTGTAATTTATATGATAACTTATCCATGACTGTACAGTTGGTATTTATTTTGATTTATTTTTTATTTTATTTTGATTTACAGCTTGATTCCACACCGTATTTTTGGTACAAGTATGGAATTTTCAGCGTGGATATCGGTAGCCCAAATTTTGCAGGCCGACCATAGATATCAGGTGTGCGCCGGCGTGGGCTCGAACCCCGGACCATGTTCATGGTTGGCGAGAGTCCTAACCACGGTGCCACCGACGTTCCTGCATAAACAGGAAGAAATATATATTATTATTATTCTCCAGTAGTGGTGTCATCAAGTCCGCTGTTGTCTCTGGGTCCATTTTCAATGCTTCTGCTTGGATTCCATCTGGTCCTGCTGCTTTTCCGGTTTTTAGCATCTTGATTGCATTCAGGACCTCTGATTTCGTCGGAGGGTCGATGTTCACGGGTAGTTCTGCCTCCGTTGTTGGTATTGTTGGGCGCGTTGTAGGTGGCGGTCGATTTAGAAGTCTTTTGAAGTGTTCAGCCTAGTGTCTTCTTTGTTCCACCTCTTTGGTGATTGATTTTCCATTGTCATCCTTTAGTGGCTTAATCTGTGTCGAACTTTTTCCCGATAGGTGTCTAGTTGTTTGGTAGAGTGTTGCTGCGAGATCTCCTTTGCCTGCAGCTTGTTCCGCTTCACTTTCCATGGTTTCATAATATTTTCTTTTGTCTTCTCTGGCACTCTTCTTCACTCTTTTGTTCAGTGTATAGTAGCTTGAATTCAACTCCTGTATTGTTGCTCGTCAGTGCACTGGATTATCTTTTGTCTTACCATCCTTCTCTCTTCTATTAGTCTCCAAGTGTCCGTAGTGAGCCACTGTTTGTCCTGCCTCTTCTTTCTGCCTAGAACTTCCATGCAGGTTTTACTCCACATCGTTTTCAAGTTGTCCCAGTGCTTTTCGACGCCGACCTCTTCGCTGGTGTTGATTTGTGTCTCGGCTTTGTCCTTTACGCTTGCAATGAAGGTGTCCTTTGTAGCCTGGTCCTTCAGCATTTGAGTGTTGAACTTGGCTTGTGGTCTGTCTGCAGCTCCTCCTTCTCTGAATGCTTTTATTTTGATTTGGATTGTCCCTTGTACGAGATAGTGGTCTGAGCCAACGTCTGCTCCTCTTCTTACTTTTGTGTCCAGTGGGCTAGGTCTCCACTTCCTTGAGATTGAGATGAAGTCAATTTGGTCTGTGGTTCTCCCATCTGGTGACACCCATGTAGCCTTGTGGACATCTTTGTGTTTGTATACACTGCCACCAATCACTAGTTCGTTGAAGGCGCAGAAGTCGGCGAAGAGTCCTCCATTTTCATTCATTTCTCCGAGAGCTTCTCTACCCATGATGAGTTCCCTTCCTGTGTTGTCTGGTCCTAGCTTGGCGTTCATGTCTCCCATTAGTATTTTAATGTCGCCAGCTGGAGTATTGTCCATTGCTGCCTGTAGTTGTCTGTAGAATTCTTCTTTCTTTTCGGGGTCTGCGTTGTTTGTGGGTGCATAACATTGTATGATTGACACTTTCCTTCCTTTCGAGTTGAATCTGGCGGTCATTATCCTGGACGAGATCGCCTCCAATTGCATTAGGGCCTTTGTTGCCGTTGGTGACATCATGATAGCCACGCCCTCGGTGTGCGTGTGGTTATCTTCTGGGTGACCGGAGTAGATCACTGACTCACCCGTTGACAATTTGGTGAGTCCATTCCCATTCCATCTGCTTTCAAATATTCCCAGCACTTGGATTCCGTATCTTATCATCTCGTTTGCGATCTGGGCAGCTTCCCCTGTCTCGTACATAGTGCGGACGTTCCATGTCCCCACACAGACGTTTTCTTTTGGTGCAAAGAGGCTCATCGTGCTGAAGATTCTGTAGCAATATTGTTTACAGGGTGGGGTTGCTAGCCTCACGCCTGAGAAGGGAATGGTTACATTGAGATAAAGTTTAGAGAGAAGCGACCTTTTGGGTTGCTCCCCTTAAAATCAGATAACAAGGGATAAAACAATCAGAACAACACCAACAAAAGCAAAACGATTCACAGCAAAAAGGTCAAAAAGCGACAACAACGATACAATATAAAAACAACATGCAATATAGTTCAGCACAGTTAACTAAAATGATACCAAAATCACAGACTCACTGACTTGGGCCAACTTGAACATATAAATCCAATAATATATACAATTTTACGTGTGGGTTGTTTTTAAAGGATACAAATGTCCAAAAACTCTGTTATAGGTATTAGTAGTCAATAATAGTAAATATATATAAATATTTAAAACAATTGAATTTATGAATTCAGACAAAACCATAAGGAGACGTAATTTGTTTGAATTGTTTATTCATCCCGTTCCCTATGTATCTGATTCAAAGGGTTTATTACTTCTATGTACTAACAATGTTAGGTTTACACTTGAGGACGATTGTTTCCGTCAGGTTGATGGTGTTGCTATGAGAAGTCCGTTGTGGCCCCTTTTAGCAGATATCTATATGTCGTACATTGAGAGTTTATCGGAGGATTGAGTCGAAAATGTGCCACTTTATAGGTGTGTAGATGATATTGTAATCATAAGTGATAAGTCTTGTTCTACAACCTCAATTTTGAATCGAATGAATGAAGTTCAGAATAGCATATCGTTTACGTCCGTAGAAGAGGAAGATAATTGTTTATCTTTCCTAGATATATTGCTTAGTCGACGAACGGCTTGATGGGTCAATTAAACGATCTCTTTATAAACAACCTACCTGGACAGTACAGTATCTTAATTATCACAGTTCATGCCCTGTTCTGTACAAAAAATCTTAGTAAGGTGCCTCATCAATAGAATCCAACGAATATGCACTGAAGATACACTTGATGAGGAAGAAGGAAAGTTGACACAAACTCTGGTTGGTAAGAATTATCCAGACAAGTTCATCAGGAGATATAAAGTAGTCGAAACATCATGACCCATTCTCCAACTCACCGCTAAGAAAGACGTGTACATCAAGCTACCCTATATGGAGCATTATAGCAGCTTGATAACTCGACAGCGGTGGAACGACGTGGTCAGAAAGACATTTTATGCAGCTAATATCATAATAATTGAGAATGTGAAGCCAATATATTCATCCACCTAAACCCTTTGAACATACGAAAAGTGATGTCACGTCCCACTGTATTTACCTATCTGAATGTGCGTGTGGACACATACATAGGAAGGACTCACCGATCTCTGCCGGTTAGGGCCGGCTTCAGAGCATATTTCTAAATGGCTCCAGAAGCAAACAGAATCTGAAGAACCGAATAACGGTGACAATAGGAGACCTAGCTCCTCTATTGCGAAACATACCACAGAGGAGACAGGATATAAAATTGACGTTAACACAACTTTTAAACCTATCTATAAACATGTTTGGGGCGTATCCTGGTTAGCGATTAGGAAGTTTAAACCACCTTTGTGCGATCAAAGCAACAATTTGTCATCACACTAAACCGCCTTCCTTGGTAAACTTTGTTTTGATACCACAGTAGATGTACTATTACCTCTGCTATTTGATTTAAAGGTCTTCGTTGTTATTTCGGCCTTAAGTATGTCTTTTTGACTTGACCTAAATTTATTCATCTCACGTCATAACTCTTTATTAATTTCATGTGTATTCCAATGACAAGTGTGTGTGATCAGATTGTTCGAAATGTGTTGCGTAAATACAAACAATACACCATCCAGACAAATTACGTCTTCTTATTGCTTTGTCCATATATATATATATTGAATTCTAACTTTATAATTTCTTGATATAGTGTTAGAGACAACCAGTGCCATCGACGTTCATCCACTTCACCCTAACATTGTGTACTCCACTAGCCACGATTCGTCATAATAACTCTAAGAAACAGACGCGCTCCCCCTCACACAATAGTCGAGAATGAGCTGGGGATCTTTGTACAGTTTAAAGTACGAGACATGTCAATGAAAATGAAGACTGAACGATCAATTCATGGTTGTTTGCTCAAAACCAACTTCCCCAATTTTCGCGGAGGCATCAATACGACGGTCATCGTCTCATCGGTCGCTGTTCAGAAAGAAGTCAGACCAAAACTGTCAGAAGTAATATTGTGATTTATTGTTGTAATATTTGTTCATAGACCTTGGTTAAAACTTAATTTAAAGCTGCCTCTACGTTGGTGTTACAATAAAGAATTCTCGAGTAGCCAATGGGTGTTTTGGTTCCTGCGTCCGTTATTACTATGCGTTTCTGAGAAACTTCAAGGAACAGTGTGAGTCCCAGTGTAGCAAGAGCTGGGCATTAACGGTTTACGAGACGTGGCTGACAAGATAGTTGAGTTCTAGTAAGTAACCTAGCTTTACAATTTTACTGGTTTGGAAGTGCAGACAGTAAACTCCTAAAGCCATTCTCTATTTGAGGTAGAAAAGTAGCACTGTCTTTGTAAATCAGTTGGGTATGTTAGAGGCCTAAAATTGTCGAATTATCTATATAAAATTAGCGCATAGTTCCCGAACATATAAAATTCTGGCCAAGATATCATATACATATATATGCTGACTAGCGACTGTTTTATACAGTGAGTCAACCGGAGTTCTAGTGAGAGGTCATAACCGATGCTGTCCGCCAAGTCAGGTAAGAGAACAGTTACTCGCTCAATACATTGGCTGGCGGTTGCGTTATACATAAATATATCACGAGTAGGAAGAACTTGGAATTCGTGGGCCATTGGCTGAGTGACCTACCAGCTTGCTCTGTAACAGGAAGGTTCTGTGTCCAAACCCCTGAGGATGAGTACAGAGGAACAATCCCAAACTAGGACGAAACAGGTGCCCAGTATACACTGGTTTTCCAATGGTTCTCTAGCTGATGTTAGCTAACGATCAGACCACACGTTTCTCTCCATAAGAAAACTTAATACTATTAAAAATTGGAGTAAAATAAACTAGATAAACGGGATAAAATAAACTTACCTCATTTGGTTCCGAGGAAGCATCTCCTGCTACAAAATCAATTTTCTCCATTTCTATTGATGATTGTTTTAGTTTTTCTCTTTCTTGTTTTAATGAAAGAGGTATAAAATCATCATTGTCTTTGATTCATTCAGATGCATAGCCATTCTTCCATGTGAAAACTAGAATATGACCTGAATCAATTTTCCGGAAATTGTGTAGTTTCTTATTTCTGTAATGGTTAAGTCTATCAAACGTGTAAGTACCGTTAAGAGACTGAGATCTAATACTAGTCAGCCATCTGAAGGCCTCAGCTCCGTTGACAATTCTACACTGTTTACACCAGCCATACCCAGAGTTATGGTATCTGATATCATGGAGGAATTAGCAGAGAATGCGGCTTGTAGCAAAAATGATTTACTGACACTTCAGAAGTCAATAGCAGAACTACAGAGCAAGTTTGACAGCATTATGCCTCTCACGCAACTGTGTGACCCACCACAAAACATCTGTTTTGAATCACTAATCAAATCCGAGCGCATAATTGACTATTTGGCTGAAGAAGCTGTTAAGAGGATTATGTCTTCACATAACGTCTTGGCCTATAACATTCCAGACAGAGAGCCGATTGCCAAACTTAAGAATTCGTGTCTAAAGGCTTGTAATATGTCGTTGACAGAATGTCAGGTCTTGCGTCTTCGTAAGAAATCTGCAAACCACCCGTGTCCTGTGCTTTTCAAGTTTAGGTCTACCGAAGAAGCCAGGAATTTTCTGAAATCGGGTAAGAAAATAGGCTCTTCAACACCATACACTAACATTAGGGTTGCACCTGATTTAACACCATGCCAAAGGCGATGCCGCTCAGGAACAGTGAACCCTGATAACTCTAATAGGATAACTGTAGATGATGTTCCGTGCGTTATTCCGTCTATTGAAATATCTGATCACGGCATGCAACAGACATTTTCGCAGGTAGTGGCTAATGTTAGCCAAGCATTATATAACGATATTGATGCAGACACTGAAATGGTGGACATAGATGAGTCAACGGGAAATAATGTTGAAATACATCGTTTTCACACTGACGCAAAAGTCAAGACACCGAAACCATCAAAACCCATCCCACTGGTGGTCCAACCATTGCCTTATAAGTCAGTTACTCCTCTGTCTGACAATCCACACTCTGTAAAGCACCAGTCGAATGTAGCCACCCAAGTTGGCAAGTTTTCTAGGCGTTATGACAAACGTCCCATTTCCATTAAGAAAACTAAAGCTCATGAGGTGTTCAAGCCACAGAAACCCTACATAGCATGTGCTGACTGCCCTGTTAGCCATCATCAGCCAGATAATCATAAGATAGGGGAAAAAGAAGTAAATAAATTAAATACTAAACCCGGAGCAAGAAAGCTCTTTGATAAGAAAGAGACGAAAGCACCTGTAGGCCTTCTTTGTAAGAGAAAGTCAAATATGGTAGACGAAGCTCCTAGGGGTAGGCCTAATTGGTGCCAAGTGGAAAGCCAATTTTATCGAATCCCTAATTCTAGACAAACAGCACAGCAAAGTAGTAGGTATTGTTCTGCACATCCACTACGTAAACCCCTTGTCAACCAGCCCACTTCTAATATTCTGTCTACTGAAAGTTATAGAAAATACCCCAAACATCGGCCACAGACCACATTTAGCAAGCCAACAGAACCCATTCATATATCTTATGTGTCTAGTGGGGAGCATGTGCCGATTTCTGCACAAAACTTGCCATGGTCTGATGAATACCAGAAACAGATACCAACACTTCATTCTTATACTGGCAACAAATTACCGAATACACATATCGGTTATACCTTAGGGCAGGATTTTCACCAGCGTCAGTTAACAGAAACACCTGGAATCATGCATATAGCACGCATGATATCGGATCAATTCCTTGCTGGCATAGCGAACAGTCTACAGCTAGGGCAAGGCATATTTCCCGGGAGATAGCTGACACAGTGTCGACACCAAACGCGGATACTAATATCTCTAAAATATTAATATCTGATTATCACACAGGTGTCTCTCACTGCATACCATATCCAAACGTAAGCCCATCCCTGACTACCACCTCAAAAATCTACCTGAAGTCTTCCTACGATCCAAAGATATTGGTAAATGAGTCTGATAACATGTATATAGAGGATACTCACGGATTATTTTACCAAGATGTTGTCCGCTCACTGAAACCACATAGCCAGTGTTTATCTATTATCCTAGTAAATACGAGATCAGTTCTAAGCAAACATTTAGCACTAAGTACAATAGCTTCTATATGCAGACCGTCATTGATTATGATCACCGAAGCCTGGTGCACAAGTGAAATCTCCAATGACAGCCTAAGGATTGATAAATACAACCTTTTTCGCGGGGACAGACGGACAGGTCGTGGGGGTGGAACACTAATTTACTGTGAACAATCCATGTGTGCAACCCAGTTTAGTAACCCAATTCTGTCACAACTCAATGACTCGATCTGGGTCGAAATAAAAGTTGTCAGAAGTAAACCTATACTTGTGGGTTGTGTGTACCGGCCCCCTTCATCCAGCAGGGAATATGATAATATGCTTAGCAATATCTTTAATGTTACAGCCAATCTTCCTTTCAGTTATAAAATTATCGGAGGCGATTTCAACTTGCCAGAAGTATCATGGTCTTCACTCCGAGGACCCCAAAGGTACGATAATCTCATAAATTCCATCGTCACAGGAGGGTGGACACAACACATAAATTCACCCACTAGATCCGCAAATATCCTAGACCTTATTTTCACGAACAACATAACGCCATCTACCGTACATGTTGGACATGAATTTCCAGGTAGTGACCATAGAATAGTAGTTTGTTCTTTTGACATCTTTCCTGAAACAAAACGCAGAGATGAAGCTGGCCAGATACCTATGAGATTGTACACACATGCTGACTGGGACTTGTATCAGCACCTAATTAGATGTTCTAATTGGGACTCGTACTTTTCGAACCAGTCCTTAGATGCAATTCTTAACAACTTCTATCAGAATATTAACTCAATTCACGACGTCATTGCACCCGAGAAGATTCTTAACTTCAGATTCCCCCAAAGTGATTATATTCCGACATCGTTTAGAAGAAGTCTACGTAAGCACTCAATAAAATACTACAGATATCATGACTTATCGTCATTAATTGCCATAACGTCCCTTCTCAGTAGAATTGAAGAGTTGAGAAATATAGGCCTCAGAAACAAAGAAATGCAGGCCATTCATGCACCGCATAACTCAGGAGAAATAGCCAAACTTTTTAAAAGTAGGTTGATGAACTCCAAAACACCCTATCCGAAAATAATATACTTAGACGGCATTGCTTACGAAAATAATGAGGCGATATGTGAACTGTTTAGCAAGCACTTCGCCAGATTATACACCTTAGAGAACGATGAAGTCGTGGATTTCCCACGTAAAACAGACGAATGTTTAAGTGACATAATTTTCACCACACATGAGATCGATAAAGCTGTCGCAAATCTTAAGCTTAGTAACACTACTGGCCCAGACGGTATATCTTCCGTTCTGCTGAAAAAAGGTGGTAATGACATGAGTTTACTCTTACTCAAGTTATACTCAATTTCATTAAGCGATGGGACATACCCTAACTGCTGGAAGAAGTCTTATATTGTACCTATCCATAAATACGGGCCTATAGCTGATATCAACAACTACCGCCCCATCAACATCACGTCTGTAGTTTCACGTGTAATGGAAAAGATAGTTAAGACTCAAATCATTCAGTACTTGCTGTCAAATGACCTACTATCCCCATCCCAATACGGTTTCTTAAGTAGAAGGTCGTGCATTACTTGCCACTTAGATTATTTTGACTACATCACACAAAGCATTGATAATGGGCGTTCGGTAACAACATTGTTTCTTGACGTTAGCAAGGCCTTCGATAAAGTCCCACATATCAGACTCCTAACAAAACTCCAATCCTACGGAATAACCGGAAATCTTCACAAATGGATAAGTTCTTTTCTCACAGAAAGAGAGCAATTAGTCAAAATCAACCACCAGTTGTCTTCCTCAAAGCCGATAACCAGTGGTGTAATACAAGGTAGTGTTCTTGGCCCTATTCTATTCCTCTTATTTATAAATGACATAGTCTCTGTAATCAAGTATGGCAAGCCATACCTTTTTGCAGATGATCTCAAGATAGTATATGATTATGGGTACGGTGATATGAGCGTCGAAAGCAAGATCCAACAAGACTTAAATGATCTAGGCGATTGGAGCGAAAAGTGGCAACTGACTTTCAACCCAGACAAGTGCGGTATAACCCACCTTGGACGCTGGAAACCGATAATGTGCCTATACATGTACGGGAAGCTCCTGTCAAAACTGAACACAGTCACAGACCTCGGGATAACATACTCAGATTTATCCTTTTCCGATCACGCAAATAAGGTTGTATCTGACTGTAAACGACTTACTGGCTTTGTACTGCGTAACTTCTACACCCAAGAAGCAAGATTAGCTATATATAGGACATGTATCCGTCCCAAACTTGAATATTGTGCTCTCCTATTTAGTAACCTCAGGACTGTAGACAGAAAAAAAATCGAAAGTGTCCAGAGATTCCTCACGAAACGCATAATAGGGTTCGACCAACAAGTGGAATATGTTGACAGGTGTGTACGTCTGAAATTAGAGCCTCTGTGGTTAAGGAGAGTGAAGTGCAACCTATTTCTACTCTTCAAAGTCATTAGGAAACACTGCTACAGTAACTCATCCATAACTTGGGAAAATATTAAATCATATCAGCTGCGAAACCACGACTACCTTGTCAAGGTGGCTACCCACAGAAAATCCATTAGGGCAAACTTTTTCACCATAAAATATTGCACTCTTTGGAACCAACTACCACCTGAAATAAGATGTTGTGAAAACCCTGATGGGTTCAAACGGAGCCTAGAAAGACACTTTAACATGTCCACCCTAGCTCGTCTAAAAGACCACAACTGTTGGTAGAACGGAAATTGAAGGCCAGTCCAGTCTTCAGTATAGTCACATACGTATATCTCGACTCTAATACTCACGCAGCGAACGTTAACTAATTTACTGATTTCTATTCTCTATAATTTTCACTAAGTTGTGTTGGTGAAAGTAACACTGGAAATAATTGTAATAGCATCCACACCTTTTAACGTTTTACATATGTATATACTAATATAACAATACTTATTAATCATGCATGTTCAACTCTTAAATTAGATGGATATTAAAATACTTAAAATATTTATGCATCAAATGTTCTCTTGCTTTACCACGCTTGTTTCCCTTATAACACTCAATTATTGAACCTAGTGTAATATTTGATATACGAACTATATTATTGATTATACTCTTATCATATATGGTTTGATTTACTCTACGGCTCCCTGTAGACTAACCACCATTCTTCAGTATACACACACTGCAGTATTGTTAAAAAACGCCAAAATTTCGTTGGTTCTGTGTTAATATCTTTTTATAATATGTCTAGACACGTTACTTTGCAATGTCAGATGTTTACTATATATAAGACTGTCATGAAAATTTAGTACACTAAGTCCTGCCAACCGACCTTACCTTCAGTCCATACTACCTAAATTGAACCTTAACTATAGTATTCTGCTAAATCTTGCTCCACTATTCACAATACCTATTCGTTTTACTCTTTAAGGTTTTAACTTCTTATAAAGTAATCTGTTCATCAGGATGCATGCACACATATATAATATGTTCGTAAAGATGTACGTGGAGACCTATTGGAAGCACTCATTAAGAAAGCTAGGGAGATGGAATATGGGGTACGAACATGTCTGGTACCAAGCAATATATTTGCGGTAGCCATAATAATCATAGTCTCAGAGCCTAACATCAAAAAAGGAGGGAGGGTGGCGTTAGCTGATCAGTAGATATGGTGGTGGTCACTAAGGTGAATCGCCCCATTCTGCAGGAACAGCAATATACAAATTAAAGGCTCGAGATATTTCTGATTTTTATGAGGGCTTAGATCTTTATCTTGAAAAAGATAATAGTGAACGCCTTGACAGATAATGCTTCTACCTTTAAATATATACCATTCGCTCAGCCTATTGTTGAGATGCGACCACGTGGGATCTGCACAGATTTATGGGGCATCTTATGAATTAACTTGCTATCCATTGTCAGATCTTTAAATACCACTTCACAATATCTTGTCTCACTTATTTTCTAATAACGTCTTTACTTGATTCTCATTATATTCCATTAAACCTAACATTTTATAGCTCTTTATGAATTTGATTCGACTTATTCTATTCCTATTCTCTGGAGGGTACGGTTGTGCACCAAATAGAAAAAAAGACATGAAATAAAGACAACTGGCTTGAAAATAATTGTATTAAAGCCAAAAGTGAACGCATGATAGTATAAAATATATTGGTTTCATTATACATTGCAAATGAACGTTGTCGGCCTAAGGATTAATTACTTCCCCATTCTGTTTTCTATATAAATGTGTTTATTAATGATATATTTCACTCACTTAATCTATTACACTTTAATGTTACACCACAGCACTTTAATTTTTCTAAAAAAGCTTCCAATTCCTTGTAAACGTTGTACTTACCTCAATATTGGTTGGTTATCGTATGCCTACAACCACGGGATGAAAACGAAACGAAGTCGATTTTCCCGCTCAACCTGGAGGACAATTGTACAATTCAATAACTATACAGCCTAGTTCAGACAATGTGTATTTATATATATATCAAATATTTAACTGTTGAAACATTATTAACTTGTAGACAATTTAAGATTTGACATTATATCATCCTTGATCGTGCCTGTAAAAATGGCATGCATTTTCATGTAAATTTATGTTTATATGAAAATAAATTATTATTATTATTATTATAATTAGCAACTGAAGAGTTGGACAACATTCAAACACCTTTTTCGGTTCATTATCATTTTGAAAACTACATAAAATAAATAGAATACACCATCATTGTGTATATGATAAGGGTAAGTGGTACAGTCAAACACAATTTAAAAATATGGGAAAAAACTATTCTAATTTTCTTTAAAATGGGTTAGGAATCACAATTATACAACATAAATAGAAAAGTTCTCAACTCTTTTTTGTTTGATAGAAGGATAAAATTGGACACTGTGGTGGTAGAATATAACTTCATTATGGATAAAACCGCACAGTGGTGTTATACAGTAATATTTACTGATGACAGCGTTTCGAGAACATAACTTGCTTGTTCGTTTACATACATGAGTAAAAATGGCTTAGGCATATGAACACAATCAATATAAGAAATGCATGAAACAGAAAGGAAGACAAAATACATTCGGAAATGACATTAGTGTTATCAATAAAATACAGTCAAATGGGAAATAAAACGAGTGCTTTTAAAGTCGAAATGAGTAGCTTGTTAAAATGCTATGATGTACGTGAATTGAATTGAAATAGAATTTTAAGATTATCTATTATCCTCCTCTGATTTGACTGACTGGTGGTAATAATATCTTCCATACCTCTGGCATTTGCGTTGAGTCAATTCTACTGCATGTGTTGGATGCAGACTCAATGAACCAGGATTCAGTAATCAATCTCTCTCTCCACCTACTAAGATAACTTCATACAATTTTATAATAATTTTATATTTTCATATAAACATAAATGTACATGAAAATGCATGCCAATTTTACAGGCACGATCAAGTATGTTATAATGTCAAATCTTAGATTGTCTACAAGTTAATAATGTTTCAACAGTCAAATATTTGATCCATATATAATTACACTCATTGTCTGAACCAGGCCGTATAGTTATTGAATTTTACAGTTGTCCTCCAGGTTGGGCGGGAAAATCGACTTCGTTTCGTTTTCATCCCGTGATTGTAGGCATACGATAACCAACCAATACTGAGGTAAGTACAACATTTAGAAGCGATTGAAAACTGTTTTAGAAAAGTAAAAGTGCTAAGGTGAATCATCAAAGTGTAATAAATTAAGTAAGTGCGATATATCATTAATAAATACATTTATATAGGAAACAGAATGGGAAACTAATTAATCCTTAGACCGACAACGTTCATTTGCAATGTATAATAAAACCAATATATTTTATACTATCATGCGTTCACTTTTGGCTTTAATACAATTATTTTCAAGCCAGTTGTCTTTATTTCATGTCTTTTTTTCTATTTGGTACACAACCGTACCCTACAGAGAATAGGAATAGAATAAGTCGAATCAAATTCATAAAGAGCTATAAAATGTTAGGTTTAATGGAATATAATGAGAATCAAGTAAAGACGTTATTAGCAAATAAGTGAGACAAGATATTGTGAAGTGGTATTTAAAGATCTGACAATGGATAGCAAGTTAATTTATAAGACGCCCCATAAATCTGCACAAATCTCACGTGGTCGCACCTTAACATTAGGCTGAGCGAATGGTATATATTTAAAGGCAGGAGCATGATCTGTCAAGGCGTTCACTATTATCTTTTTCAAGATAAAGATCTAAGCCCTCATAAAAATCAGAAATATCTCGAGCCGTCGAATTGCATATTGCTCTTCCTGCAGAATAGGCCGACTCACCTTAGTGACCACCACCATATCTACTGATCAGCTAGCGCCACCCTCCCTCCTTTTTTGATGTTAAGCTCTGAGACTATGATTATTATGGCTACCGCAAATATATTGCTTGGTATCAGACATGTTTGTACCTCAAATTTCATCTCCCTAGCCTTCTTAATAAGTGCTTCCAATAGGTCTCCATGTACGTCTTTATGAACATATTATATATGTGTGCATTCGTCCTAATGGACAGATTACTTTATAAGAAGTTAAAGCCTTGAAGAGTAAAACGAATAGGTTTTGTGAATAGTGGAGCAAGATTTAGCAGAACACTATAGTTAGGGTTCAATGTAGGTAGTATGAACTGAAGGTAAGGTCGGTTGGTGGGACTTAGTGTAATAAATTATCACGACCTATCACACCCGATTCTGTGGTTGGGTGTTAATGCCCGAAGTGCAATTGCTGAGTTTTTTTTCTGAACTGCTTGTCTTCATGGGATCAATCATTCCAACCTTAGGTAAATTCTTATATTCTGATAATCTCACCACTCCTGATCTACTAGTCTGACCTATGTAGTTGACTGAACTCACAGTCATTGCAAGGTATTTTTTAAATTATACTATTTTGTCTCACTGGGTCAGTCTACAGTATTCTTTAATCTACAGAGGTTGTCCTACCCGAATGAGTTTAAAGGTTTAAATGCCACCACCCTAATTCCTGCTTTATTAAGAATCCTACGCGGGGAGGATCTCAGATGTCGCCTCCTTATACGATAAAACTGTAAATATCCTATATTCTTTCTTATATGTGCCATCATTATTGGTCTCACTATCATTTTTATTTTGCTTCTGACCATTTTTGATCTTTTCTGTTTGACTATCTGAGTTTCAGCACAAAAATTCTCAGCGGTTTATGTTATCACATACCAGGTAGTACACAAATGTCGATAAAAGAAAAATTAAAAAGAAATGTGCCGAACAGAAACGTGTTGGAGAAACAACAGTAATGTGGAGAAATATCAGCAATTAGGAGACACGGAAGATCACAAAGAGGGAATCTGTTTGCGCTGCTGACAAGGATTTTGATCAGTAATGACGAGGCTGTGAAGCTAAACCGTCTGAGATGGTTAGGACATGTGTTACGTATGCCTAGCCATCGCCTTCCTCGACGGCCAATGTTAGCTGACATAGGGTCAGGATGGAAAAAAGCCAGCAGATGGTGGTCAAAACCAAAACATGTAACCAGTCAATGAAATCAATAACAGTTAGTCTAAGCCACATAGGAAGGTGTGGATTTCCGGGTTGGGGTCCTCGGGACGGTAAAAACCTATGGTTGGTAACAATTGGTGATATGGCTCAAAAACGTTCTGAATGGCGCAGATGCATTCACTCCTTGTGACTTGTGATTTCCCATGAAACTATATTGTTCTTCGTGCGTCGGCGGCACAGTGGTTGGGACTCTCGCTGACCATGCATATGGTCCGAGGATCGATCCCCTGCCGACGCACACCTGATATCTATGGTCGGCCTGCAAAATTTGGGCTATCGATATCCATGCTGAAAATGCCATACTTGTACCGAAAATACAGTGTGGAATCAAGCTGTAATCAAAAATAAAAAATAAATAAAAATAAAATATTACTATTCCTTTGTCTCACACCTCTGTTTACTGTCTCTATTATGCATCTCTTCTACTTTCTTCTCTTGCTTTGTGTGCTACATGGAGTGTGGCGACTCGAACTGCCGCACATGTGTGTAACGTTCTATGTCGAAAACAGACAGACAATAACTCCAATATTCTTTAGCCACTGGTCCTTAGTACCTCGTGGTTCAAACTAACTGTCAACTACTTTGTGGACCAATGTCAAGCTTCGGTTCGGCTACCTCAACTCTTTAATGCTTACTAAAATTGAAACAGAAATACCACACTGCTGTTCCTTATTCCCACAGATAAGAAGTTTTTACTTATGCATAAAACCTCTTGCTGGATATAAACAAATAAATAAATTTATTCTCATGGTACATTTCATGAGGGACGCCAGTTTACAAGCATCATCAAATTGTTACAGAAATAGAACCATATTATTCAGTCACATTTTACAATCGATAGCAAAATATGTTTTGCATGTACGCTGGAGATTATACATACACTTGATAAATGTTAATCCCAATAGTATAAAACATCCTTTTCACTTATGTACAATCGTTTCTGTGCGTAGTTGGAAAAATCCGCTAGATTGTCAGTGAGTGCAACACATCAGGAAATACAGAAGTATTGTCTTCGCATTAACAAAAAAACCAGGTCTTTGGTGGATGGGTTATAAGTGCCTGGGAAAAAAATAAAGCTTGAAGTCAATTTTCGTACATTACTTTGTTGTATGCAGAGTCCTTGAATTATAGTTCATTGATGTGTTATTTTGAAATCAGTGATATGTTTATCTCATTTGATCTGCAATGTCATTGTTGGGAGTAAAATACATCAGCTGTAGACGCATCAATTAATGGATTTCTACTGCTTGTGGGTATTTACTTCTCGTGAGGAAAGTTTTTGAATTTTAGTTGTTACGACAGGAGTTGTGGATATTGACTGCTCAGCAACATTACGGATATAAGTTCATCACATTATCTTAGGAAAGTTGGGTTGTAGTTGGTGAGGCATGTATGATGCCCGACGAGCGTACATCTGTCCATGTGATGTTGTGGTGAGTTATATCTTTTTCATGTTGTCGGTTTATGTCCATTTTGTTCCACTTGTTGTGTTGGGTAGAAGTTTTACAAACGAAACTTCTTGTCTGTTTGAGGGTAAGTATCTTAATCGTTAATGTTTTATCTGAAATTATATAGGCAAAAACAACAGAGGTTGTATTTGAGCTTATATATTAAATGGACCTATAATTTCGGAGGCCGTCAGATAGGAACTAGGACTACTATCGTTTGCAAACTCTTATAGTTTGTCGTTAAGCACTCTGTGGTGATTGACTATTTCTATCTTTGTATTGTTTAAATACTTACTGTTGATTGTCAATATTTTCATATATGAATTGAATAATAATTCCGCTAAATACAAATTCCTGATTGCTGCCCTCTCTGAGTTTTGGTTGGATTCGTGTAATTCCGTCATATCGAAATACTAATATTTCAATTACAATAAATTACTACAAATTGGCGTCGCGATGGAGCTAAGTAACCTGGGAAAATTCCCCATTAATGGGTCTCCGCGGGAGATTGCTGATTATTTGGAATGCTTTGATGCGTGGTGCATTTCCAAGAATGTTTGGGATGATAAAATACCTGCTCATTTCATCACCGCTATTGGGCTTGATGCATATAGCCTGGTGAAGAATCTGGCGTTTCCAGATAAACCCATTTCTCTGTCATATGACAAGATCCGTGAACTTCTGAAAAATCACTTTCATGTGACTACATTTGAGACCAGAGAGAGGGCTCACTTCAACAAACTGGTACGTTCTGCCAACCAGAAGATTAGAGACTTCATTCTTCAACTTCAAATTCAAGCCTCAAAGTGTAATTTTGGAGATCAGCTGCATACTCAACTACGTGATCGTCTAATTGCTGGAATCAATATCCCTAAGTTAGAGAAAGAGTTAATTCAGATTCCTTCTTGTACGTTTCAAACTGCTAAAGATGTATGTATTACATATGAAGATGTCCATAATGAATACTCTGCTCCCACTACGTCAGTATCTGATGTTATGCTTTCTAAAGTCGAAAATACAAGTGTTCATGGAAAGAAATCCAAACTGCCGTCCACAGGTAATAGGATGCAGCCAGAGATCAAAAACATTAAACCGTATTTATCCTGTGGAAAGTTACATCTACGAAGCACTTGCCGTTTTCGGGGTGCTAAGTGTCACAAATGTGGTAAAGTTGGACACATCAAGACTGTTTGCAGAAGTTCGAATACTTATGTTACTCAGAATCCTGATAATTCTTCCAATTTATCTGGTAAAATGCAGTCAATGTCTCTTTCAACTTTTCCCAATCCTCAATCTCATCTAATGAGAACCTTCACTACAAGTTCAGGCAAGTCCCATTGTTTTATAATTGATACTGGGAGTACTGAATCTATAATTTCTAAGAAAGATTTACAATCGATTTGTAAGAATGTCCAGATAGACCCTACTACTAGTTCAATTAAAGGCATAACTGGTCATAAATTACCTCTTATCGGGGCTACTAACATTTCTTTGAAATCAGACAGTGGTAATTTTGTAAATATTCCCTTTCTTGTTGGTGAATATGGTCCATCTCTCTTGGGATTAAAAGCCCTTAGATTGTTAAATGTCGAAATTTCACTTTGTACTGAGTTGTTTGATGAATCTTTGTTCAGGGAATTACTTCTCCAATGCTCAAAGAGTGTAGGTGGTATGAGGATTCAGCCCATCCATTTTGAAATAGAGGGTGATCCTATCTTCCTGAAACGCCGATTAATTCCATATGGATTGCGATATGCAGTTAAGAAAGAGTTAGACAAGTTGGTTGAGCAAGGCATACTTATGCCAGTCGAGTCTTCAAATTGGGCTACTCCTATTGTTACGCCACTAAAGGCTGATGGAAAAACACCTAGAATTTGTGGTGACTACCTCCTTACACTCAATAGTCGTCTACTACAGCAAAGTTGCACTACTCTAGAAACTGAAGACATTCTCTACAAGCTACATGGCTCAAGATACTTTTCCAAAATAGATCTAAAAGATGACTATTTGCAAATTCCTCTTGATGAGGCGTCTAGTGCATTAACAACTATTAATACTCCATTTGGATTGTTCAAGTATAAGTTCCTGCCTTTTGGTTTAAAGGTTTCACCTGCAATATTTCAAAATGTAATAAATCAGATGATAGATGGATTAGATGGTGTTGAGTCATACCAAGACGACATTATAGTTCATGGTCCTAATATCGAATTGCATAATGAACGTCTTTTAAAACTGTTCAGGCATTTATGTGAGAATAATGTTCTTGTTAATCCATCTAAATGCCATTTCACTTTGTCGTCTGTATCATGCTTGGGATACACAGTAGACTCCGAAGGTTTCAGACCTGATGCTAGTCGTTTGGCACCTCTAATTCAAGCACCGTCACCTAATAATATGTCATCGTTGAGATCATGGATAGGTACTCTTCAGTTTTACTCTAGATTCATTCCCAACTTCACTCAACGGTTATCTCCACTTTTTGAGATGGTCTCCAGTAAACAGTTTAAGTGGGAACAACAACATGAGAATATCTTGCGGAAAACTTTGGAGTTTCTTAATAAACAAGCTTTCTTAAGACCTTTTTCATCGAAAGATAAGTCTGTTCTCACTACAGATGCTTCTCCTATGGGTATAGCTGCAGTACTCGAGCAAAATGGACAACCTGTTATTTGTATTTCAAGACGTCTAGGTAAGAGGGAACAAGGGTACTCACAAACCCAGAAAGAAGCTTTAGCAGTTGTATGGGCAATAAGACGCTTGCACAAGTATCTCTTTGGTACTAAGTTTCACATAGTTACTGATCATCAAGCTTTGAAATTCATTTACAATCCAGAAAAATCTTTGAATAAATCATCTGCTGCTATGGTTCAGAGATGGAGTTTAGAACTAAGTGCATATGATTACACTATTGAACATAGATCGGCAAAGGATATACCTCATGCAGACTTCTTATCTGGTTATTCATTATTTGAAAGTATTGCTAATGATACTGATTGCTTATTAGTTCAGCCGTTACCGGTGGATCGAGTTCGACTTATAAATGATACTCGGAAATATTACGGATGCGTTATAAATGCAACAAAAAGAGGTTGGAATGTTCAGTGTAAGCGAAGATTTCCAGACTTTTATAAGCAAAAAGATGAGATTTCAGTCCATCCTGAAGGATTTCTATGTCTGAATGACAGAATTATTATTCCTCCAACATTAAGATCTGCAATTTTGGATGATCTACATTCTGCTCATCTAGGAGCTGATAAGATGAAATCATTAGCACGCCTAACATGCTGGTGGCCGGAAACTGATGCTGACATTAACAAAAGATCAAAGAGCTGTTCTAGCTGTTTACATAAAATGTCCTATGGGAAGTCATCATGGACACCATGGCCTGCATCTTGTGAGGTTTGGCAGCGTATTCATGCAGATTACTGTGGTCCATTCTTAAATTCATATTATGCTTTAGTTATTGTGGATTCTTATTCTAGATGGCCAGAAGTCATCATTACAGATAGTCCTAATGCCAAATTCACTCACAGAGCGTTGAGAAAGATTTTTAGTCGAGAAGGAATTCCAGATGTCTTAGTTACTGACAATGGTACTCATTTTACGGAGAAGAACTTCAATGATTGGCTCAAACATATAGGTTGTCGTCATTTGTACACAGCACCACGTCATCCTCAGTCAAACGGGTTGGCAGAAAATTTTGTACGAACATTAAAGAGTGCTATAGCATCAATGAGTCCTCAAAATTTTGATGAGCTAGAGAGATGTGTGGATAACTTCTTACTTCAATATCGCAATGCGGAGCATACAAGTACCCGTGAAAGTCCTGCAAAACTATTCAAATCCCGAATTCTCAGAAAGCATCTGATGTCCACGACTTCTGATGTACATTATTACAGAGGGAATGATTATAGACCTTCTATTGGTATCATACTACAAAGAATGGGAAATCGAATGGTGAAGATATTAGACATCGAAGATAATTCAGTTGACAACAGACACTTGGATCAAGTGAGAATAAATGAGGTAGGTCGTTCCGATTATGATTATAATGACTCCGCTACTAATCCCGACTTTGTAGATAATTCAGAAATAAGTCTAGATGATACTGATGGAAATGATATCACCGAATCAGTTAGAAGATCGCAGAGACTGGCAAGCAAACCGCGATATCATTATAAATACGCAAGGAAACATTCAACGTGTGGCGGATGTGGTGAATGACTATTTCTATCTTTGTATTGTTTAAATACTTACTGTTGATTGTTAACATTTTCATATAAGAATTGAATAATAATTCCGATAAATACAAATTCCTGAGTTCTGCCCTCTCTGAGTTTTGGCTGGATTCGTGTAATTCCGTCATATCGAAATACTAATATTTCAATTACAATAAATTACTACACACTCTTTTGAATGAGGCAAATGTACCTGCCTGACGCATTTCCATTGGTAGTTTATTCCATATCTGTGCATACCTAATCAAGTAAAACTTTTGCCTGGTAACTGTTTTACATTGTTCGATAGCCACTGTACCCTTAGTGTGTCTTAATTTGTAGCCATTGTCATCTGAAAGTCGAGTGCCATTAGTAGAGGTAAAAACTAAGTGGTTTAGATATTATAGAGAAGATTTGTAGCTCAGGTGGATGATTTTGATGTGGTTTTGTTCTCTGAGCTGGATGGTTAGTTTGCGAAGCTTTCATCACCTTACTGGGTGACATCTTCAGCGCATACTTCAATTTGAAGTGAGCTTTTAGATTTCTCCACGAGTTTATTAATCATCTCTCCTGGTGACCTTGGACGTGATTGGTTGTTTGTGTGTGTTTTCACACCTTCTAGGTTACTTGTATTGGAACCGGTTGTTTCTTTGACTTGAATTTCGACCCTTTGTCTGTGAAGTTTCTTTCTTATTGGTTGATAAATTTTGTCTATGTCGATGTGTCTATTGATTGATGATCCACTGGAATGCCAAGCTTTTAAAAATTCTCTAGCATTCTTGTTATTTCCTTTGTCTAATATTTGAACGTTGTCCCAGTCGAATTGATGTCCGTAGTTGTCTGTGTGTAGTGAAATGAGGGAGTGGATATCATGTCTTTTGACGGCTAGCTTATGTTCGTGGATACGAAGACGAAGGGGACGTCCACTTTGGCCGATGTAGTGTTTTTCGCAGTTGTTACAGTTTATTTTGTAGATGATGTTGGTTTTATCTTCTTTCGCTGTTGAGTCTTTTGGTTGACATAGAATTGAGTGAAGCGACTTTGTTGGTTTGTGTACGACGTCAACTCCTAAAGGTTTGAAGAGTCTTGTAGTGATTTCTGAGATATCTTTTATATATGGCAAGGCAATTTTCTTTGTGTTCTCCTTGGTGGCTTTTGCTTTGGTAGGTTGGCTTGGGGGTATATGTCTCTTGATGAAGTTCCGTGGATATCCATTCTTTTGGAAGACGTCCATGAGATACTTTTGTTCAATTTTTCTTAAGGTGGGAGTGCTGCAGTGAGTCCTTGCCCTCTTGAATAGTGTTTGTATGCAATTCCTTTTGTGTGTTATTGGGTTGTTGCTGTTGTAATTCAGTATTTGGTCTGTGTGAGTTGATTTCCTATAAACTTGAGTTTCTAATTCTCCTGTAGTTGTTCGCCTGACTAAGACGTCCAAAAATGGTATTTTGTTCTCGGATTCCTCTTCTCTTGTGAAGTTGATGTCGTTGAAGACGTTGTTTATTAAGTTGTGAGTTTTATCTAATTCGTTTCTTTTGATGATTACAAATGTGTCGTCGACGTAGCGTATCCAAATCTTGGGTTTGATCTTTGGTAGAATTATATTTTCGAGTCTTTGCATCACTGCTTCTGCAATCAAACCTGATATTGGTGATCCCATGGGTGTTCCTTTGACTTGTTCATATATTTGGCCGTTAAATTGGAAGTATGTTGTTAGGCATAGATTTATGCATTCCATCCAGCTTGTGTGTTGCATTTTTGATTGTTGTGGCAGTTGTTCGTCGTTGCTAAGTAGTTGCTCCATGGTTTCTTTTGCTAGGTTTTGTCCGATGGATGTATATAATGCTGTCACGTCGAATGATACCATTATTTCTTGTTCATCTATTTGGATGCCTCTGATTTTCTCTAGGAATTGGATAGCAGAGTTGATGGAGTGATCGCAAGATTCCGTTAGGTGTTTTAGTTTTCTGTATAATTCTTTGGATAAATTATATGTTGGAGTTCCTGGGAGTGATACAATTGGTCGTAATGGGATATTTGCCTTGTGTATTTTGGGTCTGCCGTAGAATCGGGGTAGGACTGGTCCATTGGATTTCATTCGTCATTGGTCTTGTTTTGTGATCTGTCCAGTTTTGGTGAGCTTGTTTAAGGTCCTTTGGATGCGGTTATCCAATGTTTGTATGGGATTTGTTGGGAGTTGTTGATATACATCTTCTTCGCCTAGTCCTTCTAGGCGAAGACGCTGACGAAATGCAGAGTCTTCTAAACACCTTGAACAGCAATCTACGAATGTTTGGCATGCGATTCGCTCCCGCCAAATGCAAGATGATGTTACAGGACTGGACTACGCTGGCTCCTAGTTTAGAAATAGGAAGTGAAGTGGTAGAGCACGTTGACCGCTTCACTTATTTGGGAAGTACCATCAGCCCCAACGGGCTGATCTCTGACGAAATCTCAGCACGAATACAAGGGGCTCGTTTCGCATTTGTTAGTTTACGCCGACTCTGGCGTAGACGAGATGTTCGACTATCGACCAAAGGGCGGGTGTACTGCTCATCAGTCCGCTCCGTCCTCCTTTATGGTTGTGAGACCTGGCCACTCAGAGTGGAAGACATGAAAAGACTAGCTGTCTTTGATCATAGGTGCCTGCGTTCTATATCCCGTGTAAAGTGGCATAATAAGGTGAGCAACATGGAGGTTAGGCGTAGAGTCCTAGGTAAACAGGGGAAATCAATCGACGAAGTCGTGAAGCTACATCGACTGAGATGGTTAGGACATGTGTTACGTATGCCAAGCCATCGCCTCCCTCGACGAGCAATGTTAGCGGATATAGGGTCAGGCTGGAAAAAAGCTAGCGGCGGTCAAACAAAAACTTGGCATCAGTCTATGAAATCCACAACAGTTGGTCTTAGCCACGTAGGAAGGTGTAGACTTCCAGGCTGGGGTCCTCGGGACGGCAAAAATCTATGGTTGGAAACAATTGGTGACATGGCTCAAAATCGTTCTCAGTGGCGCAGATGCATCCACTCCCTGTGACTTATGATCTCCAATGAAACTGTTTTGTATTTCTTTATTACTCCTTTGTCTCACACCTCTGCTCACTGTTTCTATTTGCTTTTCTTGTACTTTCTTCTCTTGCTTCGCGTGCTACACGGAATGTGGCGACTTGAACTTCCGCACATTTGTGCAAAGTTCTATGTCGAAAACAGACAGACAGACAGTTCTTCTGCCTTCTTGGTATATTCATCTCTGTCCATGACTACTGTTGTTCTTCCTTTGTCGGCTGGTAAAATGACGATGTCCTTCCTATTTTTCAGCTTTTTGAGGGCCTTTAGTTCTTGAGCGTTGAGTTGTGTGTGTTGTCTTTTCTGTTTGACCATTGGTACAATTGTTTGGCGTATCTCTTCCTGTGTTTCCTCGTTCAAGTTTGATGATTTGAGTAATGATTCAAAGGCAGCGAAGAAATCAGTTTTTGAAGCATCTCCGGTGTTGTAGTTTAATCCTTTTTGTAGTAGTTGTTGTTCCATTTTTGATAGTGGTTGTTTTGATAGGTTGACTACGCAGTCTATGGGCGTATTGTCTGGTTGTTGTTTTCTAATCTTGGCTAGCTTGGTTTTGAGGACTCTTCGTCTTTGTTCTCTGTGTTTTTCACTTGACAGTGTAATTGCGGTGATCAGCGTTGACAGGTGTTCCTGGTTGAGAATTTTCTCTAATTTTGCTTTTTGGATATCTATAATTTGTTGATATTTGTTGATCCGATAATGTGCATCTGTAATCATTAATTTGACCATTCGTCTTCCACATTGTTCGGCCAATTTCCATCCCATTGGGCAGTTGACTGGTGGTTTGTATCTTACACTGTTTGGTAGGATTGAATGACGAAGGCACTCATGGAGAAAGAATAATTGTTCTCTGGTGGATCCTTGCCTTTTGGCGAAGTCTTCCCACTTTCGAACAGAGAGAAGCGTATCCCGCTCGTAAGATTTAGATATTATAGAGAAGATTTGTAGCTCAGGTGGATGATTTTGATGTGGTTTTGTTCTCTGAGCTGGATGGTTAGTTTGCGAAGCTTTCATCACCTTACTGGGTGACATCTTCAGCGCATACTTCAATTTGAAGTGAGCTTTTAGATTTCTCCACGAGTTTATTAATCATCTCTCCTGGTGACCTTGGACGTGATTGGTTGTTTGTGTGTGTTTTCACACCTTCTAGGTTACTTGTATTGGAACCGGTTGTTTCTTTGACTTGAATTTTGACCCTTTGTCTGTGAAGTTTCTTTCTTATTGGTTGATAAATTTTGTCTATGTCGATGTGTCTATTGATTGATGATCCACTGGAATGCCAAGCTTCTAAAAATTCTCTAGCATTCTTGTTATTTCCTTTGTCTAATATTTGAACGTTGTCCCAGTCGAATTGATGTCCGTAGTTGTCTGTGTGTAGTGAAATGAGGGAGTGGATATCATGTCTTTTGACGGCTAGCTTATGTTCGTGGATACGAAGACGAAGGGGACGTCCACTTTGGCCGATGTAGTGTTTTTCGCAGTTGTTACAGTTTATTTTGTAGATGATGTTGGTTTTATCTTCTTTCGCTGTTGAGTCTTTTGGTTGACATAGAATTGAGTGAAGCGACTTTGTTGGTTTGTGTACGACGTCAACTCCTAAAGGTTTGAAGAGTCTTGTAGTGATTTCTGAGATATCTTTTATATATGGTAAGGCAATTTTCTTTGTGTTCTCCTTGGTGGCTTTTGCTTTGGTAGGTTGGCTTGGGGGTATATGTCTCTTGATGAAATTCCGTGGATATCCATTCTTTTGGAAGACGTCCATGAGATACTTTTCTTCAATTTTTCTTAAGGTGGGAGTGCTGCAGTGAGTCCTTGCCCTCTTGAATAGTGTTTGTATGCAATTCCTTTTGTGTGTTATTGGGTTGTTGCTGTTGTAATTCAGTATTTGGTCTGTGTGAGTTGATTTCCTATAAACTTGAGTTTCTAATTCTCCTGTAGTTGTTCGCCTGACTAAGACGTCCAAAAATGGTATTTTGTTCTCGGATTCCTCTTCTCTTGTGAATTTGATGTCGTTGAAGACGTTGTTTATTAAGTTGTGAGTTTTATCTAATTCGTTTCTTTTGATGATTACAAATGTGTCGTCGACGTAGCGTATCCAAATCTTGGGTTTGATCTTTGGTAGAATTATATTTTCGAGTCTTTGCATCACTGCTTCTGCAATCAAACCTGATATTGGCGATCCCATGGGTGTTCCTTTGACTTGTTCATATATTTGGCCGTTGAATTGGAAGTATGTTGTTAGGCATAGATTTATGCATTCCATCCAGCTTGTGTGTTGCATTTTTGATTGTTGTGGCAGTTGTTCGTCGTTGCTAAGTAGTTGCTCCATGGTTTCTTTTGCTAGGTTTTGTCCGATGGATGTATATAATGCTGTCACGTCGAATGATACCATTATTTCTTGTTCATCTATTTGGATGCCTCTGATTTTCTCTAGGAATTGGATAGCAGAGTTGATGGAGTGATCGCAAGATTCCGTTAGGTGTTTTAGTTTTCTGTATAATTCTTTGGATAAATTATATGTTGGAGTTCCTGGGAGTGATACAATTGGTCGTAATGGGATATTTGCCTTGTGTATTTTGGGTCTGCCGTAGAATCGGGGTAGGACTGGTCCATTGGATTTCATTCGCCATTGGTCTTGTTTTGTGATCTGTCCAGTTTTGGTGAGCTTGTTTAAGGTCCTTTGGATGCGGTTATCCAATGTTTGTATGGGATTTGTTGGGAGTTGTTGATATACATCTTCATCTTTGAGTAGTTCTTCTGCTTTCTTGGTATATTCTTCTCTGTCCATGACTACTGTTGTTCTTCCTTTGTCGGCTGGTAAAATGACGATGTCCTTCCTATTTTTCAGCTTTTTGAGGGCCTTTAGTTCTTGAGCGTTGAGTTGTGTGTGTTGTCTTTTCTGTTTGACCATTGGTACAATTGTTTGGCGTATCTCTTCCTGTGTTTCCTCGTTCAAGTTTGATGATTTGAGTAATGATTCAAAGGCAGCGAAGAAATCAGTTTTTGAAGCATCTCCGGTGTTGTAGTTTAATCCTTTTTGTAGTAGTTGTTGTTCCATTTTTGATAGTGGTTGTTTTGATAGGTTGACTACGCAGTCTATGGGCGTATTGTCTGGTTGTTGTTTTCTAATCTTGGCTAGCTTGGTTTTGAGGACTCTTCGTCTTTGTTCTCTGTGTTTTTCACTTGACAGTGTAATTGCGGTGATCAGCGTTGACAGGTGTTCCTGGTTGAGAGTTTTCTCTAATTTTGCTTTTTGGATATCTATAATTTGTTGATATTTGTTGATCCGATAATGTGCATCTGTAATCATTAATTTGACCATTCGTCTTCCACATTGTTCGGCCAATTTCCATCCCATTGGGCAGTTGACTGGTGGTTTGTATCTTACACTGTTTGGTAGGATTGAATGACGAAGGCACTCATGGAGAAAGAATAATTGTTCTCTGGTGGATCCTTGCCTTTTGGCGAAGTCTTCCCACTTTCGAACAGAGAGAAGCGTATCCCGCTCGTAAGATTTAGATATTATAGAGAAGATTTGTAGCTCAGGTGGATGATTTTGATGTGGTTTTGTTCTCTGAGCTGGATGGTTAGTTTGCGAAGCTTTCATCACCTTACTGGGTGACATCTTCAGCGCATACTTCAATTTGAAGTGAGCTTTTAGATTTCTCCACGAGTTTATTAATCATCTCTCCTGGTGACCTTGGACGTGATTGGTTGTTTGTGTGTGTTTTCACACCTTCTAGGTTACTTGTATTGGAACCGGTTGTTTCTTTGACTTGAATTTTGACCCTTTGTCTGTGAAGTTTCTTTCTTATTGGTTGATAAATTTTGTCTATGTCGATGTGTCTATTGATTGATGATCCACTGGAATGCCAAGCTTCTAAAAATTCTCTAGCATTCTTGTTATTTCCTTTGTCTAATATTTGAACGTTGTCCCAGTCGAATTGATGTCCGTAGTTGTCTGTGTGTAGTGAAATGAGGGAGTGGATATCATGTCTTTTGACGGCTAGCTTATGTTCGTGGATACGAAGACGAAGGGGACGTCCACTTTGGCCGATGTAGTGTTTTTCGCAGTTGTTACAGTTTATTTTGTAGATGATGTTGGTTTTATCTTCTTTCGCTGTTGAGTCTTTTGGTTGACATAGAATTGAGTGAAGCGACTTTGTTGGTTTGTGTACGACGTCAACTCCTAAAGGTTTGAAGAGTCTTGTAGTGATTTCTGAGATATCTTTTATATATGGTAAGGCAATTTTCTTTGTGTTCTCCTTGGTGGCTTTTGCTTTGGTAGGTTGGCTTGGGGGTATATGTCTCTTGATGAAATTCCGTGGATATCCATTCTTTTGGAAGACGTCCATGAGATACTTTTCTTCAATTTTTCTTAAGGTGGGAGTGCTGCAGTGAGTCCTTGCCCTCTTGAATAGTGTTTGTATGCAATTCCTTTTGTGTGTTATTGGGTTGTTGCTGTTGTAATTCAGTATTTGGTCTGTGTGAGTTGATTTCCTATAAACTTGAGTTTCTAATTCTCCTGTAGTTGTTCGCCTGACTAAGACGTCCAAAAATGGTATTTTGTTCTCGGATTCCTCTTCTCTTGTGAATTTGATGTCGTTGAAGACGTTGTTTATTAAGTTGTGAGTTTTATCTAATTCGTTTCTTTTGATGATTACAAATGTGTCGTCGACGTAGCGTATCCAAATCTTGGGTTTGATCTTTGGTAGAATTATATTTTCGAGTCTTTGCATCACTGCTTCTGCAATCAAACCTGATATTGGTGATCCCATGGGTGTTCCTTTGACTTGTTCATATATTTGGCCGTTAAATTGGAAGTATGGAAATTGGCCGAACAATGTGGAAGACGAATGGTCAAATTAATGATTACAGATGCACATTATCGGATCAACAAATATCAACAAATTATAGATATCCAAAAAGCAAAATTAGAGAAAATTCTCAACCAGGAACACCTGTCAACGCTGATCACCGCAATTACACTGTCAAGTGAAAAACACAGAGAACAAAGACGAAGAGTCCTCAAAACCAAGCTAGCCAAGATTAGAAAACAACAACCAGACAATACGCCCATAGACTGCGTAGTCAACCTATCAAAACAACCACTATCAAAAATGGAACAACAACTACTACAAAAAGGATTAAACTACAACACCGGAGATGCTTCAAAAACTGATTTCTTCGCTGCCTTTGAATCATTACTCAAATCATCAAACTTGAACGAGGAAACACAGGAAGAGATACGCCAAACAATTGTACCAATGGTCAAACAGAAAAGACAACACACACAACTCAACGCTCAAGAACTAAAGGCCCTCAAAAAGCTGAAAAATAGGAAGGACATCGTCATTTTACCAGCCGACAAAGGAAGAACAACAGTAGTCATGGACAGAGAAGAATATACCAAGAAAGCAGAAGAACTACTCAAAGATGAAGATGTATATCAACAACTCCCAACAAATCCCATACAAACATTGGATAACCGCATCCAAAGGACCTTAAACAAGCTCACCAAAACTGGACAGATCACAAAACAAGACCAATGGCGAATGAAATCCAATGGACCAGTCCTACCCCGATTCTACGGCAGACCCAAAATACACAAGGCAAATATCCCATTACGACCAATTGTATCACTCCCAGGAACTCCAACATATAATTTATCCAAAGAATTATACAGAAAACTAAAACACCTAACGGAATCTTGCGATCACTCCATCAACTCTGCTATCCAATTCCTAGAGAAAATCAGAGGCATCCAAATAGATGAACAAGAAATAATGGTATCATTCGACGTGACAGCATTATATACATCCATCGGACAAAACCTAGCAAAAGAAACCATGGAGCAACTACTTAGCAACGACGAACAACTGCCACAACAATCAAAAATGCAACACACAAGCTGGATGGAATGCATAAATCTATGCCTAACAACATACTTCCAATTCAACGGCCAAATATATGAACAAGTCAAAGGAACACCCATGGGATCGCCAATATCAGGTTTGATTGCAGAAGCAGTGATGCAAAGACTCGAAAATATAATTCTACCAAAGATCAAACCCAAGATTTGGATACGCTACGTCGACGACACATTTGTAATCATCAAAAGAAACGAATTAGATAAAACTCACAACTTAATAAACAACGTCTTCAACGACATCAAATTCACAAGAGAAGAGGAATCCGAGAACAAAATACCATTTTTGGACGTCTTAGTCAGGCGAACAACTACAGGAGAATTAGAAACTCAAGTTTATAGGAAATCAACTCACACAGACCAAATACTGAATTACAACAGCAACAACCCAATAACACACAAAAGGAATTGCATACAAACACTATTCAAGAGGGCAAGGACTCACTGCAGCACTCCCACCTTAAGAAAAATTGAAGAAAAGTATCTCATGGACGTCTTCCAAAAGAATGGATATCCACGGAATTTCATCAAGAGACATATACCCCCAAGCCAACCTACCAAAGCAAAAGCCACCAAGGAGAACACAAAGAAAATTGCCTTACCATATATAAAAGATATCTCAGAAATCACTACAAGACTCTTCAAACCTTTAGGAGTTGACGTCGTACACAAACCAACAAAGTCGCTTCACTCAATTCTATGTCAACCAAAAGACTCAACAGCGAAAGAAGATAAAACCAACATCATCTACAAAATAAACTGTAACAACTGCGAAAAACACTACATCGGCCAAAGTGGACGTCCCCTTCGTCTTCGTATCCACGAACATAAGCTAGCCGTCAAAAGACATGATATCCACTCCCTCATTTCACTACACACAGACAACTACGGACATCAATTCGACTGGGACAACGTTCAAATATTAGACAAAGGAAATAACAAGAATGCTAGAGAATTTTTAGAAGCTTGGCATTCCAGTGGATCATCAATCAATAGACACATCGAGATAGACAAAATTTATCAACCAATAAGAAAGAAACTTCACAGACAAAGGGTCAAAATTCAAGTCAAAGAAACAACCGGTTCCAATACAAGTAACCTAGAAGGTGTGAAAACACACACAAACAACCAATCACGTCCAAGGTCACCAGGAGAGATGATTAATAAACTCGTGGAGAAATCTAAAAGCTCACTTCAAATTGAAGTATGCGCTGAAGATGTCACCCAGTAAGGTGATGAAAGCTTCGCAAACTAACCATCCAGCTCAGAGAACAAAACCACATCAAAATCATCCACCTGAGCTACAAATCTTCTCTATAATATCTAAATCTTACGAGCGGGATACGCTTCTCTCTGTTCGAAAGTGGGAAGACTTCGCCAAAAGGCAAGGATCCACCAGAGAACAATTATTCTTTCTCCATGAGTGCCTTCGTCATTCAATCCTACCAAACAGTGTAAGATACAAACCACCAGTCAACTGCCCAATGGGATGGAAATTGGCCGAACAATGTGGAAGACGAATGGTCAAATTAATGATTACAGATGCACATTATCGGATCAACAAATATCAACAAATTATAGATATCCAAAAAGCAAAATTAGAGAAAACCCTCAACCAGGAACACCTGTCAACGCTGATCACCGCAATTACACTGTCAAGTGAAAAACACAGAGAACAAAGACGAAGAGTCCTCAAAACCAAGCTAGCCAAGATTAGAAAACAACAACCAGACAATACGCCCATAGACTGCGTAGTCAACCTATCAAAACAACCACTATCAAAAATGGAACAACAACTACTACAAAAAGGATTAAACTACAACACCGGAGATGCTTCAAAAACTGATTTCTTCGCTGCCTTTGAATCATTACTCAAATCATCAAACTTGAACGAGGAAACACAGGAAGAGATACGCCAAACAATTGTACCAATGGTCAAACAGAAAAGACAACACACACAACTCAACGCTCAAGAACTAAAGGCCCTCAAAAAGCTGAAAAATAGGAAGGACATCGTCATTTTACCAGCCGACAAAGGAAGAACAACAGTAGTCATGGACAGAGAAGAATATACCAAGAAAGCTGAAGAACTACTCAAAGATGAAGATGTATATCAACAACTCCCAACAAATCCCATACAAACATTGGATAACCGCATCCAAAGGACCTTAAACAAGCTCACCAAAACTGGACAGATCACAAAACAAGACCAATGGCGAATGAAATCCAATGGACCAGTCCTACCCCGATTCTACGGCAGACCCAAAATACACAAGGCAAATATCCCATTACGACCAATTGTATCACTCCCAGGAACTCCAACATATAATTTATCCAAAGAATTATACAGAAAACTAAAACACCTAACGGAATCTTGCGATCACTCCATCAACTCTGCTATCCAATTCCTAGAGAAAATCAGAGGCATCCAAATAGATGAACAAGAAATAATGGTATCATTCGACGTGACAGCATTATATACATCCATCGGACAAAACCTAGCAAAAGAAACCATGGAGCAACTACTTAGCAACGACGAACAACTGCCACAACAATCAAAAATGCAACACACAAGCTGGATGGAATGCATAAATCTATGCCTAACAACATACTTCCAATTCAACGGCCAAATATATGAACAAGTCAAAGGAACACCCATGGGATCGCCAATATCAGGTTTGATTGCAGAAGCAGTGATGCAAAGACTCGAAAATATAATTCTACCAAAGATCAAACCCAAGATTTGGATACGCTACGTCGACGACACATTTGTAATCATCAAAAGAAACGAATTAGATAAAACTCACAACTTAATAAACAACGTCTTCAACGACATCAAATTCACAAGAGAAGAGGAATCCGAGAACAAAATACCATTTTTGGACGTCTTAGTCAGGCGAACAACTACAGGAGAATTAGAAACTCAAGTTTATAGGAAATCAACTCACACAGACCAAATACTGAATTACAACAGCAACAACCCAATAACACACAAAAGGAATTGCATACAAACACTATTCAAGAGGGCAAGGACTCACTGCAGCACTCCCACCTTAAGAAAAATTGAAGAAAAGTATCTCATGGACGTCTTCCAAAAGAATGGATATCCACGGAATTTCATCAAGAGACATATACCCCCAAGCCAACCTACCAAAGCAAAAGCCACCAAGGAGAACACAAAGAAAATTGCCTTACCATATATAAAAGATATCTCAGAAATCACTACAAGACTCTTCAAACCTTTAGGAGTTGACGTCGTACACAAACCAACAAAGTCGCTTCACTCAATTCTATGTCAACCAAAAGACTCAACAGCGAAAGAAGATAAAACCAACATCATCTACAAAATAAACTGTAACAACTGCGAAAAACACTACATCGGCCAAAGTGGACGTCCCCTTCGTCTTCGTATCCACGAACATAAGCTAGCCGTCAAAAGACATGATATCCACTCCCTCATTTCACTACACACAGACAACTACGGACATCAATTCGACTGGGACAACGTTCAAATATTAGACAAAGGAAATAACAAGAATGCTAGAGAATTTTTAGAAGCTTGGCATTCCAGTGGATCATCAATCAATAGACACATCGACATAGACAAAATTTATCAACCAATAAGAAAGAAACTTCACAGACAAAGGGTCAAAATTCAAGTCAAAGAAACAACCGGTTCCAATACAAGTAACCTAGAAGGTGTGAAAACACACACAAACAACCAATCACGTCCAAGGTCACCAGGAGAGATGATTAATAAACTCGTGGAGAAATCTAAAAGCTCACTTCAAATTGAAGTATGCGCTGAAGATGTCACCCAGTAAGGTGATGAAAGCTTCGCAAACTAACCATCCAGCTCAGAGAACAAAACCACATCAAAAACTAAGTGGTTTAGAAGCTTATAGTAAAGTGTTAAGTTTAGTCTCAGGCGTCTTAGCCATAGTGTTTCTAATCCTAGGGTATCACATCCAGTGTAGTATTTCGCACCATTTTCGTTTCCGAGTAATTTTGACGTGAAGTGCCTCTGCACTCCCTCGACTTTCAATTAGTCCTCTATGCGTATACTAGTATACATGGATGAACAATAATCAAATAAAGGACGCACACAAACCTTGTACAACAGATTTCTGCACTCATTTCTGTAGAAGTTCCTCAGGGGAAAGCCGATAAGTCTGCGTGACTTTGAAACTTATTTGGAGATATGTCCAGAAAATGGTAAGTCATGAGAGTATTTCAGTCCTAGGTCCAATACAGATTCCAGTCGTAAAAGTGCATGGCCTTGAATTGTCAGGTCAAGTTCTAAATTGTTGCAACCTATGCAGAGTCAGCCACATTTGTCGAAATTAAACTGGAGTTGCCAGGTGTCACACCATCTATCCATTTTTTCTAATTCTTGCTGTATAGCGTTTACTGTAATTCCGAGATCTGTGTTCTTGCATTTATAGGTCACTTTTAAGTCATCTGCATATAGTATTGGTTTACCAACACTAAGGCATTCACAGATACTGTTTATATATTATGAATAGGAGTGGGCCCAATACACTTCCCTGGATTACACCACTACTTACTGGTTTAGGCCTTGAGATTATCGAGCCAACTTTCGTTATCTGACTTCGGCCACAGAGAAATGATCTTATCCAGCTCAGGAGAGGGTCACATATCCCTAGTGAGCATAATCTGCTGACTAGCAGATTATGGGGGACTCTATCGAAGGCTTTTTTTATATCGAAATGAAGCACAATTACTAGTTCTCTGTTGTCCCTGCTTCATGTAACTTCGTTGAAAAAGTCTATCTGTCAGGTCACACATGATCTCTTTTTGAGGAATCCGTGTTGTGATGGAATGATAAGTTCATGTTCTAGTAAGTTGTCTGACACTTGGTCTTTAACCACTTTCTCCATTATTCGTGATATAACCGGTGTTGTAATAATAGGTCTATAGTTGCATGAGCTGGTTTTGGCCCCTGCTTTGTGCTTGGGTAATATGTATGTGGTTTTCCACACTTCGGGATAAGTTCCAGTTTCCAGTGACAGAGTAAATATTCCAAGTAACAAGACTACCATTTCCGTGCTACCATTTTTGTATATGACAGATGGTATGTCGTATGTTCCAGTACTGCCATTTGACTTCAATGTCTTAATCGCTGAGTCTATATTTTGTATATTAAAATAAATTTCTCCTAATTTGTGGTTGCTTTTGCAGGTCATTTGGAAATTTGGGGTCGGGTGCACTCTGGTGTCATTGCAAAACCACTCACTGAGGAGTTCACTTATAACCTGTGGATCGTTGTATATTACACCCCTATGTTCCAAGATGCTTACATTATTGTCTATACTGCTTTTTAGACGTTTTTGCAATATCCTACAAAGTTCCTGAGTTTTGGTGTTACCCATAAGCACTTTATTTTCCTCATGTTGTGACTTCATTTTGTGTTTCTCTTCAAGCAGTTTAAGAGTTTCATGTATTTGGTTTAACGCATTAAATTCCCTAAATACATGGTATTTCCTTTCCAATTTCTTTAGTTTTAGTCACGTTTTGCGGTCAATAAATGGAGTTAGTGTCTTCAGGGCAGATTTTAGGGGCGCGATTGTGTCTCTTGCTGAGCCAACTGTTCTGTAGAAAATCTCAAGTGATGCTTCTAACTTATTGTTGATGAAGTATTCTTCCCAGTCAGAACTTCTCAACAGATCTGATAGGAATTCCCAATCAGCATTCTTATAGTCCCTATATTGATAGCGCACCGGGGAATTTTTAGGTGTGTATTTTTTGTTAGTCGGAGGGGTAGCGTGCAGCACAATATGTTGTGATCACTGTTATCGAGTTTATTTCCCACCTCTATCGAGATGGGCTCTATGTTATGACAAAGGATTAAGTCAAGAGTATTTTGGTTCCTTGTAGGGAGCCGCACGCACTGCTTCCATCCTCCTATGTCTATAGCTTGTAGTAGCTCTTCATGGATTCTTGGTCCTGTACAGGTATCCCAGTTTACTCCAGGTAAGTTTAAATCTCCACATACTACTTTGTAGTCGAAGTCCAGCGTGGCTACATGCTCTAGTATTTCTGCAATAGTTATATCAGTCATTTCAGGGCTATTGGGGGGTCTGTATATACATCCCACGAGAATTTTACTTTCGTTTGTGTGGATGCTTATCCACTTAGATTCTGGGAGTTTGTCAGTATTTGGGTTATTGAAAGTATTGGAGTTAGTGGATTTAGAAGCATATATTAAGCAACCGCCTCCTCTTTTGTCAACTATATCGTTCCTATAGATGTCGTAGTTGTCTATTACTAGCTTTGTGTCAGATATATCAGTAGTAGGCAAGGTTTCAGTCACCATTATTAGTGTTGACCGTTCTATGTATGCCAGGCAGCGAAGCGTTGTTATTTTATTAAGGAGAGATCTAGCATTCAGGAGCATAACTGTTAGTAAACCAGAGTTATTGGAGAAGAGGTTAATATGGTTACTTGTTACTATCCCTATGTTATGTTTGGAGGGGCTCTGAGGTGAGACAGAGTCAGTGTGTGTGCTATTTCCTGGATGAACTGTGCAGCGAGTGGGGCTATTGTTTGCTGCAGCCAAAAATAATCCTGTTGCATATTTTGACTATTAGCATCCATGGGTCGGCATCTGCGTTGATCTACTGGTGATATATGGTCTACCTAGCAATTTGCGTTGTAGTTTGCTGGACCTAGGTACCCTGTGTTAAGATTACCCTGGTGGTTGTACCTCATAGGGCTTTCATAGCCGTATGCATATTGGCTCACATCACGTGTGTGAGCGAAGTTATTGAGGGGATCAGTTGTCGACCTAGTCTCAATATGTTGATGAGGTTTAGCATAGATATTGCGAGAGTATGGACGAGAATTTTCGTTAATATGGTGCCTATATGAGTCCCGTTTAGTGCTCCATATAACCTGAGGATCCATTCTACGTTCCATTCCCAAGTAACGTGCGTTGTTAGGCATGTTACTTCTAGTTCGGGAAGGGGTATTCCTACTCATATGCTGCGTGGCGTCTTTGGGAATGTGCTTCGATACCCATGATTTGTCATTTTTTAGACTAACATGCTGCTTATTAGACTTATTACGAGGGAGGTATTTCGAAGTCTGGGGTGAGACTCTGGGCTTTGTGGTCTTTTTTGTGGTTTCTACTGAGGGACTCTCTAGCTTGGATCCAGATTGAGTGTGGTTTCCCAGTAGTTTCTGATCATCCATAGTTTGTGCGTCTATGTCAACCTCGTGTAGGTCAGCGGGTTTTCGAGATGTGCCCTCGTGCACTGTAAGATTACACCCAGTGGCACTGCTCTTACTGAGTTTTGGGTCGCTCTTACTTGCTGTTTTTTCTCCTGACACTATACACGTGACTTACTGTGCTTCAGTGTCCATCGACACTTTAGCACTGATACCAGATGTATTTCTCAGTGTTGTCAACTTTTTATCGAAGGAGTTCTTGGTTGCTTGCCTTTGGTTTGGTGTTTTATCCGAGACTGCTTTAATAGTCTTGAATTTAGTGGCGATAGCCAGAAGATCTTCGGCCATCTTAAATCGTCCAGCTATTATGTAGTTTCATGCATTTATTCCCCTAATGAATTTGAACAAAGCAAGAACTACAGTTTTAGCAGAATAAAATGGTACCATCTTTTATTTCGTTGCCTTTTCGTCAGCTGCTTACATGGCAAAGACATTATTAAATATATCTACAACAACAATTTTAGCATACTTGCATAAAGTTTAGTTTAAACAAAAATTAATCGATCAATGTACGCATACACTAAAAATATATGCATATATAAATATGCTATATTAACCACTATTCCGAACAATAACAATCAAACACAATGGAAACTTTTAGCATTTCATATTCGGAGGAAAGAGAGGTGAAATTATCCAGTTACCAGGGAAAAGAAAAACTGATAACCGCTTCTTTCTGGACGCATAAATCAGGTTTCAGGCGCTTGATGGAAATGGCTTCGGCGAACTTAAGGAGAATTGAGCTATTTTGCTTACTGATAAATTTGAACGACTTTTCGACGTCCACCTCATGACCCGTGTCAAGGAGATGCCTGGTGATGGCACTGTTTAAAGCATTTGTTCCCTTTAGACGTAAGCTTTTTGGTACATGTTCAGAAAATCGTAGATATGCCCTTCTTTTATGTCCTTCCAATGAAACTGCTCCCGCAGATACATGTAAATTTTTATACACAGTTGGAGGTAACATGAGAAGGATATCTACCGATTTTTGATTGCACCAAAAAGCAAGTAGTCGAACCTAAAGAGTATAGGACGAAGATGCTTCATGTCTTTCTTACTTAATCAAATGCACTGAGGAGGTGCATTCAAGAGATTTGCAGCCTTCAGCAATGAGTGCTGAACTGACTTTATGGGCTCGCTATCCGATACATTACACACTATTGCGTTTTGTTTTGAAGCCAGCCTTTTAACAACTTCGCTGGATAGAAAGTCGATGGCATTTTCTAAATCCTTCGCACTTTTTGAGTCAGTATGAGTCATTTTAGAAGTCATATTAAAAAGCTTTAAGATTGTAGGATCCTGCAGTTCCTTTTTCATATGTGAGATAGTTTCGGGTATACATTCTAGTGAACTTAATTTCGTTTTAAATTCACCTATCTGTAGCTGCAACTCTTTAATTAGGCATGTTAAGTAAGAGAGCTCTACTTTTTCAGACAGAACATCTTCCACCTGTATCACAGGGGTCAGAGTTATGTTCGAGTCTTTTGTGTTTAGTGAACAGCTAATAATATGAGGGGGTAATGGGTTATTAGACGAGCAGATGCTTTTTTCTAAATTAGTGGTGTTCACACGAACACGCTTTTAAGAATAACGAAATATCGTTAGTGTTATCAGCGTTCACTGTTCCTGAACGGCATCGCCTTTGGCATGGTGTTAAATCAGGTGCAACCCTAATGTTAGTGTATGGCGTTGAAGAGCCTATTGTCTTACCAGATTTCAGAAAATTCCTGGCTTCTTCAGCAGACCTAAACTTGAAAAGCACAGTACACGGGTGGTTTGCAGATTTCTTAAGAAGACGCAAAACCTGACATTCTGTCAACGACATATTACAAGCCATTAGACACAAATTCTTAAAATATAGTTGTCAGCCACGTCTCATAAACCGTTAATGCCCAGCTCTTGCTACGCTCGGGCTCACGCTGTTCTTTGAAGTTTTCAGAAGCGCTTAGTAATAACGAACAAAAAAACCAAAACACCGATCGGCCGCTTGAGAATTGTTTATTGTAACACTAACATATAAAAATAATAATTGAACTAAGGTCTGTGAACAATTATTACAATAATAAATCATAAGATTACTTCTGATGGTTTGCTATTGACTTCTTTCTGAACAGCGACCGATGAGAAGATGACTGTCGTATTGATGCCTCCGCGAAAATTGGGGAAGTTGGTTTTGAGCAAACAACCGTGAATTGATCGTTCAATCTTCAACTCCATTCACAAAAGTATAATTATATTTTAGTAGTTTACACGCAATGATATGTTTTGTTATTGGCTCTAATTTCAGACGTACACGCCTGTCAGCATATTCCACTTGTTGGTCGAACCCTATTATGCGTTTCGTGAGGAATCTCTGGACACTTTCGATTTGTTTTTGTCTACAGACCTGAGGTTACTAAGTAGGAGAGCACAATATTCAAGTTTGGGACGGATAAATGTCCTATATATAGCTAATCTTGCTTCTTGGGTGTAGAAGTTACGCAGTACAAAGCCAGTAAGTCGTTTACAGTCAGATACAACCTTGTTTGCATGATCGGAAAAAGATAAATCTGAGTATGTTATCCCGAGATCTGTGACTGTGTTCAGTTTTGAGGGGAGCTTACCGTACATATATAGGCACATTATCGGTTTCCAGCGTCCAAGGTGGGTTATGCCGCACTTGTCTGGGTTGGAAGTCAGTTGCCACTTTTCGCTCCAATTTCGTAGATTTTTCACATGTATTTTTCACAGTTTATTGGTATTTTTCACACGACCTCTCCGTCTCTTCCCTCGAAAAACTTTGTATTTCTCTATCCTTAGGCTGTCATTGGAGATTTCGTTTGTGCACCAGGCTTCGGTGTTCATAATCAATGACGGTCTGCATATAGAATCTATTGTACTTAGCGCTAAGTGTTTGTTCAGTACTGATCTCGTATTTACTAGGATAATAGATAAAAACTGGCTATGTGGTTTCAGTGAGCGGACAAAATCTTTGTAAAACAATCCGTGAGTATCCTTTATATACATGTTATCAGACTCATTTACCAATATCTTTGGATCGTAGGAAGACTTCAGGTAGATTTTTGCGGTGGTAGTCAGGGATGGGCTTACGTTTTGATATGGTATAAAGTGAGAGACACCTGTGTGATAATCAGATATTAATATTTTAGAGATATTATTATCCGCGTTTGGTGTCGATACTGTGTCAGCTATCTCCCGGGAAATATGCCTTGCCCTAGCTGTAGACTGTTCGCTATGCCAGCAAGGAATTGATCCGATATCATGCGTGCTATATGCATGACTCCAGGTGTTTCTGTTAACTGACGCTGGTGAAAATCCTGCCCTAAGGTATAACCGATATGTGTATTCGGTAATTTGTTGCCAGTATAAGAATGAATTGTTGGTATCTGTTTCTGGTATTCATCAGACAATGGCAAGTTTTGTGCAGAAATCGGCACATGCTCCCCACTAGATACATAAGATGTATGAATGGGTTCTGTTGGCTCGCTAAATGTGGACTGTGGCCGATGTTTGGGGTATTTTCTATAACTTTCAGTCGACAGAATATTAGAAGTGGGCTGGTTGACAAGGGGTTTACGTAGTGGATGTGCAGAACAATACTTATTACCTTGCTGTGCTGTTTGTCTAGAATTAAGGATTGGATAAAATTGGCTTTCCACTTGACTCCAATTAGGCCTGCCCCTCGGAGCTTCGTCTACCATATTTGACTTTCTCTTACAGAGAAGGCCTAGAGGTGCTTTCGTCCCTTTCATATCAAAGGGCTTTCTTGCTCCAGGTCTAGTGTTTAATTAATTTGCTTCTTTTTCCCTAATCTTATGATCAACTGGCTGATGATGGCTAACAGGGCAGCCAGCACATGCTATGTAGGGTTTCTGTGGCTTGGACACCTCATGAGCTTTAGTTTTCCTAATGGAAATGGGACGTTTGTCATAACGCCTAGAAAACTTGCCAACTTGGGTGGCTACATTCGACTGGTGCTTCACAGAGTGTGGATTGTCAGACTGAGGAGTAACGGAGTAATAAGGCGATGGTTGGACCACCAGTGGGATGGGTTTTGATGGTTTCGGTGTCTTGACTTTTGCGTCAGTGTGAAAACGATGTATTTCAAAATTATTTCCCGTTGACTCATCTATGTCCACCATTTCAGTGTCAGCATCAATATCGTTTTATAATGCTTGGCTAACATTAGCCAGTGCCTGCGAAAATGTCTCTTGCATGCCATGATCAAATATTCCACTAGACGGAATAACGCACGGAACATCATCTACAGTTATCCTATTAGAGTTATCAGCGTTCAGTGTTCCTGAACGGCATCGCCTTTGGCATGGTGTTAAATCAGGTGCAACCCTAATGTTAGTGTATGGCGTTGAAGAGCCTATTGTCTTACCAGATTTCAGAAAATTCCTGGCTTCTTCAGCAGACCTAAACTTGAAAAGCACAGTACACGGGTGGTTTGCAGATTTCTTAAGAAGACGCAAAACCTGACATTCTGTCAACGACATATTACAAGCCATTAGACACAAATTCTTAAAATAAAGTATAATTATATTTTAGTAGTTTACACGCAATGATATGTTTTGTTATTGGTAATATTTTGAGCAAAATTACTGCCCGTGCTCACGCCACTGTCGGAATTGTTTTATTCCTAAGTTCTTAAGTTTGGCAATCGGCTCTCTGTCTGGAATGTTATAAGCCAAGACGTTATGTGAAGACATAATTCTCTTAAGAGCTTCTTCAGCCAAATAGTCAATTGTGCGCTCGGATTTGATTAGTGATTCAAGACAGATGTTTTGTGATGGGTCACACAGTTGCGTGAGAGGCATAATGCTGTAAAACTTGCTCTGTAGTTCTGCTATTGACTTCTGAAGTGTCAGTAAATCATTTTCGCTACAAGCTACATTCTCTGTCGATTCCTCCATGATATCAGATACCATAACTCTGGGTGTTGCTGGTGTAAAAAGTGTAGAATCGCCAACGGAGCTGAGGCCTTCAGATGGCTGACTAGAATTAGACCTCAGTCTCTTGACGGTACTTACACGTTTGATAGACTTAACCATTACAGAATTAAGAATCTTCACAATTTCCGGAAAAGAAGTCTTGAGGATATAAAAATAAGAGCTGTATTATCGAAGTATCAAAACAACAACGATAAACAGATGTATATTGCAAAAATAAAAAGTCAGACTTTCCTTTACAGAGTTTGCTGTGGATAAAGTCCTGAGTTCCACGTGGTTAGATAAGATATCCGAAGATTCTTGATGTAGATTTCACGAGTGAATGCTATATGTTGTTCCAGTTGATACAATACAATCTTTGTTGACTATGGATAACTGGATAATGTGAGGAAAGTGGCTAATTTCCAAAATATTGAGGAAAAATGATTCACTCCTAGGCTTGACCGTTGCCTCGGCTGGGTTTTCACAGTGGCTGATGTGGCTATAAGAATTATCTGAATGAAGCTCCTTCAGAACCGTCCGCTGCTGACAGAGGCATAAATTGACAAATTCTGTTACACGACACTCCCCCTTTGATATTACCATCCATAGGCTCTCTCTCTCGGTCAAGTGTGTCCAAACCCTGACAATTCAGATGCTTGCTGTTCCATTATCAGGTCTTCTGACAGTATTTTCAAACCAAGTCGTCATGCTTCTTGTGCAACTCCCAGTGTCACGCACTGTCTTTTAAACTCCCACTCCACATTTAGGTTGGCACATCTGACGTGGCTATCCAATCAGTCCTTCAATAACTCGTTAATAACGCATGATCGCCTCTTGATTTCTTTTCTAGGAAGTCGTTGGTATGCAAGACTCAGTGTAACCCTTCTGGTTACGAACTGCTTACCCCCTGTGTTTCTGTCACTTAGTCGAATGTCCCTAATTTACTGTTTTCACTGAGCGAATACTTCGACTTACATCCTTCATACCACTATGGAGAGATATTCTCCACGTGAACTACGTCGGTCGGACTTCATCTCTCAATCCACACTAGACACCACATGGGAATAGTTCTGTGACAGACGCACCATCTCGAATTTGCAGTTCCTACAACTATTGACTTTACGGCAGGACTTCAGACTTTAGATCTGAATGCGGGTGAACTTTGTCACAACACTTCCTTAAAGATATACCGTGTCCCTCTTGCAAATAACAAGGGCACCGTAATTTGCAACATGACCATAGGCACCCCTAAGGCATGTCAACACTTTGTCTTTATGACGAACAGTATTTGAGTATCTTCAGTACCTATCACACCCTGACTTAAGTGTGAACAGCAAATTGACACCAGCCGGAATTTTCTGGCCTAATAATAATGGTGATTTGTTAAATTGTACACGCTCTTGCAAACAATATGGGTGCCCAAAAGTGCATATGCTTTGGGTGTGGGCAGATGTATTAGTTCAGAGAAATCATATTGCCTTACACTTCCTTCATGGAAATCTGTTCTTTATCCGTCTCACAGCTGCCTAGGGATGATAGTTGCTTGTATCCCACCAATCTGCACGATATAGTGCACTATACACGGTCCAGAAAGAAGCCTGTTGTTAAAATCGAATCAGACTGAACCAACTTATTGCCGACTAAATAAACTTCTTGCCCATCTCAGAATGCTTTAGGTGTTTCCAAATTTTGTTTAGATGGATGCACATCCGGCCTGGTTCCAGTTCTGTTTCACTGTCCCCCATGTACCGGTAACGCGCGTCTTCACAGTCCACAATTCAACACATCTAGTCAGATGAATTCCAAATGATCTCTCTCAGATAAACCTAACATTTTATTTCTGTTTAGAAGTATAACGCATCACGTTTAAAAGTAATCGTATTACTTTGATTTGAGTTTGGTTATTAACGTTTACGCGTCTAGTAGTGTACTAGATGAGCAGGTTGGCAATGTAGTCGAAGATTGAAAGATCGATTCATAGTTGTTTCCTCAAACCCAGCTCTTCCACAGTTTTCGCGGGAGTCATCAGTCCAGCAGTCATCGCCTCATCGTTCGCCGTTCAGTGGAAGATTGAAAACTATCAGAAGTATTATCGTGATTTATTGTTATAACGTTTGTTCTTAGACCTCGTGTGTGATAACCTTATTCTTGGTTACATATTGGCGCACGGATAAAGGATTCTCGAGTCGCCAATCTGTGTTCCGGTTTTTCACCCTGGTTATTGCACATTGTTGCTGAAGTATTCCCAGAAGAGAGTGAGGTCCAGTGAAGTAAGACCTGGAATTCGACACAGATGGTTCGGCTTACTGTGTATAAGGAGGCTGGTGTAGTGTATCATTCCAGCAGCATAACCAATAACTTGCGAGGATTTCCTGGAAAACTCGAAACGATTTGTCTCGTTGGAATTTCTATCCCTTCCCTGGCATTACTGCTGTTCATCTTCACGCCTTTATATAAGGTAGACCAAAAACGAGTGAACATACTTCTGTTCCCCTGAGGTTTGCGGACGCAACAATATTCTTGGAAAAGGCCAATAGTCTCCACGTCTCCCTATTATTTGAGAGCATTACATTAGTCCTTAGTGTGTCCGGCATTAAATTTCTTGTGATGGATCACAAAGTTGGAGGAAAGGAGTGATACTTACAAACTTATCCTGCAGGTCTGTTATGGATTTCTGAAGGATCTTTAGATCACTAGTGTTACGGGCTACGTTATCGATTAGTTCTTCCATTAAGTTTGGTACTATAACTCTCGGTGTATCAATTGATCTTAGTGCAAATTCAGAACTAATGTTTCTAGTGACCTGCTGACTATTTGATGCTAGTCTCTTAACAGTACTAACTCGTTTAATAACTTTAATCATTATGGAGGTAAAGATCATAAAATTTTCTCAAAAATTGACAAAAGTGTGTGAAATACTGTTATATTATCTAAGTAGATAAAAACAACAACAAACAGGTATGAATGTATGAAGTACGAACTAAAAATAGACCACTATCAAACAGGTTAACTCTGACAGTTATAAACAACAAAACTAAGGACTTCTCTATAGTTCTTTTGTGATAGATTGCTCTTTATTAACACGAATCTGACTGGATCCAAACAGTATTCTGGAGGTGATAAATTTGGATATTTAGCTACCGGAGGTGCAGCCAATATCAGCTACAATTATATAGTAGTCAAATAAAGACCACGATATTCCAGAATTCGAAAAATTGTTTCCACGTTATATGGAGAGATATTAGACAAGTGCAGTCTCAAATTGAACACTTTTATGAAATTAAAAATTGGAAAATGGATAGAAAACTTTACAAGAATAGAATATAAGGTTTTGGTTTAAGTCTAAATTATAATATTTAATACACTCATAGTGAGTCAGATTCATGCAGGAATTATGAAATTTTGCGTTAATGGAATGTAAGAAGAGGTGATATACATGTGCTGGAGTAAGCCACACTGGATCCAGACCGTTATTTTTATCATTTTATCAATCAATAAGAGTTCGAAAGTTTATAAAAATCCACATTAGATGGCAAGTACAGCATTATATATGTAATAGCAGATAGAAGGGACAAATTGGTCGCAAAGTTAACTTTGCGATGTTGAACAGAATTCAGAATGGAATTTGTTCCGTTGTTCATCGTAAGTGCTAATAATATTCTGGATACCGCTCAAGTAATACAAATGTAGAAAGCAGGATTACTGTTCATTAGCAGTGCTTCAGTGCGATACCTACGAGAAGTGAAGAAAACAGAAGCAGCCAGCAGATAATGATAATTTAAGTAAACAATATGTGATAACCGCAGTGTTTTTGATATATATACATATAAATACACTCAGTGTCTGCACCAGGCTGTATAGTTATTGAATTGTACAGTTGTCCTCCAGGTTGGGCAAGAAAATCGACTTCGTTTCGTTTTCATCCCGTGGTTGTAGGCATACGATAACCAACCAATATTGAGGTAAGTACAACGTTTACCAGGGATTGGAAGCTGTTTTAGAAAAGTTAAATTGCTAAGGTGAATCGTCAAAGCGTAATAAATTAAGTAAGTTCAATATATCATTAATAAATACATTTATATAGGAAACAGAATGGGGAAGTAATTAATCCTTAGACCGACAACGTTCATTTGCAATGTATAATAAAACCAATATATTTTGTACTATCATGATGTCCACTTTTGGCTTTAATACAATTACTTTCAAGCCAGTTGTTTTTTATTTCATGCTTTTTTTGTCTATTTGGTGCACAACCGTACCCTACAGAGAATAGGAATAGAATAAGTCGAATCAAACTCATAAAGAGCTATAAAATGTTAGGTTTAACGGAATATAATGAGAATCAAGTAAAGACGTTATTAGAAAATAAGTGAGACAAGATATTGTGAAGTGGTATTTAAAGATCTGGCGATGGATAGCAAGTTAATTTATAAGACGCCCCATAAATCTGCACAGATCCCATGTGGTCGCATCTCAACAATAGGCTGAGCGAATGGTATATATTTAAAGGCGGAAGCATGATCTGTCAAGGCGTTCATTATTATCTTTTTCAAGATAAAGATCTAAGCCCTCATAAAAATCAGAAATATCTCGAGCCTTCAAATTGCATTTCGCTGTTCGTGCAGAATAGGCCGACTCACCTTAGTGACCGTCGCCATATCTACTGATCAGCTGACGCCACCCTCCCTACTTTTTGATGTTAGTGGAGCAAGATTCAGCAAAACACTGTAGTTGGTTCAGTGTAGGTAGTATGAACTGAAGGTTAGGTCGGTTGGCAAGACTTAGTGTACTTATATATAGTAAACATGCGACATTGCAAAGTAACGTGTCTAGACATATTATAAAAAGATATTAACATAGAACCAACAAAATTTTGGCATTCGGTTAACAATACTGCAGTGTGTGTATACTGAAGAATGGTAGTTAGTCTACAGGGAGCCGTAGAGTAAATCAAACCATATATGATAAGAGTATAATCAATAATATAACTCGTATATCGAATAATACACTAGGCTCAATAATTGGGTGTTATAAGGGAAACAAGCGTGGTAAACCAAGAGAACATTTGCTTCATAAATATTTTAATCATTTCACGTATTTCAATAACAATCTAATTTAAGAATTGAACATGCATGATTAATAAGTATTATTATATTAGTATATACATATGTAAAATGTTAAAATGTGTGGTTGCTATTATAATTATTTCCAGTGTTACTTTTACCAACACAACTTAGTGAAAATTATAGAGAATAGAAATCAGTAAATTAGTTAACGTTCACTGCGTGAGTATTAGAGTCGAGATATACGTATGTGACTAACCTGAAGACTGGACAGGCCTTCAATTTCCGTTCTACCAACAGTTGTGGTCTTTTAGACGAGCTAGGGTGGACATGTTAAAGTGTCTTTCTAGGCTCCGCTTGAACCCATCGGGGTTTTCACAACATCTTATTTCAGGTGGTAGTTAGTTCCAAAGAGTGCAATATTTTATGGTGAAAAGGTTTGCCCTAATGGGTTTTCTGTGGGTAGCCACCTTGACAAGGTAGTCGTGGTTTCGCAGCTGATATGATTTAATATTTTCCCACGTTATGGATGTGTTACTGTAGCAATGTTTCCAAATGACTTTGAAGAGTAGAAGTAAGTTGCACTTCACTCTCCTTAACCACAGAGGCTCTAATTTCAGACGTACACGCCTGTCAGCATATTCCACTTGTTGGTCGAACCCTATTATGCGTTTCGTGAGGAATCTCTGGACACTTTCGATTTGTTTTTGTCTACAGACCTGAGGTTACTAAGTAGGAGAGCACAATATTCAAGTTTGGGACGGATAAATGTCCTATATATAGCTAATCTTGCTTCTTGGGTGTAGAAGTTACGCAGTACAAAGCCAGTAAGTCGTTTACAGTCAGATACAACCTTGTTTGCATGATCGGAAAAAGATAAATCTGAGTATGTTATCCCGAGATCTGTGACTGTGTTCAGTTTTGAGGGGAGCTTACCGTACATATATAGGCACATTATCGGTTTCCAGCGTCCAAGGTGGGTTATACCGCACTTGTCTGGGTTGGAAGTCAGTTGCCACTTTTCGCTCCAATCGCTTAGATCATTTAAGTCTTTTTGGATCTTGCTTTTGACGCTCCAATCACCGTACCCATAATCATATACTATCTTGAGATCATCTGCAAAATGGTATGGCTTGCCATACTTGATTACAGAGACTATGTCATTTATAAATAAGAGGAACAGAATAGGGCCAAGAACACAACCTTGTAGTAGTGGTCTAGTAGTGGTCTGATACATGTTTTGTACAGAATTAGCTTGGCTTCATTGTCGTGAATGTTCCTGAATATGCATCCTAAGAACATCCTCGATTTTGTAGTCTGTGATGCTACTTGCTCAGAGAATGTGAAGTCGCTAGTTTACCTAAGGCCTAGGTCAACGACACTTCGGAGTCTGGTTAAGTTAGCAGATTGGAGCGTTAATTTCAGGTCAATTGAGGGTGCACCGAAGCAGATCCAGCCACATTTGTTCAGATTAAATTGTAGGTTCCATAAGGACGACCAAGCAGTCATTTTATCTAATTTTGTCCATATGAAAATAAAATTATTATTATTAATTCCTTCTGCACTATATTCTGGGAGTACCCTATATCATCACATTGGAATGTATAAGCCACTTTTAGGTCATCTGCGAAGATGAATGGTTTTCCGTATGAGAAGCAAGCGCATATGTCATTGATGTATAGTGTAAATAGGAGGGGTCCAATGACACTACCTTGTACTACATCAGAAGTAATTGGGCTAGGTTTGGAGGTTACAGACCCGAGTTTAACTATTCGGGACCTATTGTTAAGGAATGATTTAAGCCATCCTAATAATGGGTCACGCATTCCTAATGAGTTCAGCTTATTTGTTAACAGTAAGTGGTCAACACGGTCAAATGCCTTAGAAATACCAAAGTAGATGACGAGTACTAGTTGCCGCCTGTCACGACTGCTGGTTACAAAATTGAAGAAGTCTAGGTGACATGTTAAACATGATCTGGATTTCAGGAATCCATGTTGGTTCGGACTCATAATATTGCGGCTAAGCATATGTTTGATTAGGTTATCTTTAACTAGTCTCTCCATAATTCTAGGTGCTATAGGTGTGATATTGATCGGCCGGTAGTTACCGACTTCAGTTTGCGAGCCAGATTTGTGTTTAGACATAATGAATGTAGTCTTCCATACACTCTAGCAGGACTGGCTACTGCGATGCGTTCTTCCTTTCTCATACGGAAATTTCGAGCTTGTGAGACGGAGCTAAGGGTGTTAAGTATTAGACCTAGAGTGCCAAAGTCGTGGTGTTTGAAGTAACTTGTTGAGAGTCTCTTCAGTTTCATGCGATCCTTTGGTTTTATGAATGACTTTCTGTGTGGGGAAACCTTTAGTGTTTGGAGTGGAATGACAGCATCTAAGCATGTGTTAGAGTTATGGTAGAAGATGGTTAGGGCTCTCGATAGGTCATCAGTAGTGAAGTATTCATCCCATTCGGAGGATCTTAGCATTGATTATACTAAGGCCCAGTTTGCCTTACCATAGTTCCTATATATTACTTGTTGTGAAGTGGAGGTATGAGATGCATTGCTACTCAGCGGAATTGGCAGTGCACACATCACTGTTTTGTGGTCGCTCCCTGGAAACTCAGAACCTACTAGCGTTGAAAGGGGGCTTATATTGTGGCAGAAGATTAAGTCTAGTACGTTGTTACCTCTTGTGGGAGTAGTGACAGTTTGTTTCCAGCCAAGTATATCCAGTGTGTCTAAGAACTTATCAAATTTAGTTGGGCCTGTGGGTATATCCCAGTTGATTTCAGGTAAGTTAAAGTCCCCACATAGGATCTTATGATCGTATTGTAAGTCGGTTAATTGCTCCAGAGTATTAATGAGTTGGGTCTCGTAATTACTAAAGGTGCCAGGTGCTCTGTAGGAGCATCCAATTAATGCTGTTACGTTATTTAAGTGTACATTAACCCATAGAGTCTCAGGCATGTTAAGTGTACTACTTTCTAGCTGTGATACAGTAAGTGCATTCAGAAAGTACATGAGACAACCCCCTCCCTTACCACCTTCCCTGTCACACCGAAAGTGTGTGTAGTTATCTAAGCTTATTTCTTCATCCAGGATGTCGAATGACACCAAGATTCAGTGATGACAATTACAGGGGGTTTGTATATTACTGTGAGTGCTCTGAGCATCGGCAATTTATTTAGAACAGATCTAGCATTTATGAGGATTAGGTAAAGATGAGAGTTGAAGTAGCATTTGAAGTATTTAAGTTCGTTAGTCAGCCCCGAATATGGTTCAGCACACAGTAGTTCTGCTTGACATGATGATCCTATGTTAAGAGGAGTTTCAGCATCATGCTCACCTATGTCTATCGAGTTGGTGTGTGCTGTTTTCGGTGAAGAATTAGGAGTTGGAGTACTGGATTTGCTATAGACTAAGGAATTTTTATTTTTAGTTAGGTTACAGAAGTGGGTAGGGTTCTTTATTTGACCTATATTTGTGCAAGTGTCAAGTGTGCCTAATGGATACAGGTGCACTAGACCGTTCCTGTTTTCATGCAAGGAGGGAGCCAGCTCTAGTGGTTTAGGAGTGTTAACATCCCTACCAGCTGTTTTTTCAACGCTGACAGGGACGCGGGGGATAAAAAATGATTGGATCCTTGTGATGACCATGGCTTATTATTCCACCTATTGTTTGATGCTAGTTGTGTCCTTGTGTGGGTTTCGTGTGTACTGCATTGTGGGTTAGTTCCCAGCAGACTTGTACCATATATCCGGTCAAAATTTGTTTGTGTGCCATACTCTGAAGACCCTGAGTTGTTGGTAGCCGAGTTCTGACTATTACCACTTGTACTATTGAGGGTGACATTGTTGTGACATTGGATATCAGTGTGTGCCATGGTGCGATTTAGCACGTTGTGGGTGCTAGTACTATTGACCGTGGGAAGTGTGGGTTTATTTAAGCTGCCACTGTTTTTGTTGGTATGATTTAGGGGCATATTTTCCTTATCTTTAGCAATGGAGTTATGGCTAGGAGAGGACAAAGTCGAATTTCGGGGGGTTTTGACTTTTTTTCTGGGGTTATTTAGTGGCATTTTAGATTCTGCGGTGATAGGTGGTATGGTTTTGTTATTTATTTGGTTACAGTCTAGTGGCCTTTCGGCTGGTGTTGCACTCTGATGGGATAATTCTGTGTGTTTTGAGAGGGGTGATGCGGTGGGGTCTACTGTATCTTTCACAGGGTTGGGAATAATGGCTGCTTGCAATGTCCTATTACCTATTTCACAATTAGTCTTAGCGAGATAGTTGTATGCGCGCCTTTCTATGACTGTTTTGTCCACCCCGACCTTTATATGTTTGTAGTTTCTGGCTTGCGATAGGGTGTGTTGGGAGTGGATGAATTTTCTGGTCTCTGCCGGTGTTTCGAACTGAAAACGAATAGGACAACACTTTTCATGTTGACTCTTCTTCAGCCTATAGCACTTAGTCTTGGAGTTAGGCATTTTCGCTTCACTAAGTAAGATGCGCTGTACCTTTTTTAGTGCCTCATTGTCCGGAACGTTGTAGACAATAGCACTCAGTTTTGCGTCGAGTCGTTTTGTTACTTCTGTGGTAACAAAATTAATGAGGTTATCTACCTTAGTTACCGATTCTGTGTCAAGCTTGTTAAGGTTTACAGTTTTCATGAGGATAGTTAGAGGTGTCAGTTCACAGACCTGCGATCTGATATCGCTGATCTGATCTGATAATTTGGATATCTCGGTATCGGTTTCGATGTTTCCAGCATTTACTGACTTACTGTTTTTTATTTCCCTTAACTCAGCCTTAAGTTCTCCTATAGACAACTTTAGAAGTTCTATTTCTGAAGATAGTACTGAAAAAGAGCTTGATGGCTGGAGTTTTTCGATAAGCACATAAGGTGAAGGGAGGAGTTCTGTATGAGCAGAGGGTACTGAATTTTTGGGAGTAGTGCTAATACTAGCTGTCAGTACAGTTTTATCTTCAGTTCCAGCTCGACGCTTACGGCATACGAGTGAGTTATGTGATACACCATAGCCGTTTGTAGGGGTGTATGGCTTGATGTTGCAATCAAGAAAGATATATTAGACAACGGTTTTACAGAGGATTAGGTTCGTTGCTTTTTACTTTGATTAACCATAATTATTAGAAATCAGATAAATTTTATGTAACGAATCACGTAAAAATGTAACGCAAACGTTGAACGTACCGCGATAGAGAGTGCTGGTGTAACGTATCATTCCAGCAGCATAACCAATAACTTGCGAGGATTTCCTGGAAAACTCGAAACGATTTGTCTCGTTGGAATTTCTATCCCTTCCCTGGCATTACTGCTGTTCATCTTCACGCCTTTATATAAGGTAGACCAAAAACGAGTGAACATACTTCTGTTCCCCTGAGGTTTGCGGACGCAACAATATTCTTGGAAAAGGCCAATAGTCTCCACGTCTCCCTATTATTTGAGAGCATTACATTAGTCCTTAGTGTGTCCGGCATTAAATAAGATTAAAGGAGCGCTGCACTTTTCCTCATGGAAACGGGCTCATTTATGTTTCACACACATCAAATTTGAAGGTAAATGTGAACATTTATTTTTCCTAGCTTAACTAGAAAAGTTCCACATTTTCCACCTCTATATAATATGGTGTAGGGGGCCAGACGGAAGAATCAGTGGGAATTTGCTGATCTTAAGAGTGTGAGTGACATAATCAAGCCACAAACGCATTCGAATGACCCGTCACATTCTTCGGTGACACGGTTGCATCCAACCAACGTAACGAGATATGCAACCGTCGGCTCTAAGTATCCAAGCGACACCGAATATGATATACTGTAACAGGCAAACTGGCAGGCACACAGGTTATGAAGGCAGAACACGAACTGTGCAGGAGAGCGTTTATTCCGCTAAAGTGAATTTTGAAATGTGCGGGCGTACAGTTTTAGGGTATAACGGTTTTACTGGGCTTCATTAATGTTTAGGCTCTTCAACTCATGTATCTCTTGGTCCAGTTGGTTGACTTCCGGTTGTCTTCCTGCAAGTAGAGAAAATTAAACATTGATTAATGTTATAATATAGGTTTTGTTTCTATTACAATACTGCGAGAGGAATAATTACTTCAGTTTAGATGCACACTGGCCTGGTTGAATTTAAACCGCAGCACTGTCAGACAGTATCAGCTTTCAGATCTTGGTTTTTGTGGGTACCACGCTAACTGTTTACCTGAGTTGTCGCTAAAGTTTTCATCCTGAAATACACATATCTGGTGAGGTCAAAACTAGAAATCTCTATCTAACCAGCAAGCGGTGATATCAAAGACATTTTCGGTGGGGGCCACTCCAATGGCTTCTAGAATGACCAGCCCATCAAACATGGGGAAACTTAGCTGTTTAAACCTCTCTTAGATATCATATATTAGATAGACTTGAGACAGAATCACAACGTTCGACATTCCCCGGAATAGCTTGGAGACTAATCTGTCTGAGAAGACATGGAAATACAGTTCTAAAACAGGTACGGAAATATCCAGCTGTATAGCACTGCTTCTCCAACCTCTTGAAACCAACATCCGGAAGAAAGTGCTTATGACTAACTCCATTTGAAGAATATCAGAGCAACGGCAATCGAGAGGTGGAACTAAATACGCGGATGTCTGCTGAAGACCAGGAACCTTTATCTAATAATACCTAAGTAGCCGTAAAATAAAATCAAATTTATTTATGATAAAAGTATAATCAACATCATTATTCGCATTATCAAAGTATACATTAGGCTCAATAATTGGGTGTTATAAGGGAAACAAGCGTGGTAAACCAAGAGAACATTTGCTTCATAAATATTTTAATCATTTCACGTATTTCAATAACAATCTAATTTAAGAATTGAACATGCATGATTAATAAGTATTATTATATTAGTATATACATATGTAAAATGTTAAAATGTGTGGTTGCTATTATAATTATTTCCAGTGTTACTTTTACCAACACAACTTAGTGAAAATTATAGAGAATAGAAATCAGTAAATTAGTTAACGTTCACTGCGTGAGTATTAGAGTCGAGATATACGTATGTGACTAACCTGAAGACTGGACAGGCCTTCAATTTCCGTTCTACCAACAGTTGTGGTCTTTTAGACGAGCTAGGGTGGACATGTTAAAGTGTCTTTCTAGGCTCCGCTTGAACCCATCGGGGTTTTCACAACATCTTATTTCAGGTGGTAGTTAGTTCCAAAGAGTGCAATATTTTATGGTGAAAAGGTTTGCCCTAATGGGTTTTCTGTGGGTAGCCACCTTGACAAGGTAGTCGTGGTTTCGCAGCTGATATGATTTAATATTTTCCCACGTTATGGATGTGTTACTGTAGCAATGTTTCCGAATGACTCACCAAACATGCCCCATCAAATAGTTGAGTACTCCATGGTAATTCTTACTGATGAGATTCATGTGTGATAATAGTTTCTTTGGTGGTTTCATTGCGTTTCGAGCCAGATACACGTTGAAATTCATTCTTGGTTGCTGTATTCTTTGAAACATCCTTTCTTATAGCTGTGTAGATCTTCGTGGCTTCTGGCGTTCCAGATGAGGTTAATACTTTCCAAAACTTGGGTTTACTCACAGGTAGTTCATAACTCCTTCTATTTATTCATGGTGGAGGGATGTTATTTGATCTTGGCAACATTCCATGCTATTTGCAGCAATAATAATGGTAGGGCCATCGTTACAACTGGCGATAATACTAGACTGTGGGCTCGTTTAAAGTGTTACTTCGTCTCAAGACAATACAAAACTCATTCACACACTGATAAGGACACAGGGGGAAAAGATTCATTCCCTCATGAAAAGTGCAACATCACAAAATAATCACCGCTAATAATATAGCTTTTTTAAATGACCAATAAACCACCAGCTGTAGACACAGCATTATAACCGCATAGCGCGCGTTTGTAAACTTCAGTGACCCTGCAATAAGCGTGCGTTAGGCCTACATTATGGTGTTAGAGTTGCGCAAACACCAGCTTTTACAATGTTTTGCTTAACCGCAGCGGGTAACCGGGTGTATCTTTACCTATAATGAACTATTGTAGCCAGCATTTGAATAACCAGATCTATAGTCCACTCATCTGATGAAGCCCCAGGAGGGATAGGTTTTAGAATGGCTCTCCATACGTCTGGTAGAGCTGGATGTCTGTCTCAGGATACTACAGCGGCTTGAGCCAAAACCTGAGTACAGCCTGATCACTCCCTTTTGGAAGCGAAAGCTGCTGAACGGCGTTCACAGTTTCCCTATGGAAGAAACCGAGTCCGAAGGCGAAAAAGACTGCTGGGTGTCGTGAATCTCAGTTTAGATTACGGAATAAGCTAAAGTCAGTGACACGAAATATTCCACTTTCTTATGCTTGAATATATTTTTTAACAATATCTTTCTTTGACCTCTCAATCGACATACGGTTCTTTTAAATCACCAACTGTAAACCGCCATCACTTCGACGTTCATGGAACAAGCTTTTTCTTTGGAAAATGACCTGATTTGGTATCAGGGCTGTGATATAATGCAATGTCTTGTCCACTTTATTTCAATCTGCAGAGAAACAATCACCACAATTGACTTGGTGTATGAGACCCTTCGTTCTACGCAAAGTTGGTGTCAATGCATTTGAAGATTGAACGATCAATTCATTGTTGTTTGCTCAAAACCAACTTCCCCAATTTTCGCGGAAGCATCAATACGACAGTCATCGTCTCATCGGTCGCTGTTCAGAAAGAAGTCAGACCAAAACTGTCAGAAGTAATATTGTGATTTATTATTGTAATATTTGTTCACAGACCTTAGTGGAAACATTTTTTATATGTTAGTGTTACAATAAAGAATTCTCGAGTGGCCAATCGGTGTTTTGGTTTTTGCGTCCGTTATTACTAAGCGCTTCTGAAATCTTCGAAGAACAGCGTGGGCCCGAGCGTAGCGAGAGCTGGGCATTAACGGTTTATGAGACGTGACTGACAGTTTCTGATGGTGGAAAAAGATTCTGGCAGATTCAGACAGTTGGCGATAGTTTGGATAGTCACCGTTCATCTTTCCTGGTGCCGGTCAAGTCCTCTTTGAACAAGCAATATCTGTAACATTTTTGGAATTGGGTCAAGTTCAACAATGCCTGGGTCAAAGAAGGGACAGAGTGTCTTGGATGCAAACAGGAAAGTAAGTCATGGTGACTTGTCTGTTAATTGTAACGATGTGTCTGATGTTAGGCATGACATGGTTGATGTTACTGTTTCGCCGTTCAGGGATAATAGGAACATCAAACTCCCTAAATTTGAACCACGGTGTTTCGATGGAAACCCGGCTGATTATTTACAATTTGTAAAGGAGTTTGAGATCATGTTGAGTGGTTTTTTATTAAGTGTTGAATTGAAGTTAATGTATTTGATGAGGTATTGCACTGGAGATGCTGCAAGAGCTATACAGTGCTGCAAGTTTATGAAGCCACAAGAGGGCTACTACGAGGCTATGAGCATATTACGACAAAGGTTTGGAAGACCTTCGATGATTGCAGGGAAATTATTCGAGGCTGTTAAGGGTAATGGTGGTCAATTACAGGATGACTCCAAGGCACTTACTGAGTTTTTAGATCATCTTACGACTTATAAGAATACCTTGATTTCTATGAATTGCATGAATGACCTCAACTCGAGTTTTATACTAGAAGTAATAGCAAGACGCCTACCTACTCGACTGCAAAGGAAGTGGGTGAAGATAAGCTCACGTATGGAGGATGAGGGTATCAAGCCAAAATTTGATGATATCCTGAAACTAGTAAAAGATAGTGTCAATGAATCGATGAGCAAGTTTGCCAGTATATTGAATCTCATCCCTAGAATAGAGCAGTCTGAGGGTAAAATGCAATCATTGATGACGAGTAGGTCTCAGAGAGGTGGATATCGAGAAGACTCCATGATGTCCAGTAATGCATATAGACCTAGTGAGTGTAACAGGATACGTAGTACATCCTCAACAGATAAGTTACAAGATGCAAGACAAACACGGTTGTGTTTTACACGTTTTCAAGAGGTGCATACAAAGGTGAACTGTGAACCAGTAAGCAAGTTCAGTGATAAGCTAAATGTAAACTCCAGGCCCTACTCCGAATTGTGTGACGATAACGGTGCAGTGAAGAAGTCTGTAGTTGCAACTGGTCAGCCACTGTTGAATAGTATGACACGGAAGAGAGTTACAGTCTCAGAGGACAGTTCTGACTCCACAAGTTTACGAGGTATTACTAGTCAGAGTGAAGTTATAAAGCCTTTTATGACTTGCGAGGAGGAACCAAAATTGTCTACTTCTGGTATTAAAGAGTTTGAAATTGATGAAGTCGACCAGATAGATGATGGTAAATTGAATATTTGTGATAATGATCATGATACTTCACATTTGTCTTTGGTTGTTCATGGTGAGATGAGGGGGTGCCTAGTACTGCTAAGTTAATTAAAGGTTCTGTACAACTACAATGTGAAGTAGAAATAAATGCAGATTCAGTTGCAGAAGGCATACATACATGTGAGACCGTCAGTGTAATTGATCAGCATGTAGCCCACCTATCATCAGATGCTATTGCTAACCCTGAGCTGATAGTAAAAAATAGCAGTGGTGGTGGTCTTGCAGTTAGACAAATTTCTGAAAGTCGAGCAACAGCTTTTGATCCACCGCTAATTTCATCAACTTGTGTCTATCAGTCGTCGTTGGTGTTGTCATCCACAATGGAAAAGACGCCCATCAACTCAAGTATCTTGTGCAATGATTTTGATAGTATTGGTGCGTTTGAAAAGACGAAAGATATTGCTCAGTTTAGTGAGAATAAGCCAAGTGTAAACGAAAGAGTAATTGTTAAATTGACTTGCATGAATAAAGGCATTTCTAGTTTCAAGTTACTAAGTGAATGTCATTATCTTTGGTGTAAATTACTCTGTGCCTACGCTTGGTTGACCAGATACGTCGTGTGTTTGTTCGTCATCTATGTTGTACGATACAATGACATGAGCGTGTTACCGTTCAGATTTGAGGATATAGCTGATAGAAGGAAATCAGCAAATGAACTCTGCAACGATTTTCCAACCTAGAGCGTCAACCTGAGAGGGCTTGTAGGCGTACTGCTGTAAGTCCTACAGTTCTTCAAAGGGTAGCGCATCAATGAGCAGTCAAATGTGCTTGGTGTGTGATTTTGTACATATGTTCATATTGTATATACTGAATTGATATCATCTGTCATCTATCTGTCGATAATTCTGTTTGTGTCCGGACAACTCCCACTTTGATCATCAACCTGAGAAGGAATTTAGGCGTATTGCTGTAAGTCCTACAGTTCTTCAGGGGTAGTTTGTCGTGTCAGAATCCACAACATTTGATGTGTTGATTGTACATATGTTTGTGTTAAATAATTGTGTGAGTTCCAATTATTGTAATTGTTGGTTACTCTTGTTTGTGTCCGGACATTCTACAACTTACGATCGTCAATGTGAGAAGCGCGTACTGGTGTAAGTCCTGCGATTCTTCAAAAGAATTCCATCGAGACATGATCTGCGAGTTTGTATGTACTGTTTGTATATATGTGTGGTGTGTCATATCAATTGGTGTTTTTTGGATTCATTGTGTTTACTTGTTGTTTTCGTATCTTGTTGTTATTGCATAATTTTGTTAAAATTTTCGTCGTGATTACTTCTGAAGTTGTGTCCACTCTTCTACATCCATGAATGAATTGATTGATGTTAGAGACAGCAGATGGGGCGTATACGCCGGGGAGGCTAGGCTATTGCTGAGAATGAAATGCACACGGAGATAATTGTTAGCTGCGGTCCGACACGCCGAGGAGAAAGAGTGTAAACGACTGAGGCTCGCATACGTCACCGTTACTAGAACTGAGGAAGAATGAGTGACAAGCGATTTCAGTGGTAATTGGTAGTGAGTAGATACGAGGACGTGCGTGGAGTATCGTGAGGTGGTGCTATGGTCACGTTGCATTCTGCAAGAGTCATTCTAGCAAGTGGCGATTGTGTTGCAATAGGATGCCTTTAACTGGAAGGCGCAGGTCGTCATTGATGTGTGAGATTGTGCTGTGAGTATGCTTTCGGTGTGTTGGCTTTTCTGTTTGATTTCCATTTCAGCTCTGTCCATGTGACCCAGGTTCTCGCAATGGCATCCAAGTCAACGTGTATTGGTTGTGATGGAAATAAGAAATGGATCCCTATTTCGCCGGGGAGTGTTAATGTAGTTGAAGATTGAACGATCAATTCTAGTGACACGAAATATTCCACTTTCTTATGCTTGAATATATTTTTTAACAATATCTTTCTTTGACCTCTCAATCGACATACGGTTCTTTTAAATCACCAACTGTAAACCGCCATCACTTCGACGTTCATGGAACAAGCTTTTTCTTTGGAAAATGACCTGATTTGGTATCAGGGCTGTGATATAATGCAATGTCTTGTCCACTTTATTTCAATCTGCAGAGAAACAATCACCACAATTGACTTGGTGTATGAGACCCTTCGTTCTACGCAAAGTTGGTGTCAATGCATTTGAAGATTGAACGATCAATTCATTGTTGTTTGCTAAAAACCAACTTCCCCAATTTTCGCGGAGGCATCAATACGACAGTCATCGTCTCATCGGTCGCTGTTCAGAAAGAAGTCAGACCAAAACTGTCAGAAGTAATATTGTGATTTATTGTTGTAATATTTGTTCATAGACCTTGGTTAAAACTTAATTTAAAGCTGCCTCTACGTTGGTGTTACAATAAAGAATTCTCGAGTAGCCAATCGGTGTTTTGGTTTTTGCGTCCGTTAATACTATGCGTTTCTGAGAAACTTCAAGGAACAGTGTGGGCCTGAGCGTAGCGAGAGCTGGGCATTAACGGTTTACGAGACGTGGATGACAGTTTGGTTCCTTCGAAGAGAGACTGCTACTGTGTCGCCTCTACAGCTTGACTGCTGTGCTGTTAACACATTGAAGTTTAGTTGGCTAAACTCTGGATCGACTACTTCAGTTTTCAGCCATGATTTCAAGTCAGTCAGTATGACTGCGTTTATCCAGTTTTTCAAGAGGTTAGGGATTTCACCACAGATAACTCTTATTTCAAGTTGGGAGTCATCAAACTTCTCAGTTAAACCATCCAAAGAACTTCAGTATTTGTGTTTTATCGCCACTGCAATCCTGTTCAATTAGTTAACGTTCGGTGGCCGTCTTTTGGCACGATCTACTAAGCAAATGTTAATTCAGCGTTATCAGTGAGCGCCGATCTCTTTCTCTCTAAGGTGAGAACATTGCATCATTGGAAAATTTCCGCGTCACAAAGGCCCTCTGTATGTGCCGTTTCAAGCATTGTCTGAGCGGCCGGTATGAGAAAGGTCCACATCGGCACTCATTTACTACAGGAGTCAGCCCAATATAGTATTTTCAAAGCCATCAATTGTAGTTTGTATACTGAGTACTATCGTTTCAAATCTCGACGGAATTACATTCAAAAGTAACAGTAGTGACAACTCAGAATGATAGTAAGTTGTGGTCAGAGACCGAATCAGTAGAAAGCGCAATGAAGAACAGAATTTGAAGATGCAACACAGAGTGTGTTAGGTGAATTAAATAACGGTGGAGCTAGCATTAAAACAAATGATGAATCCAGAGAAACTGAGGATGCAACTAATTTTGAGTAGTGACAGTTAGGGAGAGAAGTGGGCGGGATTCAACTGAATTCATGGAACTTTTTGGCCCCCTACACCATATTATATAGAGGTGGAAAATGTGGAACTTTTCTAGTTAAGCTAGGAAAAATAAATGTTCACATTTACCTTCAAATTTGATGTGTGTGAAACATAAATGAGCCCGTTTCCATGAGGAAAAGTGCAGCGCTCCTTTAATCTTATTTAATGCCGGACACACTAAGGACTAATGTAATGCTCTCAAATAATAGGGAGACGTGGAGACTATTGGCCTTTTCCAAGAATATTGTTGCGTCCGCAAACCTCAGGGGAACAGAAGTATGTTCACTCGTTTTTGGTCTACCTTATATAAAGGCGTGAAGATGAACAGCAGTAATGCCAGGGAAGGGATAGAAATTCCAACGAGACAAATCGTTTCGAGTTTTCCAGGAAATCCTCGCAAGTTATTGGTTATGCTGCTGGAATGATACGTTACACCAGCACTCTCTATCGCGGTACGTTCAACGTTTGCGTTACATTTTTACGTGATTCGTTACATAAAATTTATCTGATTTCTAATAATTATGGTTAATCAAAGTAAAAAGCAACGAACCTAATCCTCTGTAAAACCGTTGTCTAATATATCTTTCTTGATTGCAACATCAAGCCATACACCCCTACAAACGGCTATGGTGTATCACATAACTCACTCGTATGCCGTAAGCGTCGAGCTGGAACTGAAGATAAAACTGTACTGACAGCTAGTATTAGCACTACTCGCAAAATTTCAGTACCCTCTGCTCATACAGAACTCCTCCCTTCACCTCATGTGCCTATCGAAAAACTCCAGCCATCAAGCTCTTTTTCAGTACTATCTTCAGAAATAGAACTTCTAAAGTTGTCTATAGGAGAACTTAAGGCTGAGTTAAGGGAAATAAAAAACAGTAAGTCAGTAAATGCTGGAAACATCGAAACCGATAACGAGATATCCAAATTATCAGATCAGATCAGCGATATCAGATCGCAGGTCTGTGAACTGACACCTCTATCTATCCTCATGAAAACTGTAAACCTTAACAAGCTTGACACAGAATCGGTAACTAAGGTAGATAACCTCATTGATTTTGTTACCACAGAAGTAACAAAACGACTCGACGCAAAACTGAGTGCTATTGTCTACAACGTTCCGGAGAATGAGGCACTAAAAAAGGTACAGCGCATCTTACTTAGTGAAGCGAAAATGCCTAACTCCAAGACTAAGTGCTATAGGCTGAAGAAGAGTCAACATGAAAAGTGTTGTCCTATTCGTTTTCAGTTCGAAACACCGGCAGAGACTAGAAAATTCATCCACTCCCAACACACCCTATCGCAAGCCAGAAACTACAAACATATAAAGGTCGGGGTGGACAAAACAGTCATAGAAAGGCGCGCATACAATTATCTCGCTAAGACTAATTGTGAAATAGGTAATAGGAATTTGCAAGCAGCCATTATTCCCAACCCTGTGAAAGATACAGTAGACCCCACCGCATCACTCCTCTCAAAACACACAGAATTATCCCATCAGAGTGCAACACCAGCCGAAAGGCCACTAGACTGTAACCAAATAAATAACAAAACCATACCACCTATCACCGCAGAATCTAAAATGCCACTAAATAACCCCAGAAAAACAGTCAAAACCCCCCGAAATTCGACATTGTCCTCTCCTAGCCATAACTCCATTGCTAGAGATAAGGAAAATATGCCCCTAAATCATACCAACAAAAACAGTGGCAGCTTAAATAAACCCACACTTCCCACGGTCAATAGTACTAGCACCCACAACGTGCTTAATCGCACCATGGCACACACTGATATCCAATGTCACAACAATGTCACCCTCAATAGTACAAGTGGTAATAGTCAGAACTCGGCTACCAACAACTCAGGGTCTTCACAGTATGGCACACAAACAAATTTTGACCGGATATATGGTACAAGTCTGCTGGGAACTAACCCACAATGCAGTACACACGAAACCCACACAAGGACACAACTAGCATCAAACAATAGGTGGAATAATAAGCCATGGTCATCACAAGGATCCAATCATATTTTATCCCCCGCGTCCCTGTCAGCCTTGAAAAAACAGCTGGGAGAGATGTTAACACTCCTAAACCACTAGAGCTGGCTCCCTCCTTGCATGAAAACAGGAACGGTCTAGTGCACATTTATCCATTAGGCACACTTGACACTTGCACAAATATAGGTCAAATAAAGAACCCTACCCACTTCTGTAACCTAACTAAAAATAAAAATTCCCTAGTCCATAGCAAATCCAGTACTCCAACTCCTAATTCTTCACCGAAAACAGCACACACCAACTCGATAGACATAGGTGAGCATGATGCTGAAACTCCTCTTAACATAGGATCATCATGTCAAGCAGAACTACTGTGTGCTGAACCATATTCGGGGCTGACTAACGAACTTAAATACTTCAAATGCTACTTCAACTCTCATCTTTACCTAATCCTCATAAATGCTAGATCTGTTCTAAATAAATTTCCGATGCTCAGAGCACTCACAGTAATATACAAACCCCCTGTAATTGTCATCACTGAATATTGGTGTCATTCGGACATCCTGGATGAAGAAATAAGCTTAGATAACTACACACACTTTCGGTGTGACAGGGAAGGTGGTAAGGGAGGGGGTTGTCTCATGTAATTTCTGAATGCACTTACTGTATCACAGCTAGAAAGTAGTACGCTTAACATGCCTGAGACTCTATGGGTTAATGTACACTTAAATAACGTAACAGCATCAATTGGATGCTCCTACAGAGCACCTGGCACCTTTAGTAATTACGAGGCCCAACTCATTAATACTCTGGAGCAATTAACCGACTTACAATACGATCATAAGATCCTATGTGGGGACTTTAACTTACCTGAAATCAACTGGGATATACCCACAGGCCCAACTGAATTTGATAAGTTCTTAGACACACTGGATATACTTGGCTGGAAACAAACTGTCACTACTCCCACAAGAGGTAACAACGTACTAGACTTAATCTTCTGCCACAATATAAGCCCCCTTTCAACGCTAGTAGGTTCTGAGTTTCCAGGGAGCGACCACAAAACAGTGATGTGTGCACTGCCAATTCCGCTGAGTAGCAATGCATCTCATACCTCCACTTCACAACAAGTAATATATAGGAACTATGGTAAGGCAAACTGGGCCTTAGTATAATCAATGCTAAGATCCTCTGAATGGGATTAATACTTCACTACTGATGACCTATCGAGAGCTCTAACCAACTTCTACCATAACTCTAACACATGCTTAGATGCTGTCATCCCACTCCAGACACTAAAGGTTTCCCCACACAGAAAGTCATTCATAAAACCAAAGGATCGCATGGAACTGAAGAGACTCTCAACAAGTTACTTCAAGCACCACGACTTTGGCACTCTAGGTCTAATACTTAACACCCTTAGCTCCGTCTCACAAGCTCGAAATTTCCGTATGAGAAAGGAAGAACGCATCGCAGTAGCCAGTCCTGCTAGAGTGTATGGAAGACTACATTCATTATGTCTAAACACAAATCTGGCTCGCAAACTGAAGTCGGTAACTACCGGCCGATCAATATCACACCTATAGCACCTAGAATTATGGAGAGACTAGTTAAAGATAACCTAATCAAACATATGCTTAGCCGCAATATTATGAGTCCGAACCAACATGGATTCCTGAAATCCAGATCATGTTTAACATGTCACCTAGACTTCTTCAATTTTGTAACCAGCAGTCGTGACAGGCGGCAACTAGTACTCGTCATCTACTTTGGTATTTCTAAGGCATTTGACCGTGTTGACCACTTACTGTTAACAAATAAGCTGAACTCATTAGGAATGCGTGACCCATTATTAGGATGGCTTAAATCATTCCTTAACAATAGGTCCCGAATAGTTAAACTCGGGTCTGTAACCTCCAAACCTAGCCCAATTACTTCTGATGTAGTACAAGGTAGTGTCATTGGACCCCTCCTATTTACACTATACATCAATGACATATGCGCTTGCTTCTCATACGGAAAACCATTCATCTTCGCAGATGACCTAAAAGTGGCTTATACATTCCAATGTGATGATATAGGGTACTCCCAGAATATAGTGCAGAAGGAATTAATAATAATAATTTTATTTTCATATGGACAAAATTAGATAAAATGACTGCTTGGTCGTCCTTATGGAACCTACAATTTAATCTGAACAAATGTGGCTGGATCTGCTTCGGTGCACCCTCAATTGACCTGAAATTAACGCTCCAATCTGCTAACTTAACCAGACTCCGAAGTGTCGTTGACCTAGGCCTTAGGTAAACTAGCGACTTCACATTCTCTGAGCAAGTAGCATCACAGACTACAAAATCGAGGATGTTCTTAGGATGCATATTCAGGAACATTCACGACAATGAAGCCAAGCTAATTCTGTACAAAACATGTATCAGACCACTACTAGACCACTACTACAAGGTTGTGTTCTTGGCCCTATTCTGTTCCTCTTATTTATAAATGACATAGTCTCTGTAATCAAGTATGGCAAGCCATACCATTTTGCAGATGATCTCAAGATAGTATATGATTATGGGTACGGTGATTGGAGCGTCAAAAGCAAGATCCAAAAAGACTTAAATGATCTAAGCGATTGGAGCGAAAAGTGGCAACTGACTTCCAACCCAGACAAGTGCGGTATAACCCACCTTGGACGCTGGAAACCGATAATGTGCCTATATATGTACGGTAAGCTCCCCTCAAAACTGAACACAGTCACAGATCTCGGGATAACATACTCAGATTTATCTTTTTCCGATCATGCAAACAAGGTTGTATCTGACTGTAAACGACTTACTGGCTTTGTACTGCGTAACTTCTACACCCAAGAAGCAAGATTAGCTATATATAGGACATTTATCCGTCCCAAACTTGAATATTGTGCTCTCCTACTTAGTAACCTCAGGTCTGTAGACAAAAACAAATCGAAAGTGTCCAGAGATTCCTCACGAAACGCATAATAGGGTTCGACCAACAAGTGGAATATGCTGACAGGCGTGTACGTCTGAAATTAGAGCCTCTGTGGTTAAGGAGAGTGAAGTGCAACTTACTTCTACTCTTCAAAGTCATTTGGAAACATTGCTACAGTAACACATCCATAACGTGGGAAAATATTAAATCATATCAGCTGCGAAACCACGACTACCTTGTCAAGGTGGCTACCCACAGAAAACCCATTAGGGCAAACCTTTTCACCATAAAATATTGCACTCTTTGGAACTAACTACCACCTGAAATAAGATGTTGTGAAAACCCCGATGGGTTCAAGCGGAGCCTAGAAAGACACTTTAACATGTCCACCCTAGCTCGTCTAAAAGACCACAACTGTTGGTAGAACGGAAATTGAAGGCCTGTCCAGTCTTCAGGTTAGTCACATACGTATATCTCGACTCTAATACTCACGCAGTGAACGTTAACTAATTTACTGATTTCTATTCTCTATAATTTTCACTAAGTTGTGTTGGTAAAAGTAACACTGGAAATAATTATAATAGCAACCACACATTTTAACATTTTACATATGTATATACTAATATAATAATACTTATTAATCATGCATGTTCAATTCTTAAATTAGATTGTTATTGAAATACGTGAAATGATTAAAATATTTATGAAGCAAATGTTCTCTTGGTTTACCACGCTTGTTTCCCTTATAACACCCAATTATTGAGCCTAGTGTATTATTCGATATACGAGTTATATTATTGATTATACTCTTATCATATATGGTTTGATTTACTCTACGGCTCCCTGTAGACTAACTACCATTCTTCAGTATACACACACTGCAGTATTGTTAACCGAATGCCAAAATTTTGTTGGTTCTATGTTAATATCTTTTTATAATATGTCTAGACACGTTAATTTGCAATGTCGCATGTTTACTATATATAAGTACACTAAGTCTTGCCAACCGACCTAACCTTCAGTTCATACTACCTACACTGAACCAACTACAGTGTTTTGCTGAATCTTGCTCCACTAACATCAAAAAGTAGGGAGGGTGGCGTCAGCTGATCAGTAGATATGGCGACGGTCACTAAGGTGAGTCGGCCTATTCTGCACGAACAGCGAAATGCAATTTGAAGGCTCGAGATATTTCTGATTTTTATGAGGGCTTAGATCTTTATCTTGAAAAAGATAATAATGAACGCCTTGACAGATCATGCTTCCGCCTTTAAATATATACCATTCGCTCAGCCTATTGTTGAGATGCGACCACATGGGATCTGTGCAGATTTATGGGGCGTCTTATAAATTAACTTGCTATCCATCGCCAGATCTTTAAATACCACTTCACAATATCTTGTCTCACTTATTTTCTAATAACGTCTTTACTTGATTCTCATTATATTCCGTTAAACCTAACATTTTATAGCTCTTTATGAGTTTGATTCGACTTATTCTATTCCTATTCTCTGTAGGGTACGGTTGTGCACCAAATAGACAAAAAAAGCATGAAATAAAAAACAACTGGCTTGAAAGTAATTGTATTAAAGCCAAAAGTGGACATCATGATAGTACAAAATATATTGGTTTTATTATACATTGCAAATGAACGTTGTCGGTCTAAGGATTAATTACTTCCCCATTCTGTTTCCTATATAAATGTATTTATTAATGATATATTGAACTTACTTAATTTATTACGCTTTGACGATTCACCTTAGCAATTAAACTTTTCTAAAACAGCTTCCAATCCCTGGTAAACGTTGTACTTACCTCAATATTGGTTGGTTATCGTATGCCTACAACCACGGGATGAAAACGAAACGAAGTCGATTTTCTTGCCCAACCTGGAGGACAACTGTACAATTCAATAACTATACAGCCTGGTGCAGACACTGAGTGTATTTATATGTATATATATCAAAAACACTGCGGTTATCACATATTGTTTACTTAAATTATCATTATCTGCTGGCTGCTTCTGTTTTCTTCACTTCTCGTAGGTATCGCACTGAAGCACTGCTAATGAACAGTAATCCTGCTTTCTACATTTGTATTACTTGAGCGGTATCCAGAATATTATTAGCACTTACGATGAACAACGGAACAAATTCCATTCTGAATTCTGTTCAACATCGCAAAGTTAACTTTGCGACCAATTTGTCCCTTCTATCTGCTATTACATATATAATGCTGTACTTGCCATCTAATGTGGATTTTTATAAACTTTCAAACTCTTATTGATTGATAAAATGATAAAAATAACGGTCTGGATCCAGTGTGGCTTACTCCAGCACATGTATATCACCTCTTCTTACATTCCATTAACGCAAAATTTCATAATTCCTGCATGAATCTGACTCACTATGAGTGTATTAAATATTATAATTTAGACTTAAACCAAAACCTTATATTCTATTCTTGTAAAGTTTTCTATCCATTTTCCAATTTTTAATTTCATAAAAGTGTTCAATTTGAGACTGCACTTGTCTAATATCTCTCCATATAACGTGGAAACAATTTTTCGAATTCTGGAATATCGTGGTCTTTATTTGACTACTATATAATTGTAGCTGATATTGGTTGCACCTCCGGTAGCTAAATATCCAAATTTATCACCTCCAGAATACTGTTTGGATCCAGTCAGATTCGTGTTAATAAAGAGCAATCTATCACAAAAGAACTATAGAGAAGTCCTTAGTTTTGTTGTTTATAACTGTCAGAGTTAACTCGTTTGATAGTGGTCTATTTTTAGTTCGTACTTCATACATTCATACCTGTTTATTGTTGTTTTTATCTACTTAGATAATATAACAGTATTTCACACACTTTTGTCAATTTTTGAGAAAATTTTATAATCTTTACCTCCATAATGGTCAAAGTTATTAAACGAGTTAGTACTGTTAAGAGACTAGCATCAAATAGTCAGCAGGTCACTAGAAACATTAGTTCTGAATTTGTACTAAGATCAATTGATACACCGAGAGTTATAGTACCAAACTTAATGGAAGAACTAATCGATAACGTAGCCCGTAACACTAGTGATCTAAAGATCCTTCAGAAATCCATAACAGACCTGCAGGATAAGTTTGAAAGTATCACTCCTTTCCTCCAACTTTGTGATCCATCACAAGAAATTTGCTTAGATTCACTCCTCAAATCTGAGCGCCTGCTAGACTTTTTGACTGCAGAGGCTGTAAAGAGGGTCATGTCCTCATACAATGTTTTAGGATATAATATACCAGACAATGTACCTATTATCAAACTTAAAGCAATCTGTCTACAGGCATGCAACATTTCAGTATCTGACTGCCAGGTTCTGCGTCTTCGTAAGAAATCCGCAAACCACCCATGTCCTGTACTCTTCAAATTTAAGTCTGTTGACCTAGCTAAGAAATTTTTGGAGTCTGGCAAAACTCTTGGCTCCTCAACACCCTACACCAATATCAGGATTGTACCTGATTTAACTTCTTGCCAAAGACGTTGCCGCGCAGGTAAACTGAGTGAAGACAACCCCAATAAGACAACCGATGTTAATACTTCCCTCGTTGTATTGCCTGATGACCAAGAGCACCAGATAATATCGCATACACAAACTAACAGTAGTCAAGCAACTGTTGAAGACTTAGCTCTAAATACTGAAATTTCAGACATAGAAATGTCAACAGATCACAGTATTGACGTGCATCCCTCGCACACTGGCACTAATGCCAAACCCTCGAAAAAGTCTAAGCTGAATTCAGTTGTACACTTTGAATCTCTCGGGAAGTCATATACCTCACAACCTCTTAGCCCGGCTACTGTGAAGCAGCAATCACATGTGGCCACCCAGGTAGGCGTAAATACAAGGCGATATGATAAACGTCCTATTTCCGTTAGGAACACCAAAAAACTGTTGAGACTATTCAACAGAAATCCAGTTTATTAGGAAATCCTACTAATCACCAGCAGCCCAAATTATACAGGCCGACTAATACGGATAAAGCTAAACCAAACGTTAGACCCGGAACACTAAAGCCCATAAGTAGGAAAGTTTCAAATGGGTCACTGGCTCATTCTACTGATAGACAATCATCTAAACTTAGTCATGTTCCTGAAGTTAGACGTAATTCACATACCGTAGGAGCTGAATCATTTCCGACTTCCACTACCAGTCCTATGATAAGAAAAAACAATCGTCACATATCTCACCAAACACTTCGAAAACACGAAGTTGCTCAACCCCTCACGAATGCACCCTCAACCATGATGTACAGGAAACATCAGTTTGAGAATACAGACGTTAGTCCAAAAACGCGTATAGTGCCCTGTCATAATTCTCATGCATTCAGTAGGGGTCACATGCCAATTTCAGCACAATGCTCATCATGGCCTAGGAAGTACTCTAATCAGACACAGGGATCTAAGTCATATGCACACAACAACACGCCGATCACACATTTCGGTTATAACTATGCAGATTACACGACACTAGCCAACCCATATGACCAAAATTTTCTCCAGCGACAACTGGCAGAAACGCCTGGGATCATGCACATAGCACGCATGATATCAGACCAATTCCTTGCTGGTATAGCGAACACCTTACAACAGGGAAACTGCTTCTTCCCCGAAAGATAGCAAACATCTTATACACACCTAATACCAATAGTAATACCATAGATTATCATACTAGTATCTCCCATAGCACGCAATATCTAAACGACCAACTACTCACGAGTGACATTTCACAACCCATCCCTAACTATCAAATTAAAGAAACCGTCTCTAGTGATCAAAATGTTGTAATTAATGAATCCAATAACGACTGCACATATTCAGTTGATAACCATAGAGTATTTTATTATGATATTGCCCATACACTAAAACCACTTCGTCAAAGTCTATCCGTCATCCTCATAAATGCTAGATCAGTTCTTAACAAACATTTAGCATTATGTACGTTAGCCTCTATATGCAATCCGTCGCTGATCATGATCACTGAAGCCTGGTGCTCAAGTGACATTGTGGATGGTAGCTTATCAATTGATAAGTACAATCTTTTTCGAGGGGATAGGGAAACAGGTCGTGGGGGTGGAACACTCATATACGTTAAACAACCCATTTGTGCAACGCATTTTAGTCACCCTATTCTGTCACAACTTAATGATTCGGTGTGGGTCGAAATAAAAGTTCTCAGAAGTAAACCTATCCTTATAGGGTGCGTATACCGACCGCCATCATCCAACCGCGAATACGATAACGTACTCAGCAACATATTTAGTGTTGCATCCAATCTCCCCTTCAGTTATAATATAATTGGAGGTGACTTCAATTTGCCTGATATATCATGGCGTACACTTCGTGGACCCTCGAGGTATGATAATCTTCTTAATTCCATCATTACTGGAGGATGGACGCAACACATAAATGTACCCACTAGGTCCAATAACATTCTTGATCTTATATTCACGATCAACGTAGCACCATCTACAATTCATGTGGGACATGAATTCCCAGGTAGCGATCATAAAATAGTTGCATGTTCGTTTAACATTTCTCCAGAAACTATACACAGAAACGAAGTTAGTCGGACACCTATAAGACCATACACGCGGGTTGATTGGGACTTGTATCAGGACTTGATTAGATACTCTAATTGGGATTCCTACTTTACCAATGACTCCTTAGAGGAAGTCCTTAAAAACTTCTATGACAATATACAGTCGGTTAATGATGTCATAGCGCCTGTGAAACTGATTAAATTCAAAATCCCTCAAGGTGATTTTATTCCAATATCATTAAGAAGAAGTTTGCGGAAGCATTCATTAAGTTACTATAGACATGACGACTTATCGTCGTTAATCGCTATCAAAACAATCCTCATTAGAATCCATGAGTTAAAAAATCTAAGTCTTAGGAATAAAGAAACGCGGGCAATTCAGTCGCCACATAACACTGGAGAAATAGCCAAACTCTTCAAAAGTAGGTTAACTAACTCCAAATCAACATATCCAAAAATAATACACCTTGGCGGCATTACTCACGAAAGTGCTGAGGATATATGTGAGGTGTTTAGCACGCACTTTGCCAAACTGTACACTCTAGAAAATGACCAGGATATAGATTTCCCTCGTAAAACAGAAAAGTGTCTAAGCGATGTAGTCTTAAACGCCCAAGAAATCGATAAAGCTATCACAACTCTTAAGCTTACTAATACTCCCGGCCCAGATGGAATGTCTTCCGTCCTCTTAAAAAATGGTGGAAATGACATGAATCTACTTCTTCTCAAGATATTTTCAACTTCGATAAGGAGTGGAACATATCCAAATAGCTGGAAGAAATCCTACGTTGTACCCATTCACAAAACCGGACCTACAGCGGACATAGATAATTACCGCCCCATCAACATTACTTCCGTAGTTTCACGTGTGATGGAAAAGATTGTAAAGAAGCAAATTGTTCAGTATTTGCTCTCGAATGACTTAATATCCCCTTTCCAATACGGTTTCCTAAATAGAAGATCGTGCATTACGTGCCAGTTAGATTATTTCGATCACATTACTGAATGTGTAGACAAAGGTCGTTCGGCAGCAACATTATTTCTAGATGTTAGGAAAGCTTTTGATAAAGTCCCACATAAAAGACTCATACTGAAACTCCTATCTTATGGAATAAGTGGAAGGCTTCTTGAGTGGATAACTTCCTTTCTTACAGGAAGAGAACAGTTAGTTAAAGTCAACCATCACTTATCAACATCCAAACCGATAACCAGCGGCGTGATACAAGGTAGTGTTCTTGGCCCTACCCTATTCATTGTATTCATAAATGATATTGTCTCTATGATCAAGTATGGCAAGCCATACCTCTTTGCAGATGACCTCAAAGTTGTCTATGATTTTGACTATAATGATATGAATATTGTTAGTAAAATCCAAGAAGACCTAAATAGTCTATGTAATTGGAGTGAAAAGTGGCAGTTAACGTTCAATCCAGCTAAATCTGGGATAACATACTTCGGACGTTGGAAACCTAGCATGTGTCTATACATGTACGGTGACCTTGTCTCAAACACAAACACAGTCACAGATCTCGGGATAACATACTCAGATCTTATCTTTACTGAACATGCAAATAAGGTGGTATCTGATTGTAAACGTCTAACCGGCTTTGTGCTACGCAACTTTTACACTCCAGAAGCCAGATTAGCCATATATAAGATATGCATTCGCCCCAAACTTGAATACTGTGCCCACTTATACAGTAGCTTTAAACCAGCAGACAGAAAAAAAGTTGAAAGTGTCCAAAGATTCCTTACGAAACGCATATTAGGCTATGGTCAGCAAATAGAATACCTTGACAGATGTATTCGACTGGACTTAGAGCCCTTATGGTTAAGGAGAGTGAAGTGCAATTTATTTCTCTTATTCAAAGTTATAAGAAAGCACTGTAACAGTAACTCGTCCATAACCTGGGCTAATCCTAAATCGTATGGACTACGCAACCACAACTACCTTCTCAAGGTTAACACCCATAAACTCACCACTAGAGCTAACTTCTTCACCATTAAATATTGCAAACTTTGGAACCAACTACCCTCTGAGATAAGATCCTGTGAAAGGCCTGACAGTTTCAAAAGGAGCCTAGAAAAACATATAACCATGTCCACCCTAGCCCGCCTCAAAGATCTCAACTGCTGGTAGAGTGGAGAGACAATGGCATTTCAATATTTAACTACAGAAAGTACACTAGTTCCCAGACTAACATAATAATACTTAGTAATTATGTAGGTTCAATACTTGAAATTAGATTGTCATTAAAATACCTAAAATGATTAAAATACTTATGCGGCAAATGTTCTCTTGGTTTACCGCTCTTATTTCCCTTATAACACTCAGTTATTGAGCCTAATGTATTCTTTGATAATACGAATTATGACACTGACTATGCTCTTATTATACATAGATTGATTTACTTTACGACTACCTGTAGTACTAACTACCCTTCTGTAGTATTGTTAACCAAATGCTAAAATTTTGTTGGTTCTGTTTATATCTTTTGTAATATATGTAGACAGGTTACTTTGCAGTGTCAAATGTTGACTATATATAAGACTGTCATGATAATTTAGTACACTAAGTCCTGCCAACCGACCTTACCCTCAGTTCATACTACCTACACTGAACCAACTACAGTGTTTTGCTGAATCTTGCTCCACTAACATCAAAAAAGTAGGGAGGGTGGCGTCAGCTGATCAGTAGATATGGCGACGGTCACTAAGGTGAGTCGGCCTATTCTGCACGAACAGCGAAATGCAATTTGAAGGCTCGAGATATTTCTGATTTTTATGAGGGCTTAGATCTTTATCTTGAAAAAGATAATAATGAACGCCTTGACAGATCATGCTTCCGCCTTTAAATATATACCATTCGCTCAGCCTATTGTTGAGATGCGACCACATGGGATCTGTGCAGATTTATGGGGCGTCTTATAAATTAACTTGCTATCCATCGCCAGATCTTTAAATACCACTTCACAATATCTTGTCTCACTTATTTTCTAATAACGTCTTTACTTGATTCTCATTATATTCCGTTAAACCTAACATTTTATAGCTCTTTATGAGTTTGATTCGACTTATTCTATTCCTATTCTCTGTAGGGTACGGTTGTGCACCAAATAGACAAAAAAAGCATGAAATAAAAAACAACTGGCTTGAAAGTAATTGTATTAAAGCCAAAAGTGGACATCATGATAGTACAAAATATATTGGTTTTATTATACATTGCAAATGAACGTTGTCGGTCTAAGGATTAATTACTTCCCCATTCTGTTTCCTATATAAATGTATTTATTAATGATATATTGAACCTACTTAATTTATTACGCTTTGACGATTCACCTTAGCAATTTAACTTTTCTAAAACAGCTTCCAATCCCTGGTAAACGTTGTACTTACCTCAATATTGGTTGGTTATCGTATGCCTACAACCACGGGATGAAAACGAAACGAAGTCGATTTTCTTGCCCAACCTGGAGGACAACTGTACAATTCAATAACTATACAGCCTGGTGCAGACACTGAGTGTATTTATATGTATATATATCAAAAACACTGCGGTTATCACATATTGTTTACTTAAATTATCATTATCTGCTGGCTGCTTCTGTTTTCTTCACTTCTCGTAGGTATCGCACTGAAGCACTGCTAATGAACAGTAATCCTGCTTTCTACATTTGTATTACTTGAGCGGTATCCAGAATATTATTAGCACTTACGATGAACAACGGAACAAATTCCATTCTGAATTCTGTTCAACATCGCAAAGTTAACTTTGCGACCAATTTGTCCCTTCTATCTGCTATTACATATATAATGCTGTACTTGCCATCTAATGTGGATTTTTATAAACTTTCAAACTCTTATTGATTGATAAAATGATAAAAATAACGGTCTGGATCCAGTGTGGCTTACTCCAGCACATGTATATCACCTCTTCTTACATTCCATTAACGCAAAATTTCATAATTCCTGCATGAATCTGACTCACTATGAGTGTATTAAATATTATAATTTAGACTTAAACCAAAACCTTATATTCTATTCTTGTAAAGTTTTCTATCCATTTTCCAATTTTTAATTTCATAAAAGTGTTCAATTTGAGACTGCACTTGTCTAATATCTCTCCATATAACGTGGAAACAATTTTTCGAATTCTGGAATATCGTGGTCTTTATTTGACTACTATATAATTGTAGCTGATATTGGCTGCACCTCCGGTAGCTAAATATCCAAATTTATCACCTCCAGAATACTGTTTGGATCCAGTCAGATTCGTGTTAATAAAGAGCAATCTATCACAAAAGAACTATAGAGAAGTCCTTAGTTTTGTTGTTTATAACTGTCAGAGTTAACTCGTTTGATAGTGGTCTATTTTTAGTTCGTACTTCATACATTCATACCTGTTTATTGTTGTTTTTATCTACTTAGATAATATAACAGTATTTCACACACTTTTGTCAATTTTTGAGAAATTTTTATAATCTTTACCTCCATAATGGTCAAAGTTATTAAACGAGTTAGTACTGTTAAGAGACTAGCATCAAATAGTCAGCAGGTCACTAGAAACATTAGTTCTGAATTTGTACTAAGATCAATTGATACACCGAGAGTTATAGTACCAAACTTAATGGAAGAACTAATCGATAACGTAGCCCGTAACACTAGTGATCTAAAGATCCTTCAGAAATCCATAACAGACCTGCAGGATAAGTTTGAAAGTATCACTCCTTTCCTCCAACTTTGTGATCCATCACAAGAAATTTGCTTAGATTCACTCCTCAAATCTGAGCGCCTGCTAGACTTTTTGACTGCAGAGGCTGTAAAGAGGGTCATGTCCTCATACAATGTTTTAGGATATAATATACCAGACAATGTACCTATTATCAAACTTAAAGCAATCTGTCTACAGGCATGCAACATTTCAGTATCTGACTGCCAGGTTCTGCGTCTTCGTAAGAAATCCGCAAACCACCCATGTCCTGTACTCTTCAAATTTAAGTCTATTGACCTAGCTAAGAAATTTTTGGAGTCTGGCAAAACTCTTGGCTCCTCAACACCCTACACCAATATCAGGATTGTACCTGATTTAACTTCTTGCCAAAGACGTTGCCGCGCAGGTAAACTGAGGGAAGACAACCCCAATAAGACAACCGATGTTAATACTTCCCTCGTTGTATTGCCTGATGACCAAGAGCACCAGATAATATCGCATACACAAACTAACAGTAGTCAAGCAACTGTTGAAGACTTAGCTCTAAATACTGAAATTTCAGACATAGAAATGTCAACAGATCACAGTATTGACGTGCATCCCTCGCACACTGGCACTAATGCCAAACCCTCGAAAAAGTCTAAGCTGAATTCAGTAGTACACTTTGAATCTCTCGGGAAGTCATATACCTCACAACCTCTTAGCCCGGCTACTGTGAAGCAGCAATCACATGTGGCCACCCAGGTAGGCGTAAATACAAGGCGATATGATAAACGTCCTATTTCCGTTAGGAACACCAAAAAACTGTTGAGACTATTCAACAGAAATCCAGTTTATTAGGAAATCCTACTAATCACCAGCAGCCCAAATTATACAGGCCGACTAATACGGATAAAGCTAAACCAAACGTTAGACCCGGAACACTAAAGCCCATAAGTAGGAAAGTTTCAAATGGGTCACTGGCTCATTCTACTGATAGACAATCATCTAAACTTAGTCATGTTCCTGAAGTTAGACGTAATTCACATACCGTAGGAGCTGAATCATTTCCGACTTCCACTACCAGTCCTATGATAAGAAAAAACAATCGTCACATATCTCACCAAACACTTCGAAAACACGAAGTTGCTCAACCCCTCACGAATGCACCCTCAACCATGATGTACAGGAAACATCAGTTTGAGAATACAGACGTTAGTCCAAAAACGCGTATAGTGCCCTGTCATAATTCTCATGCATTCAGTAGGGGTCACATGCCAATTTCAGCACAATGCTCATCATGGCCTAGGAAGTACTCTAATCAGACACAGGGATCTAAGTCATATGCACACAACAACACGCCGATCACACATTTCGGTTATAACTATGCAGATTACACGACACTAGCCAACCCATATGACCAAAATTTTCTCCAGCGACAACTGGCAGAAACGCCTGGGATCATGCACATAGCACGCATGATATCAGACCAATTCCTTGCTGGTATAGCGAACACCTTACAACAGGGAAACTGCTTCTTCCCCGAAAGATAGCAAACATCTTATACACACCTAATACCAATAGTAATACCATAGATTATCATACTAGTATCTCCCATAGCACGCAATATCTAAACGACCAACTACTCACGAGTGACATTTCACAACCCATCCCTAACTATCAAATTAAAGAAACCGTCTCTAGTGATCAAAATGTTGTAATTAATGAATCCAATAACGACTGCACATATTCAGTTGATAACCATAGAGTATTTTATTATGATATTGCCCATACACTAAAACCACTTCGTCAAAGTCTATCCGTCATCCTCATAAATGCTAGATCAGTTCTTAACAAACATTTAGCATTATGTACGTTAGCCTCTATATGCAATCCGTCGCTGATCATGATCACTGAAGCCTGGTGCTCAAGTGACATTGTGGATGGTAGCTTATCAATTGATAAGTACAATCTTTTTCGAGGGGATAGGGAAACAGGTCGTGGGGGTGGAACACTCATATACGTTAAACAACCCATTTGTGCAACGCATTTTAGTCACCCTATTCTGTCACAACTTAATGATTCGGTGTGGGTCGAAATAAAAGTTCTCAGAAGTAAACCTATCCTTATAGGGTGCGTATACCGACCGCCATCATCCAACCGCGAATACGATAACGTACTCAGCAACATATTTAGTGTTGCATCCAATCTCCCCTTCAGTTATAATATAATTGGAGGTGACTTCAATTTGCCTGATATATCATGGCGTACACTTCGTGGACCCTCGAGGTATGATAATCTTCTTAATTCCATCATTACTGGAGGATGGACGCAACACATAAATGTACCCACTAGGTCCAATAACATTCTTGATCTTATATTCACGATCAACGTAGCACCATCTACAATTCATGTGGGACATGAATTCCCAGGTAGCGATCATAAAATAGTTGCATGTTCGTTTAACATTTCTCCAGAAACTATACACAGAAACGAAGTTAGTCGGACACCTATAAGACCATACACGCGGGTTGATTGGGACTTGTATCAGGACTTGATTAGATACTCTAATTGGGATTCCTACTTTACCAATGACTCCTTAGAGGAAGTCCTTAAAAACTTCTATGACAATATACAGTCGGTTAATGATGTCATAGCGCCTGTGAAACTGATTAAATTCAAAATCCCTCAAGGTGATTTTATTCCAATATCATTAAGAAGAAGTTTGCGGAAGCATTCATTAAGTTACTATAGACATGACGACTTATCGTCGTTAATCGCTATCAAAACAATCCTCATTAGAATCCATGAGTTAAAAAATCTAAGTCTTAGGAATAAAGAAACGCGGGCAATTCAGTCGCCACATAACACTGGAGAAATAGCCAAACTCTTCAAAAGTAGGTTAACTAACTCCAAATCAACATATCCAAAAATAATACACCTTGGCGGCATTACTCACGAAAGTGCTGAGGATATATGTGAGGTGTTTAGCACGCACTTTGCCAAACTGTACACTCTAGAAAATGACCAGGATATAGATTTCCCTCGTAAAACAGAAAAGTGTCTAAGCGATGTAGTCTTAAACGCCCAAGAAATCGATAAAGCTATCACAACTCTTAAGCTTACTAATACTCCCGGCCCAGATGGAATGTCTTCCGTCCTCTTAAAAAATGGTGGAAATGACATGAATCTACTTCTTCTCAAGATATTTTCAACTTCGATAAGGAGTGGAACATATCCAAATAGCTGGAAGAAATCCTACGTTGTACCCATTCACAAAACCGGACCTACAGCGGACATAGATAATTACCGCCCCATCAACATTACTTCCGTAGTTTCACGTGTGATGGAAAAGATTGTAAAGAAGCAAATTGTTCAGTATTTGCTCTCGAATGACTTAATATCCCCTTTCCAATACGGTTTCCTAAATAGAAGATCGTGCATTACGTGCCAGTTAGATTATTTCGATCACATTACTGAATGTGTAGACAAAGGTCGTTCGGCAGCAACATTATTTCTAGATGTTAGGAAAGCTTTTGATAAAGTCCCACATAAAAGACTCATACTGAAACTCCTATCTTATGGAATAAGTGGAAGGCTTCTTGAGTGGATAACTTCCTTTCTTACAGGAAGAGAACAGTTAGTTAAAGTCAACCATCACTTATCAACATCCAAACCGATAACCAGCGGCGTGATACAAGGTAGTGTTCTTGGCCCTACCCTATTCATTGTATTCATAAATGATATTGTCTCTATGATCAAGTATGGCAAGCCATACCTCTTTGCAGATGACCTCAAAGTTGTCTATGATTTTGACTATAATGATATGAATATTGTTAGTAAAATCCAAGAAGACCTAAATAGTCTATGTAATTGGAGTGAAAAGTGGCAGTTAACGTTCAATCCAGCTAAATCTGGGATAACATACTTCGGACGTTGGAAACCTAGCATGTGTCTATACATGTACGGTGACCTTGTCTCAAACACAAACACAGTCACAGATCTCGGGATAACATACTCAGATCTTACCTTTACTGAACATGCAAATAAGGTGGTATCTGATTGTAAACGTCTAACCGGCTTTGTGCTACGCAACTTTTACACTCCAGAAGCCAGATTAGCCATATATAAGATATGCATTCGCCCCAAACTTGAATACTGTGCCCACTTATACAGTAGCTTTAAATCAGCAGACAGAAAAAAAGTTGAAAGTGTCCAAAGATTCCTTACGAAACGCATATTAGGCTATGGTCAGCAAATAGAATACCTTGACAGATGTATTCGACTGGACTTAGAGCCCTTATGGTTAAGGAGAGTGAAGTGCAATTTATTTCTCTTATTCAAAGTTATAAGAAAGCACTGTAACAGTAACTCGTCCATAACCTGGGCTAATCCTAAATCGTATGGACTACGCAACCACAACTACCTTCTCAAGGTTAACACCCATAAACTCACCACTAGAGCTAACTTCTTCACCATTAAATATTGCAAACTTTGGAACCAACTACCCTCTGAGATAAGATCCTGTGAAAGGCCTGACAGTTTCAAAAGGAGCCTAGAAAAACATATAAACATGTCCACCCTAGCCCGCCTCAAAGATCTCAACTGCTGGTAGAGTGGAGAGACAATGGCATTTCAATATTTAACTACAGAAAGTACACTAGTTCCCAGACTAACATAATAATACTTAGTAATTATGTAGGTTCAATACTTGAAATTAGATTGTCATTAAAATACCTAAAATGATTAAAATACTTATGCGGCAAATGTTCTCTTGGTTTACCGCTCTTATTTCCCTTATAACACTCAGTTATTGAGCCTAATGTATTCTTTGATAATACGAATTATGACACTGACTATGCTCTTATTATACATAGATTGATTTACTTTACGACTACCTGTAGTACTAACTACCCTTCTGTAGTATTGTTAACCAAATGCTGAAATTTTGTTGGTTCTGTTAATATCTTTTGTAATATATGTAGACAGGTTACTTTGCAGTGTCAAATGTTGACTATATATAAGACTGTCATGATAATTTAGTACACTAAGTCCTGCCAACCTACCTTACCCTCAGTTCATACTACCTACACTGAACCAACTACAGTGTTTTGCTGAATCTTGCTCCACTAACATCAAAAAAGTAGGGAGGGTGGCGTCAGCTGATCAGTAGATATGGCGACGGTCACTAAGGTGAGTCGGCCTATTCTGCACGAACAGCGAAATGCAATTTGAAGGCTCGAGATATTTCTGATTTTTATGAGGGCTTAGATCTTTATCTTGAAAAAGATAATAATGAACGCCTTGACAGATCATGCTTCCGCCTTTAAATATATACCATTCGCTCAGCCTATTGTTGAGATGCGACCACATGGGATCTGTGCAGATTTATGGGGCGTCTTATAAATTAACTTGCTATCCATCGCCAGATCTTTAAATACCACTTCACAATATCTTGTCTCACTTATTTTCTAATAACGTCTTTACTTGATTCTCATTATATTCTGTTAAACCTAACATTTTATAGCTCTTTATGAGTTTGATTCGACTTATTCTATTCCTATTCTCTGTAGGGTACGGTTGTGCACCAAATAGACAAAAAGGCATAAAATAAAAAGCCGACATAAGGAAAAATATATTAAAACCAAAAGTGGACATCATGATAGTACGAGATATACGTGTAGCATTATGGATTGCAAATGAACGATCTCAGCCTGGGGAGTTTCCTTTATAAATGCATTTATCAATGATACTTGGACTTACCGATTTTATTACACTTTATTGATTCGCCTTAGTAATTTAACTTTTCTAAAACAGCTTGCAATCCCTTGTAAACGTTGTACTTACCTCAATATTGGTTGGTTATCGTATGCCTACAACCACGGGATGAAAACGAAACGAAGTCGATTTTCCCGCCCAACCTGGAGGACAACTGTACAATTCAATAACTATACGGCCTAGTTCAGACAATGAGTGTAATTTATATATATATATATATCAAATATTTAACTGTTGAAACATTATTAACTTGTAGACAATTTGAGATTTGACATCATAACATACTTGATCGTGCCTGTAAAAATGGCATGCATTTTCATGTAAATTTATGTTTATATGAGAATATACATTATTATTATATTAATTATAAGTAATTGAAGCAAACAAGGAGAGATCAGAGAAGGTTGATGATTTCCTCACCAGATTGTTCATACAAGAGTCGGAACAAACCATAGCAGTATATTCAGGGGCGCAAGTGTAAAACAGGATAGGCTGAGATGACATCTACTGAACAGACATGCCCAACCCATGGAAATAGGGACACGGAAGAATCAGTGGGAATTTGCTGATCTTAAGAGTGTGAGTGACATAATCAAGCCACAAACGCATTCGAATGACCCGTCACATTCTTCGGTGACACGATTGCATCCAACCAACGTAACGAGATATGCAACCGTCGGCTCTAAGTATCCAAGCGACACCGAATATGATATACTGTAACAGGCAAACTGGCAGGCACACAGGTTATGAAGGCAGAACACGAACTGTGCAGGAGAGCGTTTATTCCGCTAAAGTGAATTTTGAAATGTGCGGGCGTACAGTTTTAGGGTATAACGGTTTTACTGGGCTTCATTAATGTTTATTATTATAGAATACTCTCCATATATTATAAGCAGCACTCGCACACGTGATAAGCTAAGAATGGAAAGTATCCAACGATATTTTACCTCAAAACTACTTGGCTACGAGTGTAAGAAAGACTACATCTCACGGCGCATGATCCTAAAACTTGACCCACTTTGGACAAGGCGACTTATTATAAACCTAATATTCTTCTTTAAGGTCCTTCACAAAATATCATTCTCAGGGAACAGGGACATACAATTCGCACAGGAACGTTCTTACGGTCTGCGTAACCAAACTTCAACAATGACAACTGATTCTTTTAAGTCAACACTCCGTGAAAACTTCTTCACAGTCATGTATTCTAAAATATGGAATAGCCTGTCCATAGATATCAGAACTTGCTCTTCGGTTACAAGCTTCAAACGAATCAACTATTAGTCTACTACAGCAACTAAAAGACGCACTTCAACACCCTTTGCAATCTAAAAAATATAAATAAACTAGCAGCATGGATGCACAAATACTTAGTGCGGAACATGCATTCTGTTTTCTACATAAATGTGTTTATTAAAGATATATTTCACTCACATAATCTACCATACTTTCATGTTTCATTTTAGCACTTTTACTTTTCTAAAACAATTTCCAATCCCTTGTAAACTTTGCACTTACCTCAATATTGGTTGGTTATCGTATGCCTACAACCACGGGATGAAAACGAAACGAAGTCGATTTTCCCGCCCAACCTGGAGGACAACTGTACAATTCAATAACTATACGGCCTAGTTCAGACAATGAGTGTAATTATATATATATATATATATCAAATATTTAACTGTTGAAACATTATTAACTTGTAGACAATTTGAGATTTGACATCATAACATACTTGATCGTGCCTGTAAAAATGGCATGCATTTTCATGTAAATTTATGTTTATATGAAAATAAAATTAAAATTAATTTAAATTAACAACCAAGCTGTAAATTCATCACGTATCAAATTATGTGTAATCTACATAAAAACTTATCCATGCCTGTACAATCGGTATGTTCCTGCATGAACAGGAAGAAATATATTTTTATTAAAACAATATTTATGCATGCCTATACAATTGGTGTATCTTACATAGCTAGGAAATATATATGTAACTTATTATATAATCTTTACTAAATATGCTTAATAATCTTATGTGTAATTTATCAAATTGATGATGCATGTAAACTGGCGTCCCTCATGTACAAAAAATGAGAATATATACGATTAGTTTACCCCTAGAAATAGGACGTGTCACTCTAGTGTAACCTACAAACGCTTGCTGTACAAACTGTTTAGTCCCAATGATTATCCTTACCAGAACCCATCACTTATTTCTAAAACGCACCAGACATTAGAACGCTAAAACGCTCAGACTCATTAATACACATAATGACACTAAATGAACTCTTAGACTTCGCATAAATACGTGAAAACACAACTAAAATAAACGTAAATTTTTACTAATTTATAATATACAATTGACATAAGCATTTATAAGTGCATAAAATATTAATGTCTTTTTCATTTTCACATACTTTCTCTTTCTGTTATTCTGCTGCTCCTATTCATCTTCTGGTCGAGATCGAAAAACCCTGCATCTAAACTGAAATGAAGATTAATTCCAAATCATCTATCTCATAACCACCAAAATTCCGTGAACGATCCAATTTTACCATTTGAAGACGCTGGCGAACATGCTGTAAATGAGTATTCATCATCTGAAACGAAGAAGCAACTGGTTTTCAAAACGTTTTCAACATTTTACTGAACTTACCAATACAGTCCGCCATGCAGACACAAATGGCGCAAATGTAGAATTCTGGAATCGACCTCGGCACCATTTGATGCAATAAAACAACCCAACATGACCTTATCTAGTTTTCGCCTCCACGATCTAATTTCTTTCCTGTTATGAAACTACGATAAGACTGCTGAAAAATGGAATAAATATATCACTGATCTCAACATAATGCATCAATAAACTTTAAGTCAAGGGTGCTGATCACATCAAAGTTATATAGGAGAATTGACTTCAAGCTTTATTTTTCCCGGATATTTGTATTACATCCATCTGATGCCTGGGTTTTTTGTTAATGCGAAGACAATATTTCTATATTTCTTTATTTGTTGCACAAACAGACTTTATAGCAGACTGTTCTGATGGACTCTAATGTCAGAAAGAACAACCAAACTGTAAATTCATCATGCACCAAATTATGTGTAATTTATATGATAACTTATCCATGCCTGTACAATGGGTATGTTCCTGCATAAACAGGAATAAATATATATTATATTAATATTAACTCCTTACACACAGTAAGCCGAACCATCTGTGTCGAATTCCATCCGTGCGCCAATATGTAACCAAGAATAAGGTTATCACACACGAGGCCTAAGAACAAACGTTATAACAATAAATCACGATAATACTTCTGATAGTTTTCAATCTTCCACTGAACGGCGAACGATGAGGCGATGACTGCTGGACTGATGACTCCCGCGAAAACTGTGGAAGAGCTGGGTTTGAGGAAACAACTATGAATCGATCTTTCAATCTTCGACTACATTGCCAACCTGCTCATCTAGTACACTACTAGACGCGTAAACGTTAATAACCAAACTCAAATCAAAGTAATACGATTACTTTTAAACGTGATGCGTTATACTTCTAAACAGAAATAAAATGTTAGGTTTATCTGAGAGAGATCATTTGGAATTCATCTGACTAGATGTGTTGAATTATGGACTGTGAAGACGCGCGTTACCGGTACATGGGGGACAGTGAAACAGAACTGGAACCAGGCCGGATGTGCATCCATCTAAACAAAATTTGGAAACACCTAAAGCATTCTGAGGTGGGCAAGAAGTTTATTTAGTCAGCAATAAGTTGGTTCAGTCTGATTCGATTTTAACAACAGGCTTCTTTCTGGACCGTGTATAGTGCACTATATCGTGCAGATTGGTGGGATACAAGCAACTATCATCCCTAGGCAGCTGTGAGACGGATAAAGAACAGATTTCCATGAAGGAAGTGTAAGGCAATATGATTTCTCTGAACTAATACATCTGCCCACACCCAAAGCATATGCACTTTTGGGCACCCATATTGTTTGCAAGAGCGTGTACAATTTAACAAATCACCATTATTATTAGGCCAGAAAATTCCGGCTGGTGTCAATTTGCTGTTCACACTTAAGTCAGGGTGTGATAGGTACTGAAGATACTCAAATACTGTTCGTCATAAAGACAAAGTGTTGACATGCCTTAGGGGTGCCTATGGTCATGTTGCAAATTACGGTGCCCTTGTTATTTGCAAGAGGGACACGGTATATCTTTAAGGAAGTGTTGTGACAAAGTTCACCCGCATTCAGATCTAAAGTCTGAAGTCCTGCCGTAAAGTCAATAGTTGTAGGAACTGCAAATTCGAGATGGTGCGTCTGTCACAGAACTATTCCCATGTGGTGTCTAGTGTGGATTGAGAGATGAAGTCCGACCGACGTAGTTCACGTGGAGAATATCTCTCCATAGTGGTATGAAGGATGTAAGTCGAAGTGTTCGCTCAGTGAAAACAGTAAATTAGGGACATTCGACTAAGTGACAGAAACACATGGGGTAAGCAGTTCGTAACCAGAAGGGTTACACTGAGTCTTGCATACCAACGACTTCCTAGAAAAGAAATCAAGAGGCGATCATGCGTTATTAACGAGTTATTGAAGGACTGATTGGATAGCCACGTCAGATGTGCCAACCTAAATGTGGAGTGGGAGTTTAAAAGACAGTGCGTGACACTGGGAGTTGCACAAGAAGCATGACGACTTGGTTTGAAAATACTGTCAGAAGACCTGATAATGGAACAGCAAGCATCTGAATTGTCAGGGTTTGGATACACTTGACCGAGAGAGAGAGCCTATGGATGGTAATATCAAAGGGGGAGTGTCGTGTAACAGAATTTGTCAATTTATGCCTCTGTCAGCAGCGGACGGTTCTGAAGGAGCTTCATTCAGATAATTCTTATAGCCACATCAGCCACTGTGAAAACCCAGCCGAGGCAACGGTCAAGCCTAGGAGTGAATCATTTTTCCTCAATATTTTGGAAATTAGCCACTTTCCTCACATTATCCAGTTATCCATAGTCAACAAAGATTGTATTGTATCAACTGGAACAACATATAGCATTCACTCGTGAAATCTACATCAAGAATCTTCGGATATCTTATCTAACCACGTGGAACTCAGGACTTTATCCACAGCAAACTCTGTAAAGGAAAGTCTGACTTTTTATTTTTGCAATATACATCTGTTTATCGTTGTTGTTTTGATACTTCGATAATACAGCTCTTATTTTTATATCCTCAAGACTTCTTTTCCGGAAATTGTGAAGATTCTTAATTCTGTAATGGTTAAGTCTATCAAACGTGTAAGTACCGTCAAGAGACTGAGGTCTAATTCTAGTCAGCCATCTGAAGGCCTCAGCTCCGTTGGCGATTCTACACTTTTTACACCAGCAACACCCAGAGTTATGGTATCTGATATCATGGAGGAATCGACAGAGAATGTAGCTTGTAGCGAAAATGATTTACTGACACTTCAGAAGTCAATAGCAGAACTACAGAGCAAGTTTTACAGCATTATGCCTCTCACGCAACTGTGTGACCCATCACAAAACATCTGTCTTGAATCACTAATCAAATCCGAGCGCACAATTGACTATTTGGCTGAAGAAGCTCTTAAGAGAATTATGTCTTCACATAACGTCTTGGCTTATAACATTCCAGACAGAGAGCCGATTGCCAAACTTAAGAACTTAGGAATAAAACAATTCCGACAGTGGCGTGAGCACGGGCAGTAATTTTGCTCAAAATATTACCAATAACAAAACATATCATTGCGTGTAAACTACTAAAATATAATTATACTTTATTTTAAGAATTTGTGTCTAATGGCTTGTAATATGTCGTTGACAGAATGTCAGGTTTTGCGTCTTCTTAAGAGATCTGCAAACCACCCGTGTACTGTGCTTTTCAAGTTTAGGTCTGCTGAAGAAGCCAGGAATTTTCTGAAATCTGGTAAGACAATAGGCTCTTCAACGCCATACACTAACATTAGGGTTGCACCTGATTTAACACCATGCCAAAGGCGATGCCGTTCAGGAACACTGAACGCTGATAACTCTAATAGGATAACTGTAGATGATGTTCCGTGCGTTATTCCGTCTAGTGGAATATTTGATCATGGCATGCAAGAGACATTTTCGCAGGCACTGGCTAATGTTAGCCAAGCATTATAAAACGATATTGATGCTGACACTGAAATGGTGGACATAGATGAGTCAACGGGAAATAATTTTGAAATACATCGTTTTCACACTGACGCAAAAGTCAAGACACCGAAACCATCAAAACCCATCCCACTGGTGGTCCAACCATCGCCTTATTACTCCGTTACTCCTCAGTCTGACAATCCACACTCTGTGAAGCACCAGTCGAATGTAGCCACCCAAGTTGGCAAGTTTTCTAGGCGTTATGACAAACGTCCCATTTCCATTAGGAAAACTAAAGCTCATGAGGTGTCCAAGCCACAGAAACCCTACATAGCATGTGCTGGCTGCCCTGTTAGCCATCATCAGCCAGTTGATCATAAGATTAGGGAAAAAGAAGCAAATTAATTAAACACTAGACCTGGAGCAAGAAAGCCCTTTGATATGAAAGGGACGAAAGCACCTCTAGGCCTTCTCTGTAAGAGAAAGTCAAATATGGTAGACGAAGCTGCGAGGGGCAGGCCTAATTGGAGTCAAGTGGAAAGCCAATTTTATCCAATCCTTAATTCTAGACAAACAGCACAGCAAGGTAATAAGTATTGTTCTGCACATCCACTACGTAAACCCCTTGTCAACCAGCCCACTTCTAATATTCTGTCGACTGAAAGTTATAGAAAATACCCCAAACATCGGCCACAGTCCACATTTAGCGAGCCAACAGAACCCATTCATACATCTTATGTATCTGGTGGGGAGCATGTGCCGATTTCTGCACAAAACTTGCCATGGTCTGATGAATACCAGAAACAGATACCAACAATTCATTCTTATACTGGCAACAAATTACCGAATACACATATTGGTTATACCTTAGGGCAGGATTTTCACCAGCGTCAGTTAACAGAAACACCTGGAGTCATGCATATAGCACGCATGATATCGGATCAATTCCTTGCTGGCATAGCGAACAGTCTACAGCTAGGGCAAGGCATATTTCCCGGGAGATAGCTGACACAGTATCGACACCAAACGCGGATAATAATATCTCTAAAATATTAATATCTGATTATCACACAGGTGTCTCTCACTCTATACCATATCCAAACGTAAGCCCATCCCTGACTACCACCTCAAAAATCTACCTGAAGTCTTCCTACGATCCAAAGATATTGGTAAATGAGTCTGATAACATGTATATAAAGGATACTCACGGATTGTTTTACAAAGATTTTGTCCGCTCACTGAAACCACATAGCCAGTTTTTATCTATTATCCTAGTAAATACGAGATCAGTACTGAACAAACACTTAGCGCTAAGTACAATAGATTCTATATGCAGACCGTCATTGATTATGAACACCGAAGCCTGGTGCACAAACGAAATCTCCAATGACAGCCTAAGGATAGAGAAATACAAAGTTTTTCGAGGGAAGAGACGGAGAGGTCGTGTGAAAAATACCAATAAACTGTGAAAAATACATGTGAAAAATCTACGAAATTGGAGCGAAAAGTGGCAACTGACTTCCAACCCAGACAAGTGCGGCATAACCCACCTTGGACGCTGGAAACCGATAATGTGCCTATATATGTACGGTAAGCTCCCCTCAAAACTGAACACAGTCACAGATCTCGGGATAACATACTCAGATTTATCTTTTTCCGATCATGCAAACAAGGTTGTATCTGACTGTAAACGACTTACTGGCTTTGTACTGCGTAACTTCTACACCCAAGAAGCAAGATTAGCTATATATAGGACATTTATCCGTCCCAAACTTGAATATTGTGCTCTCCTACTTAGTAACCTCAGGTCTGTAGACAAAAACAAATCGAAAGTGTCCAGAGATTCCTCACGAAACGCATAATAGGGTTCGACCAACAAGTGGAATATGCTGACAGGCGTGTACGTCTGAAATTAGAGCCTCTGTGGTTAAGGAGAGTGAAGTGCAACTTACTTCTACTCTTCAAAGTCATTTGGAAACATTGCTACAGTAACACATCCATAACGTGGGAAAATATTAAATCATATCAGCTGCGAAACCACGACTACCTTGTCAAGGTGGCTACCCACAGAAAACCCATTAGGGCAAACCTTTTCACCATAAAATATTGCACTCTTTGGAACTAACTACCACCTGAAATAAGATGTTGTGAAAACCCCGATGGGTTCAAGCGGAGCCTAGAAAGACACTTTAACATGTCCACCCTAGCTCGTCTAAAAGACCACAACTGTTGGTAGAACGGAAATTGAAGGCCTGTCCAGTCTTCAGGTTAGTCACATACGTATATCTCGACTCTAATACTCACGCAGTGAACGTTAACTAATTTACTGATTTCTATTCTCTATAATTTTCACTAAGTTGTGTTGGTAAAAGTAACACTGGAAATAATTATAATAGCAACCACACATTTTAACATTTTACATATGTATATACTAATATAATAATACTTATTAATCATGCATGTTCAATTCTTAAATTAGATTGTTATTGAAATACGTGAAATGATTAAAATATTTATGAAGCAAATGTTCTCTTGGTTTACCACGCTTGTTTCCCTTATAACACCCAATTATTGAGCCTAGTGTATTATTCGATATACGAGTTATATTATTGATTATACTCTTATCACATATGGTTTGATTTACTCTACGGCTCCCTGTAGACTAACTACCATTCTTCAGTATACACACACTGCAGTATTGTTAACCGAATGCCAAAATTTTGTTGGTTCTATGTTAATATCTTTTTATAATATGTCTAGACACGTTACTTTGCAATGTCGCATGTTCACTATATATAAGTACACTAAGTCTTGCCAACCGACCTAACCTTCAGTTCATACTACCTACATTGAACCAACTACAGTGTTTTGCTAAATCTTGTTCCACTATTAACAATACTTATTCGTTTTACTCTTTAAGTTTTTGACTTCTTATAAAGTAATCTGTTCATCAGGATGCATGCACACATATATAATATGGTACCAAGCAATATATTTGCGGTAGCCATAATAATCATAGTCTCAGAGCCTAACATCAAAAAAGGAGGGAGGATGGCGTCAGCTGATCACTAGATATGGTCTCCCGATCACTAAGGTGAATCTCCCCATTCTGCAGGAAGAGAAATATGCAATTTCACGGCTCGAGATATTTCTGATTTTTATGAGGGCTTAGATCTTTATCTTGAAAAAGATAATAATGAACGCCTTGACAGATCATGCTTCCGCCTTTAAATATATACCATTCGCTCAGCCTATTGTTGAGATGCGATCACGTGGGATCTGTGCAGATTTATGGGGCGTCTTATAAATTAACTTGCTATCCATCGCCAGATCTTTAAATACCACTTCACAATATCTTGTCTCACTTATTTTCTAATAACGTCTTTACTTGATTCTCATTATATTCCGTTAAACCTAACATTTTATAGCTCTTTATGAGTTTGATTCGACTTATTCTATTCCTATTCTCTGTAGGGTACGGTTGTGCACCAAATAGACAAAAAAAGCATGAAATAAAAAACAACTGGCTTGAAAATAATTGTATTAAAGCCAAAAGTGGACATCATGATAGTACAAAATATATTGGTTTTATTATACGTTGCAAATGAACGTTGTCGGCCTAAGGATTAATTACTTCCCCATTCTGTTTTCTACATGAATGTGTTTATTACTGATATATTTCACTCACGTAATCTATCATACTTTCATGCTTCATTTTAGCACTTTTACTTTTCTAAAACAGCTTCCAATCCCTGGTAAACGTTGTACTTACCTCAATATTGGTTGGTTATCGTATGCCTACAACCACGGGATGAAAACGAAACGAAGTCGATTTTCCCGCCCAACCTGGAGGACAACTGTACAATTCAATAACTATACGGCCTAGTTCAGACAATGAGTGTAATTTATATATATATATCAAATATTTAACTGTTGAAACATTATTAACTTGTAGACAATTTGAGATTTGACATCATAACATACTTGATCGTGCCTGTAAAAATGGCATGCATTTTCATGTAAATTTATGTTTATATGAAATTACAATCTATTATTATATGTTGTCATTGGTGAAGCAATGACGGCTAGTAATTGCACGAATGTTAGCCACAGACCCTCTGCATAACGCTAGCTTCTAGCTGGTGATCAGTAAGGATAGGCATCTTACAGTTACGGTCTGTGACATGGCAGTGTCAATGAGTGGCTAGTTTGTTAGATGCGTTAGCTGGTAACGCGTGCTTCCCCACTGACTATAGTTAAAGGCGCAAGGTGAATGATTAGTATAACAGCATCTGGAGTATGATCACAATTCATAGGAATGAGTTTCGATATTCTGACTGCCTTTACTCAAAACGCGGGGATGAATTGCTTTGGGGGCAAGGTAAGCCGTTGTGGTTAGGTCTTCTAGCTCTAAATGTCTTGCTGTGACTACCTTATAAACTTGTGTGATACCTAAGTATGGCGGCTCACTAGTCGAAGAAAGTTTTTTCTCATAATTAGAGCTAATAGAAAAGGCTGTTAAAATACTCATGAACTGTCCGGTTGCTTCAGAAGCTTTGTCATCTGCCACTGCTAACTCCGTGAAGAGTAATTTGTGGGTAGGCTCCATATGGGGTTGCTTTTGCAACCACATTTGATCTAAGAAGGTTACAACAATTTTAGAATCTGCAACGAGCGATTTATGTAACGAAACATTGATTTGAGATTACGGTCTCCGAGATGAACATGTAAGGGACTGATTGTATTTAAGGTAAACCTTAATTATCCATTGTGAAGGTCACATGGATATAGCTTTATTACAAACTCGAGGGATATGGGTGCATACAGCACAACGGACAAGCATAAAATAGCGTTTGAGCCAGTTCTCATAAGTATACATTAAAACACCATTTGAACATTGAAACTTTCAATAGAGCTGTTTAAAAATGCATTTATTAACTATAATATGAGGGCAGTACGGAGAAATACAATCGCACTTCAGGACAGAGCTACGCTCTTGCTTTCTGAAAGCCCAACGATCAGCAGTGTGATTTAGTCAGCACACAGAGACAAACTGAAACCGTTTGAAAAGCCGTTCAGACAAATGTATGAATTGTTCCTCTATTGTGCTGCGAATTCGCACGGTTTTGCCGTCATTTCGCTCCTTGTTGTTCTGTCCGAGAAGGACACTTGAGAACATAAGGCTGGGGTGCAGCTATGCCTGACTCCCACATTATTTAGATTCCAGGGGAAACTAAGAGAGTGGCCATGGGGTCATCAACATTCCCAGTTGTGACAGATATTTTCATGGATAAGTGGCAAAACATAGCGACTGAAACGTTAAGTCCCACTCCAAAAGTTTGGCGGAGGTATGTAGACGACAGATTCACTGTACTTAGAATGCAGGATATAAATAGATTTTTTGAACACATCAACAAATTGGTGGAGGCGATTCAATTCACCTATGAACAGGAAAGTCAGGAAGCGGAGATTCCATGGTTAGATTGTAGCGTAAAAAGGAAAGAAGATGGGAAGTCAAACACTAGAGTTTACAGGAAACCAACACATTCAATCCGCTATTTTGACTTCCGATCAACAAGTGGTGGTTGACAATTTCCATCTCTGCATTGTTTAAATACCTGCTGTCGTTTGTTAATAAATTTCTTATAAAAATTGATGCCAGTCAAGTCTCATAAACCGTCAATGTCCAACTCTTGCTACGCTAGGCCTTACGCTGTTCCTCGAAGATTTTCAGAAACGCTTACTATTAACCGACGCGAAAACCAAAACACTGATTGGGGACTCGAGAATCCTCTATTCTTACGCCAGCATATAACAAACGGTACTGTGATTACACAGAAAGGTCCAAGAACGAATGTTTTAAAAATAAATCACGATATTACTTCTGACGGTTTTGTCCTGACGTTTTCTGAACAGCGAGTGATGACTGCCGGATTGATGGCTCCCGCGAAAATCACAGAGTTGGGTTTGAGCAAATAACCATGAACTGATCGTTCAATCTTCAACTACATCGGCACTCCCCGGCAAAGAAGGGATACATCCTTTTTTTCCATCACGATCATTACACGTTGACTTGGATGCCATTAAGAGAACCTCGGTCACACCGACAAAGCTGAAAAGGAAAACAAACAGAAAAGCCAACACACCACAAGCATACTCAGAGCACAATCTCACACACCGATGACGACCTGCGCCTTCCAGTTAAAGGTATCCTCTTGACATCTTGCAACACAATCGCCACCTACTAGAATGACTCTTGCAGAACGCAACGTGACGATAGCTGCACTTCATGGTACTCCCTGCACAACCTCTTATCTACTCACTACCAATTACCACAGAAATCGCTTGTCACTCATTCTGCCTCAGTTCTAGTAACGGTGACGTATGCAAGCCTCAGTCGTATACAATTTCGCTCCCCGGCGTATACGACCCATCTGCTCTCTTTAATGTCAACCAACTCATTCACGGATGTAGAAGAGTGGACACAACTTCAGAAGTAATCACGACGAAAATTTAAACGAAATTATGCAATAACAACAAGATACGAAAACAACAAGTAAACACAATGAATCCAGAATCACAAACTGATATGACACACTACACGTATTTACAAACAGTGTAAATAACCTCACCAAACATGACTTGATATAATTCCTTTGGAGAATCGAGAAGCTTACATCAGAACGCCTGCAACTCTTCTCAGGTTGACGATTGCAAGCTGAAGAATGTCTGGACACAAACAAGATTAACCAACGACTAATTAACACAAACATATGTACAATCAATACATCAAATATTGTGGATTCTGCCTTGAAAAACTACCCTTGAAGAACTGTAGGACTTACAGCAGTACACCTACATTACTTCTCAGGTTGATGATACAAGTGAAAGTCGTCCGGACACAAACAAAATTACCAACAGATAGATGAGAGATGATACCAATTCAGTCTATGCAACACGGACATATGTACAAAACAACACGCCGATTACGATGGAATCAGCTTCGACGTACTACCCTTGAAGAGTTGCAGGACTTACAGCAGTACGCCTACAACCCTTCTCAGGTTGACGCTCTAGGTTGGAAAATCGTCGCAGAGTTCACTTGCTGACCTCCCTCTATCATCTATATCCTCAACTCTGAACGGTGACATGGCCATGTCATCGTACCGTAGAATATAGATGACTAACAAGCACACGATGTATCTGATCAACCAATCGTAGACATAGAGTAATTTACACAATAGATAATACCATTCAAATAGAAATTTGAAACTAGAATGGCCTTTATTCATGCAAGTCAATTTAAAAATTGCCCTCTCATACACAGTTGGCTTATCCTCCCTAAACTGACCATTGACTTTCGTCTTCTCAAATGGACCGAAACTAGCATGGTCATATCATAAGACACGTGAGTTCATGGACGTCTCTGTCATTGTGGATGACAACACCAACGATGACTGACACAAGTTGATGAACCTAGCGGTGCATCAGAATCTGTTGTTGTTCGGCTTTTAGATGGTTGTGTAACTGTAGGATTACCACCACTGCTGTCTTCTACTATTAGCTCCTGTTTACCACTAGCATCTTATGATAGGTGGGCTACACGCTGATCACTTACACTGATGGTCTCATGAGTATCCATACTTTCTACCACTGCATCTGCTCTTAATTCTACTTCACGTTCAAGTTGTGCAGAACTTTTATTCAACTCAGTAATAGTCGTAAGCATACCGCTAATCTCATTATGATCAGCCTAAGACTAATGTGCACTATCATTATGATTGTCACAAATATCCAGTTTACCGCCTTTTGTATGATCGACTTCGTCATTTTCAAACTCTTTAATAACAGCAAAAGATGATTTGGGTTCTTCCTCATAAATCCTTACCGGTTCTAGACCTTTACCCTGACTAGTAATACCTTGTAAACTTGGAGTCAGAACTGTCCTCCGAGACTGTAACTCTCTTCTCCTGCACAAACTGGAGTGTCGTCTGTGACACTTCATTCAACATTGGCTTACCAGTTGCTACTACAGGATTCTTCACTGCACCATTATCGTCAGATAATTCGTAGTCAGACCTTGATAACTCTGATTTCACATTTAGCTTTCTACTAAACTTGGTCACTTCACAGTTTCCTTTGTATGCACTTCTTGCAAACGTGTAAAACAAGCATGTCTGTCTAGCAACTTTGACCTATCTGTTGGGGACGTCACACGAAAGCTGTTACACTCACTAAGTTTATATGGATTACTAGACACCACAAGGCCTCCTCGATATCCACCTCTCTGAGACCCTTTCGTCATAAATGATTGCGTTTTGCTCTCATACTGCTCTATTCTATGGGTGGGATGCAATATACTGGCAAACTTGCTCACAGCTTGATTGACATCATCTTTTGCCAATTTCAGAATATCATCAAACTTTGGCTCAATACGTTCATCCTCTATACGAGAGTTTATCTTCACCCACTTCCTTTGCAGTCGAGTAGGTAGGCGTCTCGCTATTACCTCAAGGACGGAACTTGAGTTCAGATCACTCATGCAATTCGTCGAAATCAGCGTATTCTTGTAAGTCATCAGATTATCCAAAAACTCAGAGAGTGCCTTGAAGTCATCTTGTAACCGACTACCAATACCTTTAACAGCCTCGAATACGTTCCTTACAATCATCGAAGGTCTTCCGAATCTTTGACGCAGTATACTCATAGCCTCAGAGTATCCTTCGTTAGGGGGCATGAACTTACAGCACTGTATAACTCTTGAAGCAACTCCCGTGCAGTACCTCACCAAATACATCAACTACATTTCATCATTTTTCGCAAACCCGCTCAACATGACTTCAAAATCCTTTACAAACTGTGGATACTCATCTGGGTTTCCGTCAAAGTGTCGAGGATCGAATTTAGTTAATTTTAAACCTTTACTATCCCTAAACGGCGAACCATGAACAACAGACTCATCATGCTGAGCATTATACATATCATCACATGTAACATACAACTCAACATTACTTACTTTCCTGTCTGCTTCCAAGACGCTCTGTCACTGAACTTGACCAAACAATCCAGGAAAGTTCCAGATAACACTTGCATAAAAAGACGGGCAGACACGAAGAAAGAGGAACAGAAGCTGTCAACGTCCAGCTCTTGTTACGCTGGACCTCTCGCTGTCCCTGGAAGACTTTCAGAAACACTTTGTACGTGATTGCTCTGAAATTTATTTACTGCTTATTGTCATAGAATTCTTGAAATTATGGTCCAATTTAAAAAAAACCTGTTCGTAGAAACACAATTGTTTTAGATAGTGGCTTAAATTCGGTTATAACTGCATTACCGCCTGGTAATACAGCATCAACTACTAGCTCTCAAAATGGTTTGAGTGCAGATCTCACTCCTGTGATACAGGTGAAAGATGTTCTGTTAGAGAACTCTGAGTTCTGTAAACCAAACCTCTTTTTGAAAGATATGCAGAGGCAAGTAAGTGAAATTCAGAAAAAATTAGATCAGTTTGATAGTATGTCCCTGCCAATCTCAAATACCACGGAGAGCCGGTCTGATATTGGCCAGGTTTACTGGATGTAACTCAAAATAAGCTTTTGAATTTAGACCCAATAGCCTATCTTTTAGAAAGGCACCTTAAAATATCTCCAGACAACCTAAATAAAGCTGAAAATCTGATTGACTGCTTGGCTACGGAGGTGATGAAGCGTATAATCTCTTCTCACCAAGCTATAGTTTACAACGTCCCAGATTCTCTGCCCCTAAAAACTGTAAGACACAAAATCCTCATTTGTTGCGGCATGGCTAGTGTTCCATGTGAATGCAAACGACTTCGTAAAAAGTCTAACCAGGCTAATTGCCCAATCATTTTTAAATTCAGTAATTCCCTTGATGCTAGTAAGTTTACTAAATGTCAGGATCACTTAAGACTGAATAGGTGTCAATGGAGTTGAAGATTGAACGATCAATTCTTGGTTGTTTGCTCAAAATCAACTTCCCCAATTTTCGCGGAGGCATCAATACGACAGTCATCGTCTCATCGGTCGCTGTTCAGAAAGAAGTCAGTAGCAAACCATCAGAAGTAATCTTATGATTTATTATTGTAATATTTGTTCACAGACCTAAATCATACTTATAATAATAATAATAGTATATTCTCATTTTGTACATGAGAGACGCCAGTTTACAGGCATCATCAATATGATAAATTACATATACGATTAGCAATCATAATTAATAATAATGTTTTAATAAAATACACATTTTTTCCTACTTGTGTAGGACACACCAAATATACAGGCATGGGTAAGCATTATTTAAATTTCATAAATTCGGTTTATGGTTAAGTTACATGGTTGCTGGCGTTTTTGTCTTAGGTCTGTGGGAACAATATGATAACCAGTCATTCAATGGAGCACATCATGAAATATAGGAATATTGTCTTCGCATTAACAAAAAAACCCAAGTAAGTTTTGGATGGATTAAAAATACTTGGGAAAAAATAAAGCTTGAAGTAATTCCTCAATATAACTTGGGTGTGTACAAATCCGAATCTTATTTTTGATTTGATTTATATCCAAATTGGGTAATAAGGAAGCTATTTTACAGATACGATCAGTTATGTTATAAGCTACAATCGTGACGTTGTATTACAAATAGATACTTTTCCATTGGTATAAGAGTATATTCCACAAATGTAATCCAGGTTGCGTCGTGGAGAAAGTTAATTCGTTATTAACCAGGCAACTGAAAGATACGGGACCAATAATGTTTGCAGATCATTTGTCATTGTAAATGGTCAAATATCCACATTATTCATTCTCATTCAAAAAGTCAAATGGAAGCTGAAATGGTGAGAGAAAAAAGAAGACAAACAACAGCAACGCAAAAGAAAGCAACGGGAGTCCTTAAGGAGTGATTAATAAATATATACATATATATTCTGTTTAGTAACTGTGGTTATTTTTGTTCATTAACTAACTAGTCCCGTTATGCTAACTTTTATATTATGTGTGAACTAATATTACTGTCCTGTGTAGAAATGTTAATCATCTAGTTCCAATAATATTAAAATTTATAATTGTAGTTTGTTGTAACTACACGTTTAAAGAACTTAAAATATCTATGTAGGGTGAAAAAGAAGGTGTAAGAGTCAGGCGCAAAAGTGCATTGTCATCTTTGAGCAGTCTGGTGACTGAGGAGATGAACACTGGAAGTGTGTTTGCATCGCGCACATTAGCTGGTAGTCTATTCCAAATGACTGAAAACTTATTTAAGAAGAAGTTGTACCGCACGTAAGTCTGACAGTGCTCCATAGCAGCTAGGTTGTGATGATTTCTAAGATTGTAACTGATGACAGCGGTAGGTTTAGTTATTGGCTCGGAGGAATGCAAGAGAAGATTAGTTAGCTTGTAGTAAAAGATAAGGTTTAGCTTAAGGCGTCTTTTCCAGAGGGGTTCTAATCTTAGTCTTCGCATCGCTCATGGTATTCCAGACCACTTTCTAAACCAAGAGTTCTTGAGGTAAACTGCCGTTGCACTCCCTCTAATTTAAGCTTGTCATTTTGTCTGAGTCCGCTAAGAATAAACGGGCAGTATTCTAAGATAGGTCGGACACATACTTTGTATAATAAAACCCTAGTTTCACAACAAAAGAAATTGCGTGTTATGCATCCTATCAGCCTTCGCGTTTTACGTCTGGCATAATCAGTCTGTTCAGCGAACGTTAGGTTACTAGAGTATCTAATACCGAGATCTACGACTGAGTTGAGCTTAGCTAGTTTTCGCCCATTTATTTCAAGAGTTAGATCAAGCTTACTGTTGCCGATACAAATCCAGCCGCATTTGTCAATGTTAAAATTTAGACAGGATTCAGCACACCACGTTGCAAGGCTACTTAGTTCAAGATGTATTTTAGTAACCATATCGCTTAATTCATGAGTGTAGCAGGAGTAGACGACTTTGAGGTCGTCAGCATATAGGAATGGTTTGCCTAAGGTGAAGCACTTGCAAATGCTGTTAATGTAGACTGTGAATAAAAGTGGACCTAGGACACTACCTTGCACGACCCCACTTGAGATCTGCCTAGGATGAGACAATACAGATCCAACTTTGGTTATTTGTACCCTGTTGCTTAGAAATGATTTTAACCAGTTCAGTAATGGGTTGCGAATTCCACAAGAGTACAGCTTCTCAAAGAGAATACTGTGAGATACCATGTCAAATGCCCTAGATATATCGAAGTAGAGAACAACGACTAGCTTACGTGCTTCGCGACTACTAGTGATGCAGTTGAAAAAGTCGAAGTGGCAAGTAACGCAGGATCTATTTTTGAGAAATCCGTGTTGAGACCTTGTAACAAGATCTTCCCTAATTAGGTAGTCTGACAATTGATCTTTTACAACTTTCTCCATGATTCGTGAGATAACTGGGGTTATATTTATGGGTCTGTAATTGCGGACGTTTGCCCTATCACCAGATTTGTAATGTGGAATTATGAAGCTAGTTTTCCACTCACTAGGGTAAGTGCCAGTGTCCATAGATATTGAGAAGAATTTAAGAAGTAACAAGGGTATATCACACCCACTGTTTTTGAAAATTATCGAAGCGAGGCCATCCGGTCCCGTACTAGTGGAAGGTTTAAGGCTTTTAATTGCTTGTACTATTAACTGATTAGTGAACACAATGCTTTCAAGGGAAGAGATAGTAAGGGGAGCGGTTTCACCAGGCATATGTGTTTCTAAACTAAAGTTTGCAAACCAATCACTGAAAGTTCACAGATAGTGGCAGGTTCATTGTAGATTACTTTGTCGTGAAGTAAGTATGGGATTTCCCTCGCCGACTGCATTCGTTTTTTAAGAAGTGCCGTTAAGTTATAAACTTTGGAGGTACTTTCAAGTGCCGTTAACTCTTCGTCGAGGTCCTTTTGAGAGCGTAGGCGCTTGAGAGATTCAAGAGACTCGTGGATTGAGAGCAATAGTGATATGTCCTTAGTGGAATAGTACTGTTTCTTCAGCTTCCTTAACTTATTACGGTGTGCCCTTGGAATATATTCAGTTCGGTGTCTACTTAATTTCACTATTTTCTTTGGAGCAACTGTATCTAGACAAAGGGTAACATTCCTGTAAAACAGGGTTACTAAGGCCTCCAGGGAGTCAGTGGTAAAATAGTCATCCCATTGACAGAGTCGAATAAGTTCTTGGACTAATCCCCAGTCTGTATATTTGTAACTACGACATATTGTGCTTCCTGAATCTTGTTTGTTTCCTGTATTTAGTGGTGAGAAAGGCAGAGAGCAGAGTACCATTCTATGGTCACTACTGGAAAATCGATTACCAACATACGTGGATACTGGGATTGTGTCATGACAAAAAACAAGGTCCAACATGTTGTCACCACGAGTAGGTGTCTGGACGTGTTGTTGCCATCCATAACAGTCTATAGTGGCAAGTAATTCGTCGAAGCGTTGGGGGCCGGAACTAGTTAGCCAATTGACTTCTGGAAGATTGAAGTCCCCTGCAATTATTTTGTAATTAGCACTAAACGAGGATGCGTGTGCAAACGATTTAGCTAATAACGCATCAGTTTCTTTTGTTGAGCTTGGTGCTCGATAAACACAGCCTATGAGAAGTTTGTACTTATCTCCATGTAAGACAACCCAGAGTGAGTCAGGTACATTATTCATTGTTTCATCTTCCACCTTACTGACTACAAATGAGCTATGTATATATATGAGACATCCTCCACCACGCTTGCAATCTCTGTTTGCACGGTGTACAGTGTAATCATCGATACCTATATGCACATCAAGTACAGAGGATGAGCACCATGACTCAGTAATCAGAGCTACAGTAGGCTTGGCGACTAATAATAATGTCCTTAGTTCAGATATCTTATTGATTAAGGAACGTGCATTAATTAGCAATATCGTGAATAAGTCACGGGATACTACAAACTGGCTTAAAATGTCACCATAACCTAAATCTATTTGTGCGTCAGCACCGCAAGAATTTATGAATGAAAAGGAGGTCGGACTGGGTGTCTGCACATCGGAGTTGGTGTGCAATGAGGTGGTCCTAGGTGCCATGGGTCGTACCAGTGATTCGGGACACCTGGAAAATTTACCATGTGTTCCTGGATATAAGGGTAGTACAGGTTGGGCCTAGGTTGACGGTTAAAAGGCATAGCATCAAAGGTCTACCCATCCAACTGCTATTCGTCATACCGGTATACACCTTCGGGTTGTTTTTATAACTTAAAGGGAATTGTGAAGGAAGGTGCTTTGGCTGCAAGACTTTAGGAGTCTTGGAGCCTGACTTTCTATAAGGTGGAGCATGCGGAACACCTCCAGATATACTTATGTTTCGAGAGGAGTTTTTCGTAACAAGTGATGGTTTGTTGGCATTCTTACTCTCAGCAGGCTTATTGAATACAAAGTATTCTTCCCCATCATTAGTCTCAACCCTGCGAAATTTGTTCATCGTGGTGAGGTTACTACGTTTGGGGGGAAATTTCTTAGAACAACTTGCAGAAGTTCTAGTCATTTTAACATCTTTCGATGAGGCTTTATTTACAGGGGTACTGGTATCTAAATCAGTTCCTAGTTCCATTGGCAGGTGTGGTTGTTGTGTAGTTTGCTGAATGCTAGTTTCAGCACTAGGTGTCTGTTGCTGTGCACGATCCTTATTTGGTAAATCAAAGCTAGAGGAGGTGACCAGGTTATTACTACGCATTATTCTGCGCTGACACGGTGTTTTATCCTGAGCTACGGTTATAGAATTATAACTGTTATTGTCAGTCACGTCTCGTAAACCGTTAATGCCCAGCTCCTGCTACGCTCGGGCTCACGCTGTCGCTTGAAGTTTCTCAGAAACGCTTAGTAACAACGGACGAAAATACCAAAAAACCAATTGTAGACTTGAGTATTATGTATTGTTACACCAACATATAAATCAAGTATGACTAAGGTCTGTGAACTAATATTACAATAATAAATCACAATATTACTTCTGACGGTTTGCTACTGACTTCTTTCTGAACAGCGACCGATGAGACGATGACTGTCGTATTGATGCCTCCGCGAAAATTGGGGAAGTTGATTTTGAGCAAACAACCAAGAATTGATCGTTCAATCTTCAACTCCATTGACACTTCCCGGCAAAAAAGGGATACAACCCTTTTTTCCTTCACGACCAATGCACGTTGACTTGGATGCCATTAAGAGAACCTCGGTCACACCGACAAAGCTGAAAAGGAAAACAAACAGAAAAGCCAACACACCACAAGCATACTCAGAGCACAATCTCACACACCGATGACGACCTGCGCCTTCCAGTTAAAGGTATCCTCTTGACATCTTGCAACACAATCGCCACCTACTAGAATGACTCTTGCAGAACGCAACGTGACGATAGCTGCACTTCATGGTACTCCCTGCACAACCTCTTATCTACTCACTACCAATTACCACAGAAATCGCTTGTCACTCATTCTGCCTCAGTTCTAGTAACGGTGACGTATGCAAGCCTCAGTCGTATACAATTTCGCTCCCCGGCGTATACGACCCATCTGCTCTCTTTAATGTCAACCAACTCATTCACGGATGTAGAAGAGTGGACACAACTTCAGAAGTAATCACGACGAAAATTTTAACAAAATTATGCAATAACAACAAGATACGAAAACAACAAGTAAACACAATGAATCCAAAAAGCACCAACTGATATGACACACCACACATATATACAAACTGTACACAAAAACTCGTCGATCATATCTTGATGGAATTCCTTTGAAGAATCGCAGGACTTACACCAGTACGCCTACAACCCATCACAGGTTGACGATCGTAAGTTGTGGAATGTCCGGATACAAACAACATTAACCAACAATTACAATAATTAGAACTCACACAACTATTTAACACATATATATGTACAATCAACACATCAAATGTTGTGGATTCTGACACGACAAACTACCCTTGAAGAACTGTAGGACTTACAGCAGTACGCCTATATTCCTTGTCAGGTTGACGCCCTTGGTTGGAAAATCGTTGCAGAGTTCATTTGCTGACTTCCTTCTATCAGCTATATCTTCAAATCTGAACGGAAACTCGCTCATGTCATTGTATTGCAGAATATAGATGATTAAAAAACATACGACGTATCTGGTCAACCAAGCGTAGAAACAGAGTAATTTACACAAAAGATAATAACATTCAAATAGTAACTTGAAACTAGAAATGCCTTTATTCGTGCAAGTCAATTTAACAATTACTCTCTCGTTTACACTTGGCTTATTCTCACTAAACTGAACAATATCTTTCGTCTTTTCAAACGCACCAATACTATCATAGTCATTGCATTAGGCACGTGAGTTCGTGGACGTCAATTTCATTGTGGATGAAACCACCAACGACGACTGATAGACACAAGGTGATGAACTTAGCGGTGGATCAGAAGCTGTTGTTGTTCGACTTTCAGAAAGTTGTCTAACTGCAAGACTACCACCAATGTTGTCTTTTACTATCAGCTCTGGCTTAGCACTATCATCTGATGATAGGTGGGCTACACGCTGATCACCTACACTGACGGTCTCACAAGTATGCATGCCTTCTGAAACTGCACCTGCATTTATTTCTACTTCACGTTCAAGATGTACAGAACCTTTGTTCAACTTAGCAGTAGTAGGCATATCCCTCATCTCATCATGATCAACCAAAGACAACTGTGAAGTATCATGATCATTATCACGAATATTCACTTTACCGTCAACTTCATCATTTTCAAACTCTTTAATAACAGAAGTAGACAATTTTGGTTCCTCCTCGCATATCATAAAAGGTTTTATAACTTCACTCTGACTAGTAATACCTTGTAAACTTGCAGGGTCAGAACTGCACTCTGAAGCAGTAACTCTATTCTGTGACACTCTATTCAACAATGGCTTACCGGTTGTAACTACAGACTTCCTGACCGCACCGTTATCGTCACACAATTCGGAGTCAGGCCTGGAGTTTACATTTAGCTTATCACTGAACTTGCTTACTGGTTCACAGTTCACCTTTGTATGCACCTCTTTCACACGTGTAAGACACAACCGTGTTTGTCTTGCATCTTGTAACTTATCTGTTGACGATGTACTACGTATCCTGTTACACCCACTAGGTCTATATGCATTACTAGACATCGTGGAGCCTTCTCGATATCCACCTCTCTGAGACCTACTCGTCATCAATGATTGCGTTTTTCCCTCAGACTGCTCTATTCTAGGGGTGAGATGTAATAGACTGGCGAACTTGCTCATAGATTGATTGACACTATCTTTTACCAGTTTCAGGATATCATCAAATTTTGGCTTGATACCCTCATTCTCTATACGGGAGCTTATCTTCACCCACTTCCTTTGCAGTCGAGTAGGTAGGCGTCTTGCTATTACTTCTAGTATAAAACTCGAGTTGAGGTCACTCATGCAATTCATAGAAATCAAGGTATTCTTATAAGTCATAAGATTATCTAAAAACTCAGTAAGTGCCTTGGAGTCATCCTGTAATTGACCACCATTACCCTTAACAGCCTCGAATAATTTCCCTGCAATCATCGAAGGTCTTCCAAACCTTTGACGTAATATGCTCATAGCCTCGTAGTAGCCCTCTTTTGGCTTCATAAACTTACAACACTGTATAGCTCTTGCAGCATCTCCAGTGCAATATCTCATCAAATACATTAACTTCAATTCATCATTTAATAAAAGACCACTCAACATGATCTCAAACTCCTTTACAAATTGTAAATAATCAGCTGGGTTTCCACCAAAACACCGTGGTTCTAATTTAGGGAGTTTGATGTTCCTATTATCCCTGAACGGCGAAACAGTAACATCAACCATATCATGCTTAACATCAGACACATCGTTACAATTAACAGACAAGTCACCATGACTTACTTTCCTGTTTGCATCCAAGACACTCTGTCCCTTCTTTGACCCAGGCATTGTTGAACTTGACCCAATTCCAAAAATGTTCCAGATATTGCTTGTTCAAAGAGGACTTGACCGGCACAAGGAAAGATGAACGGCGACTATCCAAACTTTCACCAACAGTTTGAATCCGCCAGATCTGTTTCTATCGTCAGAAACTGTCAATCACGTCTCATAAACCGTTAATGCCCAGCTCCTGCTACGCTCGGGCTCACGCTGTCGCTTGAAGTTTCTCAGAAACGCTTAGTAATAACGGACGAAAAAACCAAAACACCAATTGTTGACTTGAGTATTATGTATTGTTACACCATCATATAAATCAAATTGGCGGTACGTTCGAAATTGTTGACATTTCAGCACGTGTTTGCTCTGTAATATATTTACTGCTTATTGTCATAGAATTCTTGAAATTATGGTCCAATTTAAAAAAACCTGTTCGTAGAAACACAATTGTTTTAGATAGTGGCCTAAATTCGGATATAACTGCATTACCGCCTGGTAATACAGTATCAACTACTAGCTCTCAAAATGGTTTGAGTGCAGATCTCACTCATGTGATACAGGTGAAAGATGTTCTGTTAGATAACTCTGAGTTCCCGAATCACTGGTACGACCCATGGCACCTAGGACCTCCTCATTGCACACCAACTCCGATGTGCAGACACCCAGTCCGACCTCCGTTTCATTCATAAATTCTTGCGGTGCTGACGCACAAATAGATTTAGGTTATGGTGACATTTTAAGCCAGTTTGTAGTATCCCGTGACTTATTCACGATATTGCTAATTAATGCACGTTCCTTAATCAATAAGATATCTGAACTAAGGACATTATTATTAGTCGCCAAGCCTACTGTAGCTCTGATTACTGAGTCATGGTGCTCATCCTCTGTACTTGATGTGCATATAGGTATCGATGATTACACTGTACACCGTGCAAACAGAGATTGCAAGCGTGGTGGAGGATGTCTCATATATATACATAGCTCATTTGTAGTCAGTAAGGTGGAAGATGAAACAATGAATAATGTACCTGACTCACTCTGGGTTGTCTTACATGGAGATAAGTACAAACTTCTCATAGGCTGTGTTTATCGAGCACCAAGCTCAACAAAAGAAACTGATGCGTTATTAGCTAAATCGTTTGCACACGCATCCTCGTTTAGTGCTAATTACAAAATAATTGCAGGGGACTTCAATCTTCCAGAAGTCAATTGGCTAACTAGTTCCGGCCCCCAACGCTTCGACGAATTACTTGCCACTATAGACTGTTATGGATGGCAACAACACGTCCAGACACCTACTCGTGGTGACAACATGTTGGACCTTGTTTTTTGTCATGACACAATCCCAGTATCCACGTATGTTGGTAATCGATTTTCCAGTAGTGACCATAGAATGGTACTCTGCTCTCTGCCTTTCTCACCACTAAATACAGGAAACAAACAAGATTCAGGAAGCACAATATGTCGTAGTTACAAATATACAGACTGGGGATTAGTCCAAGAACTTATTCGACTCTGTCAATGGGATGACTATTTTACCACTGACTCCCTGGAGGCCTTAGTAACCCTGTTTTACAGGAATGTTACCCTTTGTCTAGATACAGTTGCTCCAAAGAAAATAGTGAAATTAAGTAGACACCGAACTGAATATATTCCAAGGGCACACCGTAATAAGTTAAGGAAGCTGAAGAAACAGTACTATTCCACTAAGGACATATCACTATTGCTCTCAATCCACGAGTCTCTTGAATCTCTCAAGCGCCTACGCTCTCAAAAGGACCTCGACGAAGAGTTAACGGCACTTGAAAGTACCTCCAAAGTTTATAACTTAACGGCACTTCTTAAAAAACGAATGCAGTCGGCGAGGGAAATCCCATACTTACTTCACGACAAAGTAATCTACAATGAACCTGCCACTATCTGTGAACTTTCAGTGATTGGTTTGCAAACTTTAGTTTAGAAACACATATGCCTGGTGAAACCGCTCCCCTTACTATCTCTTCCCTTGAAAGCATTGTGTTCACTAATCAGTTAATAGTACAAGCAATTAAAAGCCTTAAACCTTCCACTAGTACGGGACCGGATGGCCTCGCTTCGATAATTTTCAAAAACAGTGGGTGTGATATACCCTTGTTACTTCTTAAATTCTTCTCAATATCTATGGACACTGGCACTTACCCTAGTGAGTGGAAAACTAGCTTCATAATTCCACATTACAAATCTGGTGATAGGGCAAACGTCCGCAATTACAGACCCATAAATATAACCCCAGTTATCTCACGAATCATGGAGAAAGTTGTAAAAGATCAATTGTCAGACTACCTAATTAGGGAAGATCTTGTTACAAGGTCTCAACACGGATTTCTCAAAAATAGATCCTGCGTTACTTGCCACTTCGACTTTTTCAACTGCATCACTAGTAGTCGCGAAGCACGTAAGCTAGTCGTTGTTCTCTACTTCGATATATCTAGGGCATTTGACATGGTATCTCACAGTATTCTCTTTGAGAAGCTGTACTCTTGTGGAATTCGCAACCCATTACTGAACTGGTTAAAATCATTTCTAAGCAACAGGGTACAAATAACCAAAGTTGGATCTGTATTGTCTCATCCTAGGCAGATCTCAAGTGGGGTCGTGCAAGGTAGTGTCCTAGGTCCACTTTTATTCACAGTCTACATTAACAGCATTTGCAAGTGCTTCACCTTAGGCAAACCATTCCTATATGCTGACGACCTCAAAGTCGTCTACTCCTGCTACACTCATGAATTAAGCGATATGGTTACTAAAATACATCTTGAACTAAGTAGCCTTGCAACGTGGTGTGCTGAATCCTGTCTAAACTTTAACATTGACAAATGCGGCTGGATTTGTATCGGCAACAGTAAGCTTGATCTAACTCTTGAAATAAATGGGCGAAAACTAGCTAAGCTCAACTCAGTCGTAGATCTCGGTATTAGATACTCTAGTAACCTAACGTTCGCTGAACAGACTGATTATGCCAGACGTAAAACGCGAAGGCTGATAGGATGCATAACACGCAATTTCTTTTGTTGTGAAACTAGGGTTTTATTATACAAAGTATGTGTCCGACCTATCTTAGAATACTGCCCGTTTATTCTTAGCGGACTCAGACAAAATGACAAGCTTAAATTAGAGGGAGTGCAACGGCAGTTTACCTCAAGAACTCTTGGTTTAGAAAGTGGTCTGGAATACCATGAGCGATGCGAAGACTAAGATTAGAACCCCTCTGGAAAAGACGCCTTAAGCTAAACCTTATCTTTTACTACAAGCTAACTAATCTTCTCTTGCATTCCTCCGAGCCAATAACTAAACCTACCGCTGTCATCAGTTACAATCTTAGAAATCATCACAACCTAGCTGCTATGGAGCACTGTCAGACTTACGTGCGGTACAACTTCTTCTTAAATAAGTTTTCAGTCATTTGGAATAGACTACCAGCTAATGTGCGCGATGCAAACACACTTCCAGTGTTCATCTCCTCAGTCACCAGACTGCTCAAAGATGACAATGCACTTTTGCGCCTGACTCTTACACCTTCTTTTTCACCCTACATAGATATTTTAAGTTCTTTAAACGTGTAGTTACAACAAACTACAATTATAAATTTTAATATTATTGGAACTAGATGATAAACATTTCTACACAGGACAGTAATATTAGTTCACACATAATATAAAAGTTAGCGTAACGGGACTAGTTAGTTAATGAACAAAAATAAGCATAGTTACTAAACAGAATATATATGTATATATTTATTAATCACTCCTTAAGGACTCCCGTTGCTTTCTTTTGCGTTGCTGTTGTTTGTCTTCTTTTTTCTCTCACCATTTCAGCTTCCATTTGACTTTTTGAATGAGAATGAATAATGTGGATATTTGACCATTTACAATGACAAATGATCTGCAAACATTATTGGTCCCGTATCTTTCAGTTGCCTGGTTAATAACGAATTAACTTTCTCCACGACGCAACCTGGATTACATTTGTGGAATATACTCTTATACCAATGGAAAAGTATCTATTTGTAATACAACGTCACGATTGTAGCTTATAACATAACTGATCGTATCTGTAAAATAGCTTCCTTATTACCCAATTTGGATATAAATCAAATCAAAAATAAGATTCGGATTTGTACACACCCAAGTTATATTGAGGAATTACTTCAAGCTTTATTTTTTCCCAAGTATTTTTAATCCATCCAAAACTTACTTGGGTTTTTTTGTTAATGCGAAGACAATATTCCTATATTTCATGATGTGCTCCATTGAATGACTGGTTATCATATTGTTCCCACAGACCTAAGACAAAAACGCCAGCAACCATGTAACTTAACCATAAACCGAATTTATGAAATTTAAATAATGCTTACCCATGCCTGTATATTTGGTGTGTCCTACACAAGTAGGAAAAAATGTGTATTTTATTAAAACATTATTATTAATTATGATTGCTAATCGTATATGTAATTTATCATATTGATGACGCCTGTAAACTGGCGTCTCTCATGTACAAAATGAGAATATACTATTATTATTATTATAAGTATGATTTAGGTCTGTGAACAAATATTACAATAATAAATCATAAGATTACTTCTGATGGTTTGCTACTGACTTCTTTCTGAACAGCGACCGATGAGACGATGACTGTCGTATTGATGCCTCCGCGAAAATTGGGGAAGTTGATTTTGAGCAAACAACCAAGAATTGATCGTTCAATCTTCAACTCCATTGACACCTATTCAGTCTTAAGTGATCCTGACATTTAGTAAACTTACTAGCATCAAGGGAATTACTGAATTTAAAAATGATTGGGCAATTAGCCTGGTTAGACTTTTTACGAAGTGGTTTGCATTCACATGGAACACTAGCCATGCCGCAACAAATCAGGATTTTGTGTCTTACAGTTTTTAGGGGCAGAGAATCTGGGACGTTGTAAACTATAGCTTGGTGAGAAGAGATTATACGCTTCATCACCTCCGTAGCCAAGCAGTCAATCAGATTTTCAGCTTTATTTAGGTTGTCTGGAGATATTTTAAGGTGCCTTTCTAAAAGATAGGCTATTGGGTCTAAATTCAAAAGCTTATTTTGAGTTACATCCAGTAAACCTGGCCAATATCAGACCGGCTCTCCGTGGTATTTGAGATTGGCAGGGACATACTATCAAACTGATCTAATTTTTTCTGAATTTCACTTACTTGCCTCTGCAAAGTAGCAAAGTAGTAGGTATTGTTCTGCACATCCACTACGTAAACCCCTTGTCAACCAGCCCACTTCTAATATTCTGTCTACTGAAAGTTATAGAAAATACCCCAAACATCGGCCACAGACCACATTTAGCAATCCAACAGAACCCATTCATATATCTTATGTGTCTAGTGGGGAGCATGTGCCGATTTCTGCACAAAGCTTGCCATGGTCTGATGAATACCAGAAACAGATACCAACAATTCATTCTTATACTGGCAACAAATTACCGAATACACATATTGGTTATACCTTAGGGCAGGATTTTCACCAGCGTCAGTTAACAGAAACACCTGGAATCATGCATATAGCACGCATGATATCGGATCAATTCCTTGCTGGCATAGCGAACAGTCTACAGCTAGGGCAAGGCATATTTCCCGGGAGATAGCTGACACAGTGTCGACACCAAACGCGGATACTAATATCTCTAAAATATTAATATCTGATTATCACACAGGTGTCTCTCACTGCATACCATATCCAAACGTAAGCCCATCCCTGACTACCACCTCAAAAATCTACCTGAAGTCTTCCTACGATCCAAAGATATTGGTAAATGAGTCTGATAACATGTATATAGAGGATACTCACGGATTATTTTACCAAGATGTTGTCCGCTCACTGAAACCACATAGCCAGTGTTTATCTATTATCCTAGTAAATACGAGATCAGTTCTAAGCAAACATTTAGCACTAAGTACAATAGCTTCTATATGCAGACCGTCATTGATTATGATCACCGAAGCCTGGTGCACAAGTGAAATCTCCAATGACAGCCTAAGGATTGATAAATACAACCTTTTTCGCGGGGACAGACGGACAGGTCGTGGGGGTGGAACACTAATTTACTGTGAACAATCCATGTGTGCAACCCAGTTTAGTAACCCAATTCTGTCACAACTCAATGACTCGATCTGGGTCGAAATAAAAGTTGTCAGAAGTAAACCTATACTTGTGGGTTGTGTGTACCGGCCCCCTTCATCCAGCAGGGAATATGATAATATGCTTAGCAATATCTTTAATGTTACAGCCAATCTTCCTTTCAGTTATAAAATTATCGGAGGCGATTTCAACTTGCCAGAAGTATCATGGTCTTCACTCCGAGGACCCCAAAGGTATGATAATCTCATAAATTCCATCGTCACAGGAGGGTGGACACAACACATAAATTCACCCACCAGATCCGCAAATATCCTAGACCTTATTTTCACGAACAACATAACGCCATCTACCGTACATGTTGGACATGAATTTCCAGGTAGTGACCATAAAATAGTAGTTTGTTCTTTTGACATCTTTCCTGAAACAAAACGCAGAGATGAAGCTGGCCAGATACCTATGAGATTGTACAAACATGCTGACTGGGACTTGTATCAGCACCTAATTAGATGTTCTAATTGGGACTCGTACTTTTCGAACCAGTCCTTAGATGCAATTCTTAACAACTTCTATTGTAACAACAGAAGACAAGGGCCAGGCAACAGATCGTTTTATTATGAAAATCAACACGTATTTATACATCTTTCAACTACATTATTATAGACAAGCGCAGTCATCTGATTGGTTGTTTAGGTAGACAAACGCAGGCTTCTGATTGGTTGTTTACTCAGGCTTGTTCATATTTTCTCACGGCCCATATTAGTGACCTAGACCTTAACGTAGATTAGTGCCAACCAATCGGCTAGCAGCCTGCTCTCACCACACTCGTCCCCCCGTCAAATACGTGCGACTGAAGTCGGCTTGATCTACTTGGTGCAGGCGTCATCGTTGGCTTGTCTCGCTGTATCCATTTCTGGAGCTCGCTGACGTTCACGCGCCTCTCATTGTTCGCCATTGCGACTGTGTCTGCGTAACCCCATCTCGAAGTGACCATATATGGTCCTTCCCACTTTGGAAACTGTTTGCCTGACCCTGTCGAACATTCGTCCATACTTCGGCTCACACTTTCATATGCTGCTTTCACCCGACCTCCCAGCAGCGTCCCAAGTAGCAGCTCCATCGCTGACAGATCTTGAACGCCACTCAACTGCGCAGAAGCCTTGAAGTCCTGCCCGAAGATCCATATGTCTCCATCAAAAACTGCAGGGTATAGGCTTTTCATTTGTCGTAAGGCAGCGACACAAAATGTAACAACAGAAGACAAGGGCCAGGCAACAGATCGTTTTATTATGAAAATCAACACGTATTTATACATCTTTCAACTACATTATTATAGACAAGCGCAGTCATCTGATTGGTTGTTTAGGTAGACAAACGCAGGCTTCTGATTGGTTGTTTACTCAGGCTTGTTCATATTTTCTCACGGCCCATATTAGTGACCTAGACCTTAACGTAGATTAGTGCCAACCAATCGGCTAGCAGCCTGCTCTCACCACACTATCAGAATATTAACTCAATTCACGACGTCATTGCACCCGAGAAGATTCTTAACTTCAGATTCCCCCAAAAAGATTATATTCCGACATCGTTTAGAAGAAGTCTACGTAAGCACTCAATAAAATACTACAGATATCATGACTTATCGTCATTAATTGCCATAACGTCCCTTCTCAGTAGAATTGAAGAGTTGAGAAATATAGGCCTCAGAAACAAAGAAATGCAGGCCATTCATGCACCGCATAACTCAGGAGAAATAGCCAAACTTTTTAAAAGTAGGTTGATGAACTCCAAAACACCCTATCCGAAAATAATATACTTAGACGGCATTGCTTACGAAAATAATGAGGCGATATGTGAACTGTTTAGCAAGCACTTCGCCAGATTATACACCTTAGAGAACGATGAAGTCGTGGATTTCCCACGTAAAACAGACGAATGTTTAAGTGACATAATTTTCACCACACATGAGATCGATAAAGCTGTCGCAAATCTTAAGCTTAGTAACACTACTGGCCCAGACGGTATATCTTCCGTTCTGCTGAAAAAAGGTGGTAATGACATGAGTTTACTCTTACTCAAGTTATACTCAATTTCATTAAGCGATGGGACATACCCTAACTGCTGGAAGAAGTCTTATATTGTACCTATCCATAAATACGGGCCTATAGCTGATATCAACAACTACCGCCCCATCAACATCACGTCTGTAGTTTCACGTGTAATGGAAAAGATAGTTAAGACTCAAATCATTCAGTACTTGCTGTCAAATGACCTACTATCCCCATCCCAATACGGTTTCTTAAGTAGAAGGTCGTGCATTACTTGCCACTTAGATTATTTTGACTACATCACACAAAGCATTGATAATGGGCGTTCGGTAACAACATTGTTTCTTGACGTTAGCAAGGCCTTTGATAAAGTCCCACATATCAGACTCCTAACAAAACTCCAATCCTACGGAATAACCGGAAATCTTCACAAATGGATAAGTTCTTTTCTCACAGAAAGAGAGCAATTAGTCAAAATCAACCACCAGTTGTCTTCCTCAAAGCCGATAACCAGTGGTGTAATACAAGGTAGTGTTCTTGGCCCTATTCTATTCCTCTTATTTATAAATGACATAGTCTCTGTAATCAAGTATGGCAAGCCATACCTTTTTGCAGATGATCTCAAGATAGTATATGATTATGGGTACGGTGATATGAGCGTCGAAAGCAAGATCCAACAAGACTTAAATGATCTAGGCGATTGGAGCGAAAAGTGGCAACTGACTTTCAACCCAGACAAGTGCGGTATAACCCACCTTGGACGCTGGAAACCGATAATGTGCCTATACATGTACGGGAAGCTCCTGTCAAAACTGAACACAGTCACAGACCTCGGGATAACATACTCAGATTTATCCTTTTCCGATCACGCAAATAAGGTTGTATCTGACTGTAAACGACTTACTGGCTTTGTACTGCGTAACTTCTACACCCAAGAAGCAAGATTAGCTATATATAGGACATGTATCCGTCCCAAACTTGAATATTGTGCTCTCCTATTTAGTAACCTCAGGACTGTAGACAGAAAAAAAATCGAAAGTGTCCAGAGATTCCTCACGAAACGCATAATAGGGTTCGACCAACAAGTGGAATATGTTGACAGGTGTGTACGTCTGAAATTAGAGCCTCTGTGGTTAAGGAGAGTGAAGTGCAACCTATTTCTACTCTTCAAAGTCATTAGGAAACACTGCTACAGTAACTCATCCATAACTTGGGAAAATATTAAATCATATCAGCTGCGAAACCACGACTACCTTGTCAAGGTGGCTACCCACAGAAAATCCATTAGGGCAAACTTTTTCACCATAAAATATTGCACTCTTTGGAACCAACTACCACCTGAAATAAGATGTTGTGAAAACCCTGATGGGTTCAAACGGAGCCTAGAAAGACACTTTAACATGTCCACCCTAGCTCGTCTAAAAGACCACAACTGTTGGTAGAACGGAAATTGAAGGCCAGTCCAGTCTTCAGTATAGTCACATACGTATATCTCGACTCTAATACTCACGCAGCGAACGTTAACTAATTTACTGATTTCTATTCTCTATAATTTTCACTAAGTTGTGTTGGTAAAAGTAACACTGGAAATAATTGTAATAGCATCCACACCTTTTAACGTTTTACATATGTATATACTAATATAATAATACTTATTAATCATGCATGTTCAACTCTTAAATTAGATGGATATTAAAATACTTAAAATATTTATGCATCAAATGTTCTCTTGCTTTACCACGCTTGTTTCCCTTATAACACTCAATTATTGAACCTAGTGTAATATTTGATATACGAACTATATTATTGATTATACTCTTATCATATATGGTTTGATTTACTCTACGGCTCCCTGTAGACTAACCACCATTCTTCAGTATACACACACTGCAGTATTGTTAAAAAACGCCAAAATTTCGTTGGTTCTGTGTTAATATCTTTTTATAATATGTCTAGACACGTTACTTTGCAATGTCAGATGTTTACTATATATAAGACTGTCATGAAAATTTAGTACACTAAGTCCTGCCAACCGACCTTACCTTCAGTCCATACTACCTAAATTGAACCTTAACTATAGTATTCTGCTAAATCTTGCTCCACTATTCACAACACCTATTCGTTTCACTCTTTAAGGTTTTAACTTCTTATAAAGTAATCTGTTCATCAGGATGCATGCACACATATATAATATGTTCGTAAAGATGTACGTGGAGACCTATTGGAAGCACTCATTAAGAAAGCTAGGGAGATGGAATATGGGGTACGAACATGTCTGGTACCAAGCAATATATTTGCGGTAGCCATAATAATCATAGTCTCAGAGCCTAACATCAAAAAAGGAGGGAGGGTGGCGCTAGCTGATCAGTAGATATGGTGGTGGTCACTAAGGTGAATCGCCCCATTCTGCAGGAACAGCAATATACAAATTAAAGGCTCGAGATATTTCTGATTTTTATGAGGGCTTAGATCTTTATCTTGAAAAAGATAATAGTGAACGCCTTGACAGATAATGCTTCTACCTTTAAATATATACCATTCGCTCAGCCTATTGTTGAGATGCGACCACGTGGGATCTGCACAGATTTATGGGGCATCTTATAAATTAACTTGCTATCCATTGTCAGATCTTTAAATACCACTTCACAATATCTTGTCTCACTTATTTTCTAATAACGTCTTTACTTGATTCTCATTATATTCCATTAAACCTAACATTTTATAGCTCTTTATGAATTTGATTCGACTTATTCTATTCCTATTCTCTGGAGGGTACGGTTGTGCACCAAATAGAAAAAAGACATGAAATAAAAACAACTGGCTTGAAAATAATTGTATTAAAGCCAAAAGTGGACATCATGATAGTATAAAATATATTGGTTTCATTATACATTGCAAATGAACGTTGTCGGCCTAAGGATTAATTACTTCCCCATTCTGTTTTCTATATAAATGTGTTTATTAATGATATATTTCACTCACTTAATCTATTACACTTTAATGTTTCACCACAGCACTTTAATTTTTCTAAAACAGCTTCCAATTCCTTGTAAACGTTGTACTTACCTCAATATTGGTTGGTTATCGTATGCCTACAACCACGGGATGAAAACGAAACGAAGTCGATTTTCCCGCTCAACCTGGAGGACAACTGTACAATTCAATAACTATACAGCCTAGTTCAGACAATGTGTATTTATATATATATCAAATATTTAACTGTTGAAACATTATTAACTTGTAGACAATTTAAGATTTGACATTATATCATCCTTGATCGTGCCTGTAAAAATGGCATGCATTTTCATGTAAATTTATGTTTATATGAAAATAAATTATTATTATTATTATTATTATTATCTTTCAAAAGGAGGTTTAGTTTACAGAACTCAGAGTTCTCTAACAGAACATCTTTCACCTGTATCACAGGAGTGAGATCTGCACTCAAACCATTTTGAGAGCTAGTAGTTGATGCTGTATTACCAGGCGGTAATGCAGTTATAACCGAATTTAAGCCACTATCTAAAACAATTGTGTTTCTACGAACAGGTTTTTTTTAAATTGGACCATAATTTCAAGAATTCTATGACAATAAGCAGTAAATAAATTTCAGAGCAATCACGTACAAAGTGTTTCTGAAAGTCTTCCAGGGACAGCGAGAGGTCCAGCGTAACAAGAGCTGGACGTTGACAGCTTCTGTTCCTCTTTCCTCCTGTCTGCCCGCAAGTGTTATCTGGAACTTTCCTGGATTGTTTGGTCAAGTTCAGTGACAGAGCGTCTTGGAAGCAGACAGGAAAGTAAGTAATGTTGAGTTGTATGTTACATGTGATGATATGTATAATGCTCAGCATGATGAGTCTGTTGTTCATGGTTCGCCGTTTAGGGATAGTAAAGGTTTAAAATTAACTAAATTCGATCCTCGACACTTTGACGGAAACCCAGATGAGTATCCACAGTTTGTAAAGGATTTTGAAGTCATGTTCAGTGGGTTTGCGAAAAATGATGAAATGTAGTTGATGTATTTAATGTTTTTTAGTATTAACCGACGCGAAAACCAAAACACTGATTGGGGACTCGAGAATCCTCTATTCTTACGCCAGCATATAACAAACGGTACTGTGATTACACAGAAAGGTCCAAGAACGAATGTTTTAAAAATAAATCACGATATTACTTCTGACGGTTTTGTCCTGACGTTTTCTGAACAGCGAGTGATGACTGCCGGATTGATGGCTCCCGCGAAAATCACAGAGTTGGGTTTGAGCAAATAACCATGAACTGATCGTTCAATCTTCAACTACATCGGCACTCCCCGGCAAAGAAGGGATACATCCTTTTTTTCCTTCACGATCACTACACGTTGACTTGGATGCCATTAAGAGAACCTCGGTCACACCGACAAAGCTGAAAAGGAAAACAAACAGAAAAGCCAACACACCACAAGCATACTCAGAGCACAATCTCACACACCGATGACGACCTGCGCCTTCCAGTTAAAGGTATCCTCTTGACATCTTGCAACACAATCGCCACCTACTAGAATGACTCTTGCAGAACGCAACGTGACGATAGCTGCACTTCATGGTACTCCCTGCACAACCTCTTATCTACTCACTACCAATTACCACAGAAATCGCTTGTCACTCATTCTGCCTCAGTTCTAGTAACGGTGACGTATGCAAGCCTCAGTCGTATACAATTTCGCTCCCCGGCGTATACGACCCATCTGCTCTCTTTAATGTCAACCAACTCATTCACGGATGTAGAAGAGTGGACACAACTTCAGAAGTAATCACGACGAAAATTTAAACGAAATTATGCAATAACAACAAGATACGAAAACAACAAGTAAACACAATGAATCCAGAATCACAAACTGATATGACACACTACACGTATTTACAAACAGTGTAAATAACCTCACCAAACATGACTTGATATAATTCCTTTGGAGAATCGAGAAGCTTACATCAGAACGCCTGCAACTCTTCTCAGGTTGACGATTGCAAGCTGAAGAATGTCTGGACACAAACAAGATTAACCAACGACTAATTAACACAAACATATGTACAATCAACACATCAAATATTGTGGATTCTGCCTTGAAAAACTACCCTTGAAGAACTGTAGGACTTACAGCAGTACACCTACATTACTTCTCAGGTTGATGATACAAGTGAAAGTCGTCCGGACACAAACAAAATTACCAACAGATAGATGAGAGATGATACCAATTCAGTCTATGCAACACGGACATATGTACAAAACAACACGCCGATTACGATGGAATCAGCTTCGACGTACTACCCTTGAAGAGTTGCAGGACTTACAGCAGTACGCCTACAACCCTTCTCAGGTTGACGCCCTAGGTTGGAAAATCGTCGCAGAGTTCACTTGCTGACCTCCCTCTATCATCTATATCCTCAACTTTGAACGGTGACATGGCCATGTCATCGCACCGTAGAATATAGATGACTAACAAGCACACGATGTATCTGATCAACCAATCGTAGACACAGAGTAATTTACACAATAGATAATACCATTCAAATAGAAATTTGAAACTAGAATGGCCTTTATTCATGCAAGTCAATTTAAAAATTGCCCTCTCATACACAGTTGGCTTATCCTCCCTAAACTGACCATTGACTTTCGTCTTCTCAAATGGACCGAAACTAGCATGGTCATATCATAAGACACGTGAGTTCATGGACGTCTCTGTCATTGTGGATGACAACACCAACGATGACTGACACAAGTTGATGAACCTAGCGGTGCATCAGAATCTGTTGTTGTTCGGCTTTTAGATGGTTGCGTAACTGTAGGATTACCACCACTGCTGTCTTCTACTATTAGCTCCTGTTTACCACTAGCATCTTATGATAGGTGGGCTACACGCTGATCACTTACACTGATGGTCTCATGAGTATCCATACTTTCTACCACTGCATCTGCTCTTAATTCTACTTCACGTTCAAGTTGTGCAGAACTTTTATTCAACTCAGTAATAGTCGTAAGCATACCGCTAATCTCATTATGATCAGCCTAAGACTAATGTGCACTATCAATATGATTGTCACAAATATCCAGTTTACCGCCTTTTGTATGATCGACTTCGTCATTTTCAAACTCTTTAATAACAGCAAAAGATGATTTGGGTTCTTCCTCATAAATCCTTACCGGTTCTAGACCTTTACCCTGACTAGTAATACCTTGTAAACTTGGAGTCAGAACTGTCCTCCGAGACTGTAACTCTCTTCTCCTGCACAAACTGGAGTGTCGTCTGTGACACTTCATTCAACATTGGCTTACCAGTTGCTACTACAGGATTCTTCACTGCACCATTATCGTCAGATAATTCGTAGTCAGACCTTGATAACTCTGATTTCACATTTAGCTTTCTACTAAACTTGGTCACTTCACAGTTTCCTTTGTGTGCACTTCTTGCAAACGTGTAAAACAAGCATTTCTGTCTAGCAACTTTGACCTATATGTTGGGGACGTCACACGAAAGCTGTTACACTCACTAAGTTTATATGGATTACTAGACACCATAAGGCCTCCTCGATATCCACCTCTCTGAGACCCTTTCGTCATAAATGATTGCGTTTTGCTCTCATACTGCTCTATTCTATGGGTGGGATGCAATATACTGGCAAACTTGCTCACAGCTTGATTGACATCATCTTTTGCCAATTTCAGAATATCATCAAACTTTGGCTCAATACGTTCATCCTCTATACGAGAGTTTATCTTCACCCACTTCCTTTGCAGTCGAGTAGGTAGGCGTCTCGCTATTACCTCAAGGACGGAACTTGAGTTCAGATCACTCATGCAATTCGTCGAAATCAGCGTATTCTTGTAAGTCATCAGATTATCCAAAAACTCAGAGAGTGCCTTGAAGTCATCTTGTAACCGACTACCAATACCTTTAACAGCCTCGAATACGTTCCTTACAATCATCGAAGGTCTTCCGAATCTTTGACGCAGTATACTCATAGCCTCAGAGTATCCTTCGTTAGGGGGCATGAACTTACAGCACTGTATAACTCTTGAAGCAACTCCCGTGCAGAACCTCACCAAATACATCAACTACATTTCATCATTTTTCGCAAACCCGCTCAACATGACTTCAAAATCCTTTACAAACTGTGGATACTCATCTGGGTTTCCGTCAAAGTGTCGAGGATCGAATTTAGTTAATTTTAAACCTTTACTATCCCTAAACGGCGAACCATGAACAACAGACTCATCATGCTGAGCATTATACATATCATCACATGTAACATACAACTCAACATTACTTACTTTCCTGTCTGCTTCCAAGACGCTCTGTCACTGAACTTGACCAAACAATCCAGGAAAGTTCCAGATAACACTTGCGGGCAGACAGGAGGAAAGAGGAACAGAAGCTGTCAACGTCCAGCTCTTGTTACGCTGGACCTCTCGCTGTCCCTGGAAGACTTTCAGAAACACTTTGTAATACCCAGCACGAATAAACCAGAACACAGATGGGCGGCTCGAGAATCCTTAATTCTTACGCCAACATGTAACATAACATAACATTTTCGCTTTTATTCCAGAAACAGTACTTGTGGTACAGTGTGGAATTTTCAGCACATATCTACAATATTGCATGTAATTTCATCGGACATTTAAAAGGAGTATTACAAAAAATAAATATAAAAACACAACAAAAACCAAAAAAGAAACACAGAAATAACAAAAAATGCAAATAAACATATCAAATAGAAATGAAGCTAAACACTAATAATGGAAAAAATATTTCAGTATTGGGTATTGGAAGCTTTGATATGTGTATGGGTGGTGAACAGTAACAGCTATAATCATACAAAAAATTACGAGATGTTCTTAAGAATTTTTATAGCCAAGATGATCAGGTAATTTGATTGAACTACACTAAAACAATCATTAAATAAACATTACAGGATTTTTTTTATTCTTATTGTTCACACTTATGAAGTGTTTGTTGTGGTAGTGTGAGTAGACCTGCATAATACGAAATTTTTAAGATGGTGATAGTGGCGTTCACAAACAAGATTGTCAGTTAAATAGTACTGAACAAAGAACAACCACAAAAACTAATATTACATGATGGTTAATGACAGGACAATTTTGTAATAATCATAGTGATAATATAGTCGGACCCAGTAGATATACAAAAGAAGGAATAGAGTTAAGTACAAGAAAGTAAGCCAATAATAATATTAGGTAGCTAAGTATATTTAGGAAGGTTGTTCACTATAGAGTACAGATAAGACAGTGTAAGGGGGAAATAACAAGGGCCAAAATTATGTTATTAACAACAAAGCAAGCCATAGGTTTCACGCTTAACGTTGTCTCTATCACTTAGAACACGGACCAAATATGGTATCGTTGAGTTACTATACTTGGTTGTACGAGCATATATTATTTTGTACTGATTTCTGAGAAGTCGATAGTCTAGCATTTTGAGAGATTCAGCATGAGGCCATTTAGTTTTGACCACTGATTGATGTCAGATAGGAAGCTATTTAATTTGAAGCAGTCTGACTGAGACTTAACGGGAAGCGAAACAGTCAGGTCATCTGCATATTTGACGAAGTTGATTTCGTCTGAGAGAGGTAAGTCATGTAAGAAGAAGGAAAAGAGAAACGGCGAGTGAACAGCACACTTAGGAACACCAGCTTCAGTAAGCAAAGGGGAGGAAGCTACACCATTATATACCGTGTACTGCATCCTATTGGAGAAGTAAGAGTGCAGCCAGTTGATAGCCCAGGACTCAGTTTGTGTAAGGCTAAGCTTGTTTAACAAAAGGCCTCTAGGTACAAGGTCAAAAGCAGATGTGTAATCAAGGAAAGTACAACGGACATACTTGGCCCCTTTGTCTAAGGAGGATACAATGTTGTGATGAAACACAGCAGCATTCAAAGTACTTCTACCCTGTTTGTAAGCAAACTGCATTGAACCATTTGAGAAGCTTAGGGAGGGAACGAGTTTTTGTGTCGGTAATTTCCCCATTAGTTTCAAAAAGGAGAGGTAATGGCAATTGGTCTAAACTTAACACTATTTCCAGAACCAGACTTGGGTACAGGGATGATTTTAATCTTTCCACAGAGAAGGCACAACATTATTAGAAAAATAAGTATTGAAAATGCTTGTAAGTGGCTTACTTAAAATATCAGCACATTTCTTTAGAACAATGGCAGGTATACCATCAGAGCCTAGACTCTGGGAAGATTTAAGAGATTTTAAACATTTAAGAACATCAGAAGTATTAAAACTATGAAAGTCACTGGTCGTGTTATTAGTTAAATTGAAGGCAGAAAGGACATTTGGTGGGCGGATGAAAGATCTATTGAGAGTATTTACATCAATAGAAGAGGCAAAATTATTATGCTTACCACAACCAGTAATTTCTCTAAAAAGCTTCCAATTGTTTTCTGAAGTTTTACAAGACAGTATTGTTTGATTATAAATGTTGTTTAGTCTCTTGATTTCCGATTTAATTTGGATGTTTATCTTCTTAAGACCAGATTTATTCTTTGTCTTGTACAACTTCTCTTTTTCTCTACGAATTTTTTTGAGATGAGGGGAAGCGAAACGATCCATTCTTTTGAAAATAATCTGTTTTGGACAGCATATATCAAGGCAGAATTTAAGATAGTCAGTCAAATTGGAATAAGAATAAGGTTATCACACACAAGGTCTAAAAATAAATGTTATGACAATAAATCGCGATAATACTTCTGATAGTTTTCTGTCTTCCACTGAACAGCGAACGATGAGACGATGGCTGTCGTATTGACGGCCCCCGCGAAAACTACAGAATTGGGTTTGAGCAAACAACCATGAATTGATCGTTCGATCTTCAACTACATTCGCATGATATCTAATCTGGGAGGTGAGGATGGCCAAAGGGAATGTGACTCAATACAAAGATGGACAACAGAAGGAGACGCTATGCTCAATGTACAGTGAAGTTTATAACGACTGAGGTGAAGAAGATCGCTAGAAGGAAAAACGACATTTCTACGAACCACTGGCGGCTAACTGAAGCAGAACAAACAATATAGACACATGACATTATATCAGATAGCCAGGCTTCTCGCTATCAGGGAAAGGATCAACCCAGATGATGAAACCCCTGAAAGTGATCAAGGGACCTTGTCACCGAGGAGGAGAAACAAATTAAACAATGAGCTGATCACATCAAAGAACTCTTGAATCCAACGTCACCTGGAACTCGTTCAGAAACACCAACAACAGCACCCACAAAACTCCTGACCAGTGAACATCAATCCTCCAAGGAAAGAAGAAATCCTAATTACGATCAAGCTGCTGAAGTCTAAGATGGTCGCAGAACCGGACGGCATCCCTTTTGAAGCACTGAAGACGGCTCCAGAGATTACGGTAGATGTTATCACTCTATTACTGCAAAAGGTTTAGAAAGAAGGAGAGGTACCTACTGACTGGAAGAAAAGCTATTTTGTCGGGTTGCTAAATGAGGGCGACTAAGGCCTGTGCAAGAACTGTCGTGGAGTAATTATCCTGTCAATGCCAAGTAAAATACTAAGTGGAATCACCCTGGAGAGAATAAAGGATGCACTGTATATGGAACTCCACCCAGAACATGCTGGTTTCAGCAGAGGTAAATTATGTGCTGATCAAATGGCAGCTTTATGCGTCGTCATCGAACAAGGCATGTGTCAATGGATGTGAACACTGTACGTTGGTTCATTGGACTTGGTTGCCATTGGTGGGCAACTCGAAGGCACGAATGGTTCGATCGTGTACAAGTTCGACGAAGAAGAACGAGAACAAATAAAAGTACATAATAATTTCGTATAAAACATTTGTTGATGGACTTGTATTATTCTCCGCTTTAATTGCTTAACAACATATCTTCTTTCTCACGGTACTGGTGCTTTGAAGTTAAAGTCGAAGAAAGTACATAGTATTTATTGGTGTGGAGCGTCTCCGTAACAATAGGAACTTAGGAATAATTTCCTTGACAACATGTAATGACAACCAAACAACAATCTACTTCAACTTCGTCGATTTCGAAAGGGCCATTGCCGTACAGCGTTGAGCGAGAAGTGATTTGGAAACTACTTCAACACTATGGCGTGAAGTGCCCAAGTCTCCATCAACCCCATTCAGCATCTGGCTATATGACAGTGGCGCTTGTCAGGTGATCCACAACGGTAAACCCAACGAGACATTCTAAATGAATACAGGAGTAGGACAACGCTGCCAGTCTATCAAAGATGATATTCCTAATTGCGGTGGGCCACATTATGCGTCAGAAGGTTGGGAGCGAGGAGTCAGGAATACGTTGGACCACCGACAAGACGACTCTAGAAGATCTGGATTTCGCAGATGATATATGGATGTCTAACGTCAAACAAACTCGAAGACTTGCAAGCGAAAACCAACAAACTGGCAGAAGAGGCTGGCAGTAAAAACAAGACTGCAGCTGAACACAGAGAAGATGGAGGTGATGAAGATAAACAGTCAACCAATCACCATCAACGGGAGGGGTTTACCAGAGACTGCCTCATTCACATATCCATCCTGGAAACATGGTTCTAGCCACAGGCAGTAAAGCGTGTTAAAGCCAGTCAGAATCGAATAGGCAAAATATGCCTCCATCAACCTAAATCCGCTTTGGAAATCTTCGGCACTAAATCGCTACAAAAACAAGAATCAGATTTTCAACACAAATTTGAAGTTGTTCAATCAGTTCTTCTATACGGGTCAGAAAACTGCACTGCGTGTCAAGAACAGCACTTTCAACAATCGGCTGCATGTTTTCATCAACAGCTAACTCCATACTGTCCATCAAATAGACAGCCGGGCAGAAAGAATTGGCAGCAAGAGACTCTGACAACCAACCAACAGACGATAAGTCACGAGTAGGTCGTCCTAGAGTGAAATGAAGGAGATCGTGGGAAGAGAAGGTGAGAGATTATGGAAGGCCATGGGCCAGCTGAAGATAGTGGCAGAAGATAGGACGATATGGGTTGTGGTGTTGAAGTCATATGTTCCACTCGAAACCCAAAGAATAGTAATATATAACCATATTAATATATGTGCAAAACTTGTAGGCTTTGGTGGTAAGTGATCCCATATTACTTTGTTTATTAGATGTATCACACAGTGAAACAGTATTATTTACTGGATGATGTTTCGAACATAATTTATTGCTGTTCATAATCATATCAAATATAATCACACAACTTCGAAACTTGAGTTTTTTGGTTTCATTTATTCTCTCCTGTTTGTTGTAGGAGTATAGAATTTTCCAGATATCTGGGTGGACAGGTGTTGAATCGTTCCTATTACATGTATTTGCAGTTGATTCGATAAACAAAGCTCCCGTTACCAATCTCTCCCACCACACCGTGACATTAGATTTTAAGACTGTCATCTTATCCCATCCCATTGTATGGTTGTGTGTAATTGCATGTAGTGCTTGCTATAGTTGAAATATTCTCTAGATTTCTTATCTTATTCGTGTTCACCAATCTACATTTTGAAAACAGAAAGATTGAGCGAAGAAATATTTACTTTTCAATTACATCCTCATCTTTGGCTTTACTCTAATATATATAGCATTTTAATTACAATACAACAGTTTGCCAATCAAGTGGCGATAAGTTTGTTAACAATAATTAAACAATGTCAATGGGTTAATAGTTAACGAAGAAAATCAATACAGATTTAAAAAGTCGAAATGGATAGAATAAATTAATTTTACAGGAATAACACGTAAATTAAAGTAGTCAAAATAAATTAAATAAATAATTTAGACAAACATAATTTTGTAGGTTTAGGGGGAAATTGAAATCTACATTTTGCTAAGTTTTACGCTCGGCTAGTCTGGCTGCCCCTGTTCTACTACTTTGACCTATGTATTTGGCCTGACAATCATTCCATCGGGGTATTAGGTTAACTAAATGGTTTTGTTTCAAAGGCTCCACAGTATTGGTCCTGTACCCGACAAGACTTGTTTCTAATCGTGTTTGTAGGTTTAAACGCCAACCACTTTTATTCCTGCCTTGTTAAGAAATCTCCATAAGGTTTCCGAGGTTCATTCTCTGTATGTAATTACTACTGATGGTTTAGATTCTTTGTTGCTGGTGTTGTCATTATCCTGTGCGTGTCTGACATGCATATCATCATAAATATTATTATCGTCACTACCACTACCATCATTGTATTTTTTATTTCTACACTTCCCTACATACTCTCTGACCAATTTATCCGGGTAATTATTAAGTTTCAAAACTTCTGTTATATGTCTCATTTCCTGTCTTAGGTTACAATTCGTGTCACTTAGTTTTTGCGCTCTATTACTTAAACATTTCACCAATCCTATTTTTATTGAAATAGGATAGGATGATCGAAAGTTCAAGTATCTGTTTGAATGTGTGGGTTTACTGTAAACACTGGTGTTCAACTAAGTTTTTTTGTATATTTTCTTCTGGAGTTTAAATACTGTGGAAATCAAGCATAGCTGCACTCGCAGCATTGTGTCGTCAAGCATCGCTTTCGTTCTAGGTTCAAGATCTCGGTCAGAAATTAGTTGGTTTCTGACTACCTGTAGAGCCATATATATTGGTATACGTGTAAATAAACCGACAATGCCAAAACTAACCATTTTCTCTTCATTATCTAATTTTAAATTATCTGGTCCATGTTTCAGTTCATAGGAATTTGTTAGTCTAGATTTTGAGTGGCTTTTAAGGAGATTCAATACCATGGCTAAACATTTAGATAATTCATAAGTAGGTGAATTTCTAAAATCAGTTATAGGTCTAATAGGGTATCCTGAATTATGAACTTTAACAGTACCATACATCCTACTGGGGTTATTAGTCTTGGGCATTAAATTAAACCACTCAGACTCACCTAGAAACGGCTTCATTCGGCATATAGGGTAATATATAACCATGGATTTACTGTCGCTATTTGTTCAAGTCTGTAACATTCTGAAGTGGGCGTGGCATCTTCGGAGACGGATTTTTGTTAGGAAGGTTTAAATGACTTCATTTTTGACAGCCTTCCCATAGAAGCTTGTCTGTGCTAATAGATAACCACATGCCACGGGCTAGAAAAACTTAGGTCACTTTCCAGAAGGAACTTGACTTTACCGAGTAAATATAAGGAGGTCAGGATAGAATATTTGACGAAGGGATGAATTTCAGAAGCTGCCAGAATGTGTCTATTTTAAAGGAATATATCATTTCATACTCGATCGTACAGTCACGAATAGAGACACCCTAGGAAGCAGAGGGTTGTTTTTCACCTAAGATGTAGTCCCACAGAAACTACTGGAACGGCCAACTATTACAGGTTCTTCAAGCTGTCGCTGGCTTGTTTGGCTCGACTCGTCTGGCTGATGTGTGAGTGCAGCAGGATGGACGTCCATAAAGGAAACATGGCTACTTGTTTCTAGTTAAGGCCAAGGAGACAATCCCAAAGTCCTTGGAGCGGCCTCCTAGACATTAGCTTAGCCTACCTTCTGCGTCAACGGTGCCTTCAATTAAGCTGTTGAAAATTTAAGTGATGAAGTTGAAAATCCGGTTGCAGTATCTATCCAAGGTATCCGAAATAAATAACCAGCAAACATCTATGGAGTCTATAGGAGACAACTTTGCTATTTGGATAGACGAATTCCACCAGAAAACAAGTCAGCAACATAATAAAACTCGAAAGCATCCATACATTCGACAGAACTGTCATCGATTATTAGTTATGTTAGAACGGGAGGGGATATATTAGGAGTCAGCTTCCCTCACGAGATTTACAAACCAGACGTTAATCCCAATGCACATCACAAGTTGTCAGCCACGTCCCATAAACCGTTAATGCCCAGCTCTTGCTACGCTCGGGCCCACGCTGTTCCTTGCAGTTTTTCAGAAACGCTTAGTAATAACGGACGAAAAACCAAAACACCGAATGGGCGATTGAGAATTCTTTATTGTTACACCAACATATAAAAATAATAATTGAACTAAGGTCTGTAAACAAATATTACAATAATAAATCATAAGATTACTTCTGATGTTTTGCTACTGACTTCTTTCTGAACAGCGACCGATAAGACGATGAATGTCGTATTGATGCCTCCGCGAAAATCGGGGAAGTTGATTTTGAGCAAACAACCAAGAATTGATCGTTCAATCTTCAACTCCATTGACACTCCCCGGCAAAAAAAGGATCCGACCCTTTTTTCCTTCACGACCAATGCACGTTGACTTGGATGCCATTGCGAGAACCTTCGTCACACGGACAGAGCTGAAATGGAAAACAAACAGAAAAGCCAACACACCACAAGCATACCCGCAGCACAATCTCACACATCGCTGACGACCTGCGCCTCCAGACAGAGACCTACTCTTGACATCTTGCAACACAATCGCCACTTGCTAGAATGACTCTTGCAGAATGCAACGTGACCATAGCACCAACACATGATACTCTTCGCACATCCTCTTATCTACTCACTACCAATTACCACAGAAATCGCTTGTCACTCATTCTGCCTCAGTTCTAGTAGCGGTGACGCATGCGAGTCTCAGTCGTTTACACTCCTTCTCCCCGGCGTGTCGGACCGCAGCTAACAATTATCTCCGTGTGCATTTCATTCTCAGCAATAGCCTAGCCTCCCCGGCGTATACGACCCATCTGCTGTCTCTAACATCAATCAATTCATTCACGGATGTAGAAGAGTGGACACAACTTCAGAAGTAATCACGACGAAAATTTTAACAAAATTATGCAATAACAACAAGATACGAAAACAACAAGTAAACACAATGAATCCAAAAACCACCAACTGATATGACACCACACATATATACAAACTGTACACAAAAACTCGTCGATCATATCTTGATGGAATTCCTTTGAAGAATCGCAGGATTTACACCAGTACGCCTACAACCCATCACAGGTTGACGATCGTAAGTTGTGGAATGTCCGGACACAAACAAGAGTAACCAACAATTACAATAATTGGAACTCACACAATTATTTAACACAAACATATGTACAATCAACACATCAAATGTTGTGGATTCTGACACGACAAACTACCCTTGAAGAACTGTAGGACTTACAGCAGTACGCCTACATTCCTTCTCAGGTTGATGATCCAGGTGGAAGTCGTCCGGACACAAACAGAATTACCAACAGATAGATGACAGATGATATCAATTCAGTATATGCAATATGAACATATGTACAAGATCATACACCAAGCACATTGGACTGCTCATTGATGCGCTACCCTTTGAAGAATTTTATGCTTTACAGCAGTACACCTACGACCCTTCTCAGGCTGACGCTCTAGGTTGGAAAATCGTCGCAGAGTTCATTTGCTGATTTCCTTCTATCAGCTATATCCTCAAATCTGAATGGCAACTTGCCCATGTCATTGTATCGTAGAATATAAATGACGAACAAACACACGACATATCTCATCAACCAAGCATAGGCACAGAGTAATTTACACCAAAGATAATAGCATTCACTTAGTAACTTAAAACTAGAAATGCCTTTATTCTTGCAAGTCAATTTAACAATTACCCTCTCGTTTACACTTGGCTTATTCTCACTAAACTAAACATCAATCAATTCATTCACGGATGTAGAAGAGTGGACACAACTTCAGAAGTAATCACGACGAAAATTTTAACAAAATTATGCAATAACAACAAGATACGAAAACAACAAGTAAACACAATGAATCCAAAAACCACCAACTGATATGACACCACACATATATACAAACTGTACACAAAAACTCGTCGATCATATCTTGATGGAATTCCTTTGAAGAATCGCAGGATTTACACCAGTACGCCTACAACCCATCACAGGTTGACGATCGTAAGTTGTGGAATGTCCGGACACAAACAAGAGTAACCAACAATTACAATAATTGGAACTCACACAATTATTTAACACAAACATATGTACAATCAACACATCAAATGTTGTGGATTCTGACACGACAAACTACCCTTGAAGAACTGTAGGACTTACAGCAGTACGCCTACATTCCTTCTCAGGTTGATGATCCAGGTGGAAGTCGTCCGGACACAAACAGAATTACCAACAGATAGATGACAGATGATATCAATTCAGTATATGCAATATGAACATATGTACAAGATCATACACCAAGCACATTGGACTGCTCATTGATGCGCTACCCTTTGAAGAATTTTATGCTTTACAGCAGTACACCTACGACCCTTCTCAGGCTGACGCTCTAGGTTGGAAAATCGTCGCAGAGTTCATTTGCTGATTTCCTTCTATCAGCTATATCCTCAAATCTGAATGGCAACTTGCCCATGTCATTGTATCGTAGAATATAAATGACGAACAAACACACGACATATCTCATCAACCAAGCATAGGCACAGAGTAATTTACACCAAAGATAATAGCATTCACTTAGTAACTTAAAACTAGAAATGCCTTTATTCTTGCAAGTCAATTTAACAATTACCCTCTCGTTTACACTTGGCTTATTCTCACTAAACTAAACATCAATCAATTCATTCACGGATGTAGAAGAGTGGACACAACTTCAGAAGTAATCACGACGAAAATTTTAACAAAATTATGCAATAACAACAAGATACGAAAACAACAAGTAAACACAATGAATCCAAAAACCACCAACTGATATGACACCACACATATATACAAACTGTACACAAAAACTCGTCGATCATATCTTGATGGAATTCCTTTGAAGAATCGCAGGATTTACACCAGTACGCCTACAACCCATCACAGGTTGACGATCGTAAGTTGTGGAATGTCCGGACACAAACAAGAGTAACCAACAATTACAATAATTGGAACTCACACAATTATTTAACACAAACATATGTACAATCAACACATCAAATGTTGTGGATTCTGACACGACAAACTACCCTTGAAGAACTGTAGGACTTACAGCAGTACGCCTACATTCCTTCTCAGGTTGATGATCCAGGTGGAAGTCGTCCGGACACAAACAGAATTACCAACAGATAGATGACAGATGATATCAATTCAGTATATGCAATATGAACATATGTACAAGATCATACACCAAGCACATTGGACTGCTCATTGATGCGCTACCCTTTGAAGAATTTTATGCTTTACAGCAGTACACCTACGACCCTTCTCAGGCTGACGCTCTAGGTTGGAAAATCGTCGCAGAGTTCATTTGCTGATTTCCTTCTATCAGCTATATCCTCAAATCTGAACGGCAACTTGCCCATGTCATTGTATCGTAGAATATAGATGACGAACAAACACACGACATATCTCATCAACCAAGCATAGGCACAGAGTAATTTACACCAAAGATAATAGCATTCACTTAGTAACTTAAAACTAGAAATGCCTTTATTCTTGCAAGTCAATTTAACAATTACTCTCTCGTTTACACTTGGCTTATTCTCACTAAACTGAAAAATATCATTCGTCTTTTCAAACGCACCAATACTATCATAGTCATTGCATTAGGCACGTGAGTTCGTGGACGTCAATTTCATTGTGGATGAAACCACCAACGACGACTGATAGACACAAGGTGATGAACTTAGCGGTGGATCAGAAGCTGTTGTTGTTCGACTTTCAGAAAGTTGTCTAACTGCAAGACTACCACCAATGTTGTCTTTTACTATCAGCTCTGGCTTAGCACTATCATCTGATGATAGGTGGGCTACACGCTGATCACCTACACTGACGGTCTCACAAGTATGCATGCCTTCTGAAACTGCACCTGCATTTATTTCTACTTCACGTTCAAGATGTACAGAACCTTTGTTCAACTTAGCAGTAGTAGGCATATCCCTCATCTCATCATGATCAACCAAAGACAACTGTGAAGTATCATGATCATTATCACGAATATTCACTTTACCGTCAACTTCATCATTTTCAAACTCTTTAATAACAGAAGTAGACAATTTTGGTTCCTCCTCGCATATCATAAAAGGCTTTATAACTTCACTCTGACTAGTAATACCTTGTAAACTTGCAGGGTCAGAACTGCACTCTGAAGCAGTAACTCTATTCTGTGACACTCTATTCAACAATGGCTTACCAGTTGCAACTACAGACTTCCTGACCGCACCGTTATCGTCACACAATTCGGAGTCAGGCCTGGAGTTTACATTTAGCTTATCACTGAACTTGCTCACTGGTTCACAGTTCACCTTTGTATGCACCTCTTTCACACGTGTAAGACACAACCGTGTTTGTCCTGCATCTTGTAACTTATCTGTTGACGATGTACTACGTATCCTGTTACACTCACTAGGTCTATATGCATTACTAGACATCATGGAGTCTTCTCGATATCCACCTCTCTGAGACCTACTCGTCATCAATGATTGCGTTTTTCCCACAGACTGCTCTATTCTAGGGTGAGATGTAATAGACTGGCGAACTTGCTCATAGATTGATTGACACTAGTATTTACCAGTTTCAGGATATCATCAAACTTTGGCTCGATACAATCATCCTCCATACGAGAGCTTATTTTTACCCACTTCCTTTGCAGCCGAGTAGGCAGCCGCCTTGCAATTAATTCTAGTATAAAACTCGAGTTGAGGTCACTCATGCGATTCATAGAAATCATTCCATTCTTGTAAATTAGCAAATTATATAAAAACTCAGTGAGTGCCAGGGTGTCATCCTGTAATTGACCACCATTACCCTTAACAGCCTCGAATAATTTCCCTGCAATCATCGAAGGTCTTCCAAACCTTTGACGTAATATGCTCATAGCCTCGTAGTAGCCCTCTTTTGGCTTCATAAACTTACAACACTGTATAGCTCTTGCAGCATCTCCAGTGCAATATCTCATCAAATACATTAACTTCAATTCATCATTTAATAAAAGACCACTCAACATGATCTCAAACTCCTTTACAAATTGTAAATAATCAGCTGGGTTTCCACCAAAACACCGTGGTTCTAATTTAGGGAGTTTGATGTTCCTATTATCCCTGAACGGCGAAACAGTAACATCAACCATATCATGCTTAACATCAGACACATCGTTACAATTAACAGACAAGTCACCATGACTTACTTTCCTGTTTGCATCCAAGACACTCTGTCCCTTCTTTGACCCAGGCATTGTTGAACTTGACCCAATTCCAAAAAAGTTACAGATATTGCTTGTTCAAAGAGGACTTGACCGGCACAAGGAAAGATGAACGGCGACTATCCAAACTTTCACCAACTGTTTGAATCCGCCAGATCTAGTTCTATCGTCAGAAACTGTCAATCACGTCTCGTAAACCGTTAATGCCCAGCTCCTGCTACGCTCGGGCTCACGCTGTTGCTTGAAGTTTCTCAGAAACGCTTAGTAATAACGGACGAAAAAACCAAAACACCGATTGACCGCTTGAGATTTCTTTGTTGTTACACCAACATATAAAAATAATAACTGAACTAATGTTTCTGACGATGTTTCATTCTTCTATCTGAATAGCGACCGATAAGACGATGACTGGTGTACTGATGCCTCCGCGAAAATTGGGGAAGTTGATTTTGAGCAAACAACCATGAATTGATCGTTCAATCTTCAACTCCATTGACATGGGGTGTCAAGGGGTCTAGAGATACTATTACAATTAACCGAATTCACAGGTTCGTTCACTGTCCTCAGAAGTGGGTGCATATCCGTTAAACCACTACTTCCTTTATTTGTCGCCCTACAATTCCAATTTGTATGCCCGATCTTTAAACAACTGAAACACAGCCGCTTCTGCTTTGCCATTTTTAACCTTTCTACGGCTGACATAGCGATAAAGCGATTACAATCACTCAATTGATGCGTGTTATGGCAAACAATACACTCATCCTTACTCGTTGTGTCTTGAGACTTCACCACAAATGCCTTCCTTATATTCACTGGTTCCTTAGGTTCTACCTTAGAATGCAAAGTACTGGCGAATTTGCCCATCGCCTGGTTGACACTGTCCTTCACCAGTCTCAGAATATCATCGAACCTTGGCTCGATACCCTCCTCCTCTATACGAGAGCTTATTTTTACCCACTTCCTTTGCAGCCGAGTAGGTAGGCGTCTCGCAATTACCTCTAGGACTGAGCTCGAGTTGAGGTCACTCATGCAATTCATAGAAATCAAGGTATTCTTATAAGTCATAAGATTATCTAAAAACTCAGTAAGTGCCTTGGAGTCATCCTGTAATTGACCACCATTACCCTTAACAGCCTCGAATAATTTCCCTGCAATCATCGAAGGTCTTCCAAACCTTTGACGTAATATGCTCATAGCCTCGTAGTAGCCCTCTTTTGGCTTCATAAACTTACAACACTGTATAGCTCTTGCAGCATCTCCAGTGCAATATCTCATCAAATACATTAACTTCAATTCATCATTTAATAAAAGACCACTCAACATGATCTCAAACTCCTTTACAAATTGTAAATAATCAGCTGGGTTTCCACCAAAACACCGTGGTTCTAATTTAGGGAGTTTGATGTTCCTATTATCCCTGAACGGCGAAACAGTAACATCAACCATATCATGCTTAACATCAGACACATCGTTACAATTAACAGACAAGTCACCATGACTTACTTTCCTGTTTGCATCCAAGACACTCTGTCCCTTCTTTGACCCAGGCATTGTTGAACTTGACCCAATTCCAAAAAAGTTACAGATATTGCTTGTTCAAAGAGGACTTGACCGGCACAAGGAAAGATGAACGGCGACTATCCAAACTTTCACCAACTGTTTGAATCCGCCAGATCTAGTTCTATCGTCAGAAACTGTCAATCACGTCTCGTAAACCGTTAATGCCCAGCTCCTGCTACGCTCGGGCTCACGCTGTCGCTTGAAGTTTCTCAGAAACGCTTAGTAATAACGGACGAAAAAACCAAAACACCGATTGACCGCTTGAGATTTCTTTGTTGTTACACCAACATATAAAAATAATAACTGAACTAATGTTTCTGACGATGTTTCATTCTTCTATCTGAATAGCGACCGATAAGACGATGACTGGTGCACTGATGCCTCCGCGAAAATTGGGGAAGTTGATTTTGAGCAAACAACCATGAATTGATCGTTCAATCTTCAACTCCATTGACATGGGGTGTCAAGGGGTCTAGAGATACTATTACAATTAACCGAATTCACAGGTTCGTTCACTGTCCTCAGAAGTGGGTGCATATCCGTTAAACCACTACTTCCTTTATTTGTCGCCCTACAATTCCAATTTGTATGCCCGATCTTTAAACAACTGAAACACAGCCGCTTCTGCTTTGCCATTTTTAACCTTTCTACGGCTGACATAGCGATAAAGCGATTACAATCACTCAATTGATGCGTGTTATGGCAAACAATACACTCATCCTTACTCGTTGTGTCTTGAGACTTCACCACAAATGCCTTCCTTATATTCACTGGTTCCTTAGGTTCTACCTTAGAATGCAAAGTACTGGCGAATTTGCCCATCGCCTGGTTGACACTGTCCTTCACCAGTCTCAGAATATCATCGAACCTTGGCTCGATACCCTCCTCCTCTATACGAGAGCTTATTTTTACCCACTTCCTTTGCAGCCGAGTAGGTAGGCGTCTCGCAATTACCTCTAGGACTGAGCTCGAGTTGAGGTCACTCATGCAATTCATAGAAATCATTGCATTCTTATAAGTCATAAGATTATCTAAAAACTCAGTAAGTGCCTTGGAGTCATCCTGTAATTGACCACCATTACCCTTAACAGCCTCGAATAATTTCCCTGCAATCATCGAAGGTCTTCCAAACCTTTGACGTAATATGCTCATAGCCTCGTAGTAGCCCTCTTTTGGCTTCATAAACTTACAACACTGTATAGCTCTTGCAGCATCTCCAGTGCAATATCTCATCAAATACATTAACTTCAATTCATCATTTAATAAAAGACCACTCAACATGATCTCAAACTCCTTTACAAATTGTAAATAATCAGCTGGGTTTCCACCAAAACACCGTGGTTCTAATTTAGGGAGTTTGATGTTCCTATTATCCCTGAACGGCGAAACAGTAACATCAACCATATCATGCTTAACATCAGACACATCGTTACAATTAACAGACAAGTCACCATGACTTACTTTCCTGTTTGCATCCAAAACACTCTGTCCCTTCTTTGACCCAGGCATTGTTGAACTTGACCCAATTCCAAAAAAGTTACAGATATTGCTTGTTCAAAGAGGACTTGGCCAGCACCAGGAAAGATGAACGGCGACTATCCAAACTTTCACCAACTGTATGAATCCATCAGAAACTGTCAGCCACGTCTCGTAAACCGTTAATGCCCAGCTCCTGCTACGCTCGGGCTCACGCTGTCGCTTGAAGTTTCTCAGAAACGCTTAGTAATAACGGACGAAAAAACCAAAACACCGATTGACCGCTTGAGATTTCTTTGTTGTTACACCAACATATAAAAATAATAACTGAACTAATGTTTCTGACGATGTTTCATTCTTCTATCTGAATAGCGACCGATAAGACGATGACTGGTGTACTGATGCCTCCGCGAAAATTGGGGAAGTTGATTTTGAGTAAACAACCATGAATTGATCGTTCAATCTTCAACTCCATTGACATGGGGTGTCAAAGGGTCTAGAGATACTATTACAATTAACCGAATTCACAGGTTCGTTCACTGTCCTCAGAAGTGGGTGCATATCCGTTAAACCACTACTTCCTTTATTTGTCGCCCTACAATTCCAATTTGTATGCCCGATCTTTAAACAACTGAAACACAGCCGCTTCTGCTTTGCCATTTTTAACCTTTCTACGGCTGACACAGCGATAAAGCGATTACAATCACTCAATTGATGCGTGTTATGGCAAACAATACACTCATCCTTACTCGTTGTGTCTTGAGACTTCACCACAAATGCCTTCCTTATATTCACTGGTTCCTTAGGTTCTACCTTAGAATGCAAAGTACTGGCGAATTTGCCAATCGCCTGGTTGACACTGTCCTTCACCAGTCTCAGAATATCATCGAACCTTGGCTCGATACCCTCCTCCTCTATACGAGAGCTTATTTTTACCCACTTCCTTTGCAGCCGAGTAGGTAGGCGTCTCGCAATTACCTCTAGGACTGAGCTCGAGTTGAGGTCACTCATGCAATTCATAGAAATCAAGGTATTCTTATAAGTCATAAGATTATCTAAAAACTCAGTAAGTGCCTTGGAGTCATCCTGTAATTGACCACCATTACCCTTAACAGCCTCGAATAATTTCCCTGCAATCATCGAAGGTCTTCCAAACCTTTGACGTAATATGCTCATAGCCTCGTAGTAGCCCTCTTTTGGCTTCATAAACTTACAACACTGTATAGCTCTTGCAGCATCTCCAGTGCAATATCTCATCAAATACATTAACTTCAATTCATCATTTAATAAAAGACCACTCAACATGATCTCAAACTCCTTTACAAATTGTAAATAATCAGCTGGGTTTCCACCAAAACACCGTGGTTCTAATTTAGGGAGTTTGATGTTCCTATTATCCCTGAACGGCGAAACAGTAACATCAACCATATCATGCTTAACATCAGACACATCGTTACAATTAACAGACAAGTCACCATGACTTACTTTCCTGTTTGCATCCAAGGCACTCTGTCCCTTCTTTGACCCAGGCATTGTTGAACTTGACCCAATTCCAAAAAAGTTACAGATATTGCTTGTTCAAAGAGGACTTGGCCAGCACCAGGAAAGATGAACGGCGACTATCCAAACTTTCACCAACTGTATGAATCCATCAGAAACTGTCAGCCACGTCTCGTAAACCGTTAATGCCCAGCTCCTGCTACGCTCGGGCTCACGCTGTCGCTTGAAGTTTCTCAGAAACGCTTAGTAATAACGGACGAAAAAACCAAAACACCGATTGACCGCTTGAGATTTCTTTGTTGTTACACCAACATATAAAAATAATAACTGAACTAATGTTTCTGACGATGTTTCATTCTTCTATCTGAATAGCGACCGATAAGACGATGACTGGTGTACTGATGCCTCCGCGAAAATTGGGGAAGTTGATTTTGAGTAAACAACCATGAATTGATCGTTCAATCTTCAACTCCATTGACATGGGGTGTCAAGGGGTCTAGAGATACTATTACAATTAACCGAATTCACAGGTTCGTTCACTGTCCTCAGAAGTGGGTGCATATCCGTTAAACCACTACTTCCTTTATTTGTCGCCCTACAATTCCAATTTGTATGCCCGATCTTTAAACAACTGAAACACAGCCGCTTCTGCTTTGCCATTTTTAACCTTTCTACGGCTGACACAGCGATAAAGCGATTACAATCACTCAATTGATGCGTGTTATGGCAAACAATACACTCATCCTTACTCGTTGTGTCTTGAGACTTCACCACAAATGCCTTCCTTATATTCACTGGTTCCTTAGGTTCTACCTTAGAATGCAAAGTACTGGCGAATTTGCCAATCGCCTGGTTGACACTGTCCTTCACCAGTCTCAGAATATCATCGAACCTTGGCTCGATACCCTCCTCCTCTATACGAGAGCTTATTTTTACCCACTTCCTTTGCAGCCGAGTAGGTAGGCGTCTCGCAATTACCTCTAGGACTGAGCTCGAGTTGAGGTCACTCATGCAATTCATAGAAATCAAGGTATTCTTATAAGTCATAAGATTATCTAAAAACTCAGTAAGTGCCTTGGAGTCATCCTGTAATTGACCACCATTACCCTTAACAGCCTCGAATAATTTCCCTGCAATCATCGAAGGTCTTCCAAACCTTTGACGTAATATGCTCATAGCCTCGTAGTAGCCCTCTTTTGGCTTCATAAACTTACAACACTGTATAGCTCTTGCAGCATCTCCAGTGCAATATCTCATCAAATACATTAACTTCAATTCATCATTTAATAAAAGACCACTCAACATGATCTCAAACTCCTTTACAAATTGTAAATAATCAGCTGGGTTTCCACCAAAACACCGTGGTTCTAATTTAGGGAGTTTGATGTTCCTATTATCCCTGAACGGCGAAACAGTAACATCAACCATATCATGCTTAACATCAGACACATCGTTACAATTAACAGACAAGTCACCATGACTTACTTTCCTGTTTGCATCCAAGACACTCTGTCCCTTCTTTGACCCAGGCATTGTTGAACTTGACCCAATTCCAAAAAAGTTACAGATATTGCTTGTTCAAAGAGGACTTGACCGGCACAAGGAAAGATGAACGGCGACTATCCAAACTTTCACCAACTGTTTGAATCCGTCAGAAACTGTCAATCACGTCTCGTAAACCGTTAATGCCCAGCTCCTGCTACGCTCGGGCTCACGCTGTCGCTTGAAGTTTCTCAGAAACGCTTAGTAATAACGGACGAAAAAACCAAAACACCGATTGACCGCTTGAGATTTCTTTGTTGTTACACCAACATATAGCCAACTTTACAACTAAGGTCTATGAACAAATATTAAAATAATAACTGACACTAATGTTTCTGACGATGTTCTCATGTCTTCTATCTGAATAGCGACCGATAAGACGATGACTGGTGTACTGATGCCTCCGCGAAAATTGGGGAAGTTGATTTTGAGCAAACAACCATGAATTGATCGTTCAATCTTCAACTCCATTGACATGGGGTGTCAAGGGGTCTAGAGATACTATTACAATTAACCGAATTCACAGGTTCGTTTACTGTCCTCAGAAGTGGGTGCATATCCGTTAAACCACTACTTCCTTTATTTGTCGCCCTACAATTCCAATTTGTATGCCCGATCTTTAAACAACTGAAACACAGCCGCTTCTGCTTTGCCATTTTTAACCTTTCTACGGCTGACATAGCGATAAAGCGATTACAATCACTCAATTGATGCGTGTTATGGCAAACAATACACTCATCCTTACTCGTTGTGTCTTGAGACTTCACCACAAATGCCTTCCTTATATTCACTGGTTCCTTAGGTTCTACCTTAGAATGCAAAGTGCTGGCGAATTTGCCAATCGCCTGGTTGACACTGTCCTTCACCAGTCTCAGAATATCATCGAACCTTGGCTCGATACCCTCCTCCTCTATACGAGAGCTTATTTTTACCCACTTCCTTTGCAGCCGAGTAGGTAGGCGTCTCGCAATTACCTCTAGGACTGAGCTCGAGTTGAGGTCACTCATGCAATTCATAGAAATCAAGGTATTCTTATAAGTCATAAGATTATCTAAAAACTCAGTAAGTGCCTTGGAGTCATCCTGTAATTGACCACCATTACCCTTAACAGCCTCGAATAATTTCCCTGCAATCATCGAAGGTCTTCCAAACCTTTGACGTAATATGCTCATAGCCTCGTAGTAGCCCTCTTTTGGCTTCATAAACTTACAACACTGTATAGCTCTTGCAGCATCTCCAGTGCAATATCTCATCAAATACATTAACTTCAATTCATCATTTAATAAAAGACCACTCAACATGATCTCAAACTCCTTTACAAATTGTAAATAATCAGCTGGGTTTCCACCAAAACACCGTGGTTCTAATTTAGGGAGTTTGATGTTCCTATTATCCCTGAACGGCGAAACAGTAACATCAACCATATCATGCTTAACATCAGACACATCGTTACAATTAACAGACAAGTCACCATGACTTACTTTCCTGTTTGCATCCAAGACACTCTGTCCCTTCTTTGACCCAGGCATTGTTGAACTTGACCCAATTCCAAAAAAGTTACAGATATTGCTTGTTCAAAGAGGACTTGGCCAGCACCAGGAAAGATGAACGGCGACTATCCAAACTTTCACCAACTGTATGAATCCATCAGAAACTGTCAGCCACGTCTCGTAAACCGTTAATGCCCAGCTTTTGCTGCACTCCGGCTCACGCTCTTTCTTGAAGCTTCTAAGAAACGCTTAGTACGAACGGACGGATAAACCAGAACACCGATTGTCTACTCGAGAATTCTTATTTGTAACACCAACATATAGCCAACTTTACAACTAAGGTCTATGAACAAATATTACAATAATAAATCACAATATTACTTCTGACGGTTTTCTCCTGACTTCTTTCTGAACAGCGACCGATGAGACGATGACTGGTGTACTGATGCCTCCGCGAAAATTGGGGAAGTTGATTTTGAGCAAACAACCATGAATTGATCGTTCAATCTTCAACTCCATTGACATGGGGTGTCAAGGGGTCTAGAGATACTATTACAATTAACCGAATTCACAGGTTCGTTCACTGTCCTCAGAAGTGGGTGCATATCCGTTAAACCACTACTTCCTTTATTTGTCGCCCTACAATTCCAATTTGTATGCCCGATCTTTAAACAACTGAAACACAGCCGCTTCTGCTTTGCCATTTTTAACCTTTCTACGGCTGACATAGCGATAAAGCGATTACAATCACTCAATTGATGCGTGTTATGGCAAACAATACACTCATCCTTACTCGTTGTGTCTTGAGACTTCACCACAAATGCCTTCCTTATATTCACTGGTTCCTTAGGTTCTACCTTAGAATGCAAAGTACTGGCGAATTTGCCCATCGCCTGGTTGACACTGTCCTTCACCAGTCTCAGAATATCATCGAACCTTGGCTCGATACCCTCCTCCTCTATACGAGAGCTTATTTTTACCCACTTCCTTTGCAGCCGAGTAGGTAGGCGTCTCGCAATTACCTCTAGGACTGAGCTCGAGTTGAGGTCACTCATGCAATTCATAGAAATCAAGGTATTCTTATAAGTCATAAGATTATCTAAAAACTCAGTAAGTGCCTTGGAGTCATCCTGTAATTGACCACCATTACCCTTAACAGCCTCGAATAATTTCCCTGCAATCATCGAAGGTCTTCCAAACCTTTGACGTAATATGCTCATAGCCTCGTAGTAGCCCTCTTTTGGCTTCATAAACTTACAACACTGTATAGCTCTTGCAGCATCTCCAGTGCAATATCTCATCAAATACATTAACTTCAATTCATCATTTAATAAAAGACCACTCAACATGATCTCAAACTCCTTTACAAATTGTAAATAATCAGCTGGGTTTCCACCAAAACACCGTGGTTCTAATTTAGGGAGTTTGATGTTCCTATTATCCCTGAACGGCGAAACAGTAACATCAACCATATCATGCTTAACATCAGACACATCGTTACAATTAACAGACAAGTCACCATGACTTACTTTCCTGTTTGCATCCAAGACACTCTGTCCCTTCTTTGACCCAGGCATTGTTGAACTTGACCCAATTCCAAAAAAGTTACAGATATTGCTTGTTCAAAGAGGACTTGGCCAGCACCAGGAAAGATGAACGGCGACTATCCAAACTTTCACCAACTGTATGAATCCATCAGAAACTGTCAGCCACGTCTCGTAAACCGTTAATGCCCAGCTTTTGCTGCACTCCGGCTCACGCTCTTTCTTGAAGCTTCTAAGAAACGCTTAGTACGAACGGACGGATAAACCAGAACACCGATTGTCTACTCGAGAATTCTTATTTGTAACACCAACATATAGCCAACTTTACAACTAAGGTCTATGAACAAATATTACAATAATAAATCACAATATTACTTCTGACGGTTTTCTCCTGACTTCTTTCTGAACAGCGACCGATGAGACGATGACTGGTGTACTGATGCCTCCGCGAAAATTGGGGAAGTTGATTTTGAGCAAACAACCATGAATTGATCGTTCAATCTTCAACTCCATTGACATGGGGTGTCAAGGGGTCTAGAGATACTATTACAATTAACCGAATTCACAGGTTCGTTCACTGTCCTCAGAAGTGGGTGCATATCCGTTAAACCACTACTTCCTTTATTTGTCGCCCTACAATTCCAATTTGTATGCCCGATCTTTAAACAACTGAAACACAGCCGCTTCTGCTTTGCCATTTTTAACCTTTCTACGGCTGACATAGCGATAAAGCGATTACAATCACTCAATTGATGCGTGTTATGGCAAACAATACACTCATCCTTACTCGTTGTGTCTTGAGACTTCACCACAAATGCCTTCCTTATATTCACTGGTTCCTTAGGTTCTACCTTAGAATGCAAAGTGCTGGCGAATTTGCCCATCGCCTGGTTGACACTGTCCTTCACCAGTCTCAGAATATCATCGAACCTTGGCTCGATACCCTCCTCCTCTATACGAGAGCTTATTTTTACCCACTTCCTTTGCAGCCGAGTAGGTAGGCGTCTCGCAATTACCTCTAGGACTGAGCTCGAGTTGAGGTCACTCATGCAATTCATAGAAATCAAGGTATTCTTATAAGTCATAAGATTATCTAAAAACTCAGTAAGTGCCTTGGAGTCATCCTGTAATTGACCACCATTACCCTTAACAGCCTCGAATAATTTCCCTGCAATCATCGAAGGTCTTCCAAACCTTTGACGTAATATGCTCATAGCCTCGTAGTAGCCCTCTTTTGGCTTCATAAACTTACAACACTGTATAGCTCTTGCAGCATCTCCAGTGCAATATCTCATCAAATACATTAACTTCAATTCATCATTTAATAAAAGACCACTCAACATGATCTCAAACTCCTTTACAAATTGTAAATAATCAGCTGGGTTTCCACCAAAACACCGTGGTTCTAATTTAGGGAGTTTGATGTTCCTATTATCCCTGAACGGCGAAACAGTAACATCAACCATATCATGCTTAACATCAGACACATCGTTACAATTAACAGACAAGTCACCATGACTTACTTTCCTGTTTGCATCCAAAACACTCTGTCCCTTCTTTGACCCAGGCATTGTTGAACTTGACCCAATTCCAAAAAAGTTACAGATATTGCTTGTTCAAAGAGGACTTGGCCAGCACCAGGAAAGATGAACGGCGACTATCCAAACTTTCACCAACTGTATGAATCCATCAGAAACTGTCAGCCACGTCTCGTAAACCGTTAATGCCCAGCTTTTGCTGCACTCCGGCTAACGCTCTTTCTTGAAGCTTCTAAGAAACGCTTAGTACGAACGGACGGATAAACCAGAACACCGATTGTCTACTCGAGAATTCTTATTTGTAACACCAACATATAGCCAACTTTACAACTAAGGTCTATGAACAAATATTACAATAATAAATCACAATATTACTTCTGACGGTTTTCTCCTGACTTCTTTCTGAACAGCGACCGATGAGACGATGACTGGTGTACTGATGCCTCCGCGAAAATTGGGGAAGTTGATTTTGAGCAAACAACCATGAATTGATCGTTCAATCTTCAACTCCATTGACATGGGGTGTCAAGGGGTCTAGAGATACTATTACAATTAACCGAATTCACAGGTTCGTTCACTGTCCTCAGAAGTGGGTGCATATCCGTTAAACCACTACTTCCTTTATTTGTCGCCCTACAATTCCAATTTGTATGCCCGATCTTTAAACAACTGAAACACAGCCGCTTCTGCTTTGCCATTTTTAACCTTTCTACGGCTGACATAGCGATAAAGCGATTACAATCACTCAATTGATGCGTGTTATGGCAAACAATACACTCATCCTTACTCGTTGTGTCTTGAGACTTCACCACAAATGCCTTCCTTATATTCACTGGTTCCTTAGGTTCTACCTTAGAATGCAAAGTACTGGCGAATTTGCCCATCGCCTGGTTGACACTGTCCTTCACCAGTCTCAGAATATCATCGAACCTTGGCTCGATACCCTCCTCCTCTATACGAGAGCTTATTTTTACCCACTTCCTTTGCAGCCGAGTAGGTAGGCGTCTCGCAATTACCTCTAGGACTGAGCTCGAGTTGAGGTCACTCATGCAATTCATAGAAATCAAGGTATTCTTATAAGTCATAAGATTATCTAAAAACTCAGTAAGTGCCTTGGAGTCATCCTGTAATTGACCACCATTACCCTTAACAGCCTCGAATAATTTCCCTGCAATCATCGAAGGTCTTCCAAACCTTTGACGTAATATGCTCATAGCCTCGTAGTAGCCCTCTTTTGGCTTCATAAACTTACAACACTGTATAGCTCTTGCAGCATCTCCAGTGCAATATCTCATCAAATACATTAACTTCAATTCATCATTTAATAAAAGACCACTCAACATGATCTCAAACTCCTTTACAAATTGTAAATAATCAGCTGGGTTTCCACCAAAACACCGTGGTTCTAATTTAGGGAGTTTGATGTTCCTATTATCCCTGAACGGCGAAACAGTAACATCAACCATATCATGCTTAACATCAGACACATCGTTACAATTAACAGACAAGTCACCATGACTTACTTTCCTGTTTGCATCCAAGACACTCTGTCCCTTCTTTGACCCAGGCATTGTTGAACTTGACCCAATTCCAAAAAAGTTACAGATATTGCTTGTTCAAAGAGGACTTGGCCAGCACCAGGAAAGATGAACGGCGACTATCCAAACTTTCACCAACTGTATGAATCCATCAGAAACTGTCAGCCACGTCTCGTAAACCGTTAATGCCCAGCTTTTGCTGCACTCCGGCTCACGCTCTTTCTTGAAGCTTCTAAGAAACGCTTAGTACGAACGGACGGATAAACCAGAACACCGATTGTCTACTCGAGAATTCTTATTTGTAACACCAACATATAGCCAACTTTACAACTAAGGTCTATGAACAAATATTACAATAATAAATCACAATATTACTTCTGACGGTTTTCTCCTGACTTCTTTCTGAACAGCGACCGATGAGACGATGACTGGTGTACTGATGCCTCCGCGAAAATTGGGGAAGTTGATTTTGAGCAAACAACCATGAATTGATCGTTCAATCTTCAACTCCATTGACATGGGGTGTCAAGGGGTCTAGAGATACTATTACAATTAACCGAATTCACAGGTTCGTTCACTGTCCTCAGAAGTGGGTGCATATCCGTTAAACCACTACTTCCTTTATTTGTCGCCCTACAATTCCAATTTGTATGCCCGATCTTTAAACAACTGAAACACAGCCGCTTCTGCTTTGCCATTTTTAACCTTTCTACGGCTGACATAGCGATAAAGCGATTACAATCACTCAATTGATGCGTGTTATGGCAAACAATACACTCATCCTTACTCGTTGTGTCTTGAGACTTCACCACAAATGCCTTCCTTATATTCACTGGTTCCTTAGGTTCTACCTTAGAATGCAAAGTACTGGCGAATTTGCCAATCGCCTGGTTGACACTGTCCTTCACCAGTCTCAGAATATCATCGAACCTTGGCTCGATACCCTCCTCCTCTATACGAGAGCTTATTTTTACCCACTTCCTTTGCAGCCGAGTAGGTAGGCGTCTCGCAATTACCTCTAGGACTGAGCTCGAGTTGAGGTCACTCATGCAATTCATAGAAATCAAGGTATTCTTATAAGTCATAAGATTATCTAAAAACTCAGTAAGTGCCTTGGAGTCATCCTGTAATTGACCACCATTACCCTTAACAGCCTCGAATAATTTCCCTGCAATCATCGAAGGTCTTCCAAACCTTTGACGTAATATGCTCATAGCCTCGTAGTAGCCCTCTTTTGGCTTCATAAACTTACAACACTGTATAGCTCTTGCAGCATCTCCAGTGCAATATCTCATCAAATACATTAACTTCAATTCATCATTTAATAAAAGACCACTCAACATGATCTCAAACTCCTTTACAAATTGTAAATAATCAGCTGGGTTTCCACCAAAACACCGTGGTTCTAATTTAGGGAGTTTGATGTTCCTATTATCCCTGAACGGCGAAACAGTAACATCAACCATATCATGCTTAACATCAGACACATCGTTACAATTAACAGACAAGTCACCATGACTTACTTTCCTGTTTGCATCCAAGACACTCTGTCCCTTCTTTGACCCAGGCATTGTTGAACTTGACCCAATTCCAAAAAAGTTACAGATATTGCTTGTTCAAAGAGGACTTGGCCAGCACCAGGAAAGATGAACGGCGACTATCCAAACTTTCACCAACTGTATGAATCCATCAGAAACTGTCAGCCACGTCTCGTAAACCGTTAATGCCCAGCTTTTGCTGCACTCCGGCTCACGCTCTTTCTTGAAGCTTCTAAGAAACGCTTAGTACGAACGGACGGATAAACCAGAACACCGATTGTCTACTCGAGAATTCTTATTTGTAACACCAACATATAGCCAACTTTACAACTAAGGTCTATGAACAAATATTACAATAATAAATCACAATATTACTTCTGACGGTTTTCTCCTGACTTCTTTCTGAACAGCGACCGATGAGACGATGACTGGTGTACTGATGCCTCCGCGAAAATTGGGGAAGTTGATTTTGAGCAAACAACCATGAATTGATCGTTCAATCTTCAACTACATTGACAACAGTCCTAAACGATATTTTTAGGATGGACGAATGCATTACCGTCATGAACGCTATTTCGATTTCAAGCCAACAAATAATGCAGCTATTCAATCTGTTCAACTAAATGAAACCTTAGAACTTCTTGGTTGACCATAAACTATTAAGGTCAATGAGCAGCAATGGTGCAGCACGACCCAGACGATGCATATTTGCCATACAAGCAGAGGTAGAGAACCGTCTTGAGTACTGAGAAGAACTGTAACTGTGAGAGAGGTTATGGGAGTGTCCTTCCAGTGGTTCGCAAGCGAGGCAATTTGTAGAAAATCTGATGGGAAGTAAAGCAGGTCAGAACACAGAAGTGAAATTCTTATATTTAGGATACTTTGATTGAGTATGGAAAGCTTGAAACAGGTAATTCCTTTTGTATCAAGTTTCTTACGTTGCTCATTCCCTTTCCGAATAAGTAAACCGAAAGGGCAGGGACCACCTTTTCTGAGAAATAGTTCCAAGGTATGATGAATGGGTATGAGGATCATTGTTGTAGAGTGGTAGACTTAGTCCTCGACTTCTGAGATCTACTGCTATGTTCCATCAAATATTCGAACTAGTTGAGAGTACAAGCTAAGGAAACAGATATTTTTGAGGTTTAAAACATTCTGGCTAGATTTCCCGTTACCAACACGATAAGAAGAGATTCGTTCTATTCGATCATTTTATGTTTGGTGATTATGTCATACACAAGATCATCTGTGTAGCTACCTCTTGAACTCCCCGCAGTGTGTGCGGGTCAGTCGATGGGCAAGTGTCTACTGCCATGATGCACTTTTTCACTTTGAACCTCACCAGAGGTGCCTGTGAAGTGGCGACCACGTAAACGGTCCACTATTGGCGATCTCACACTTTGCAAACGGGCTAAAGTGTGTTGCATATTTCAGTTGATGTTTCACTATGACATAGTTCGGTATGCATTTGAAGTGGCATTGTATGTATGTATTTTATTAAAACATTATTAAGTGTGATTGCTAATCGTATATGTAATTTATCATATTGATGATGCCTGTAAACTGGCGTCCCTCATGTACAAAATGAGAATATTATTATTATAAAAAAAACAATTTAGTGTTGAGCGTGCGTTGTTGTGAATTTAATCACAGTGATACGAAGAATCCATTCTTAAGGAAAAACCAACAGCACAATGGTGTGTTTTTAGTTCACGCTACCAACCACTTCATAATTTGATCCAGAAAGCGCGTTTAGAGGTGATCCTCAGTCTGAAGAGAGAAGGGTTCTCTTGATCACGCTATTTTTTGATAATGGCTTGATTCCACACAGTACGTTTTGGTAGAAGTATGGAATTCTCAGCATGTGATATCGGTAGCCCAAATTTTGTAGGCTAACCACTGATATCAGGCATGCGTCAGCCAGGAATCGATCCCCATACCAAATTGTTTGATCGGGTCTGTAAGGATAACGTTTGAGAGATTCTCCGTATCCCAAAACTTGACGCGATATCATCTTGCCGTAAGAACAGCAGAAGTTCCGTAGTGAACTAACATGTGTCGAGTAATAAATTATTTTTCGAACGGATCGTAAGAGCTCTCCCAAATATTATTGCATAATTTTCTGGTAAGGGTAGTAAGGGATAAATTTTTATGCCTCCCAGAATGGAAAGTGGTTAATATGACATCCTTCTAGACGATTGATAACTCTATTTGTAAGAAATGTACTGTTTTGTGAGCAGGTGAGTGGCACCTTCATATTGGCATTTAGCAATTTAGGTAATTTTTGAATTTCAACTCATCCTTACTGTTATTCTACTCACTTAGTGAGGTGATAACACTTCTAAGTGAAATCAACGGTGTCAATGAACCCGTTTTCAGCACTGAATATTGAACGGTTTTCAGCACATTTAGTTGATTTTTTCAGAGAAAAACTGATGACTGTTATGAAGAAATATGAAGCGTTCATTTTGAGCTGGAAGGTCTGCTCTTATTTTTTTAAATAAAATTTTAACTCAACATTGTCGACCACTTTTAATTACCTACCCTTACCGCCCTCGTTGAACGTTGACCGTCGCGTGTCTTTTTCGTGACAATGCCTCCTAGCCAGTATCATAAGCCGGAAACCGCTCTAACGAAAGCGCGTGGTATGTGCAAAGCATCCTTATTTTATTAACATCGTTTTGAGCTGATACTTTATCAATCTTTAATATAAGTGATAATACCCAATAAGCATACTGGTTGTCATATGCCAATAGTCTTCAAAACCGAAAATTTACTAATTAAATGGTTGCCCTTCGAGCTCTCTAGTTTAAGAAAAGTCTATAATCATCCCGAAACTAGCGTTAATGCATTGAGCCCACAGTTAGCGTACGCGGAAAGAAAATTTTAGGGCGTATTAACCTACCTTTTTTTTGATTTACAGCTTGATTCCACAGTATTTTTGGTGTAAGTATGGAATTTTCAGCATGGATATCGGTAGCCCAAATTTTGCAGGCCGACCATAGATATCAGGTGTGCGCCGGCGTGGGCTCGAACCCCGGACCATGTGCATGGTCGGCGAGAGTCCTAGCCACTGTGCCACCGACGCATATGCCGTGTCCAAGACTTTTTTTCGGTTATAGGTTTTTATGAAGTTTGACTTCAATACCCAGGTATGATTTGTACTAAGAAAAATCGCATTAATGCCAACTGTAGTTTTTAGTTAGTTCTCATCCCGTTCAACCTCCCTGCAGGCAGTATTTTTAATTCGAAGTGAGATAATTTACGTCTTCAGTTAGAACGAAGATTTTGGTTAACTCACCCAAAAATGTCGATTTTCACCTAAGAGTTTCGTTGGTAGCTTTTAGTGATCAACTTCATTCTGGCGTTCTAGGTAGCACACCAAAAGATAATCGTAAAGAATATCTTCGATACTAGGTGTTTTTGTGACGGGCTGAAAAAGATTTCAATGGTTCCAGGCGGTTATCATCTTTGTTTGTGTGTACAGTGGTATTCTGAGAAATGCCACGGATATATGCAGAACAAACAACCGTCAGCGATACGTACTGCTACTCTTTCGCACTGGGATATTGATTTCAGTTGCATCAAAATGTTAGTTAGAAGTTTGTCCATCTTGTCTTCAATCACAGAATCCCACCGACCTCAGGTAATGTTATCAGTTACCTCAAGTTTACCAGAAGAGAAACAGGTAGTTTGTATATTAGCTCAACAGATAGATAATCAACAATTCATCAACAATACCTTCAACTCCATGGTTCGGTTTCTTTAAAGTATTTGCATTATCTGTCGAACAGTAGACGATATTTTTACTTACTGCTCGTAGTTCGTAGTTTTGATATTCTAAGCAGAATTTAAATCGTACTTTTGACGCTATCCGATACTCAAAACGTAACCGTCATTCTGGCAATCACACATGTGTTACCTGATATATTGTTCTGTGGACAACATTCAGATTCAGATTTGTTGGTTGAGGATAGATGGCTTGGAGCTCATATTAACCCTTTTCTAGTAAATTTCTGTGCTTGTCCAAACACTTCTTGAATGAATCAATTGAGATTGCAGACACCACTTTTTCTGGGAGTCGGTTCCAGGAGTTTATGACTCGGTGTGAGAACCAGTACTTCACAGCAATATGGTTTCTCCTTGGCTTTAGCACTAAGGGTACTTTCCATTCGTCTATGAACAAATTCATCTGAATTCCTTACCGATTGTTATGGTACATGGTGTGTGGTAACTCGAACTGCTGTACTTCTGTGTTGAAACTCAGCCAGACTTTAAGTGGTAACTCATCAAGCCAACCCATTTGGGATGACGCAGCTCCCCAGTTATATTAAATAGTCAGTCCTTGTAAGTTAGACTCAAATCTAGCGATACTGTCAGTGGAAATTAATATTTTACTGAGAACTTGTTGGTTACTGTTTTGTACGTTGGAATTAGCTCATTGGACTAATTCTGACGAAGCACTTAAATTGGGGTTAATTAATGCACCAGGCTGCAAACAATGCCTATTTTTTAAGGGTTAAGCATATCACTTAGTTCCACATACTAAAAATGACTGGACGGGTTTCGAATCCTAGACCTACTGGTGAGAAGCCAAATGTGAAAGTCAATGAGTCACATGTCCACACGGAGTAGGGTGTTTATATTTCATACATTAGTCTCTAGTTCACTACGTCTTTACTAGTGTCACATTCCTGTTTAAAGTAACGTGTGTAAGTTTCATTCTTCGTAAAATTAAACTTTTTAAGGTCCTCTAGCTAGTGATTGCTGAACGATATTTTGCGAAATCTTGAGCTTATTGTGTAGGCAAACATGTAAACTAATGTTATAACTATATCTCGTCTATACATATTATTACGAGTAGTGAATCTTATCATAAGTTCGAAACCCGTTCTGGTGTACTTTTCAGTCTTTGAAGGGTCAACAAGACAAGAAGTGTTCACCTGTGTAATCAATAAAAACGTTTTCTTAAGAGATGCTCAGTCAGATAACTGTAGTTTCACTGAAGCATACATTGAAGCGTCTTTCGATATGTCCATACCAAGTGGTGTTTACGCTATTTGTATTCATCCTTATCTTAGATGTATTTGTCGTGTTCGTTGTCTGTTTAGTCTTCAGTAGGTTAATTCTTCAAATGATATACGCTACCCTGGCAATTTACTTCTGACTCCCAGGTTTTTAAACACTGACTTGAAACTTGCGGATATTAGGGGCATATAATTCGCAAGAACAGAAATTTCTAGGTTGGCTTTGTTACGATCTGGCATCAGTTTTAAAACTACCCGAGAGCCTTGAAACCACTGTTTTGTTATATGGGACTCTTTAGCACTATTGTTCCACTACCATGTAATGGGTCAAACTAGAGTGTCCGGTTATGGACTAAGTACTGACTGACCGGTTTCAACATAGAAGTACTTTGCACAGATATGTCACAGTTCGAGTTGTCATACTCCCTTCTTGTAGCACACAAAGCAAGAGACGAGAATAAAGGGAGGTCAAAAAGACATAATACACGAAAGTGTGAGGGAAAAATAGCATTAAGAAAAATACAATGGAGTTTTATTCGATATGATAAATCACAAGCAGTGAATGCATCTGCAGCGATCATTGAGAACTGGAATTTTGAGCCATCTCACTGACTCAGTACATTATCATAAAGTCACTAGGTTGGAATGTAGAGGCTCGTAACTTCCAACTTTTGTTGATTTGTGTTACCAAACAACACGAGTATCCTTTTCGTGTTCTGGCTGTCTTTAGCTTTCATTGTTGGGAGTGCTTATTCAGTGCATACAAGATGCCTGAAAATTCCGAATCACCAACCTTGGCGTCATACTTAACATTCTTTATCTAAACTGAGTCTTACATCTTATTCGCATTTCATTCATCCATAGTTATGAAGATATCAAAAAACTGTAAAACTCTTGTCTTTTCTCAACTATAGAGTAGAATGAAGATGTTTATTATTAAGGAAACTGGCCCTTTGATAAGTAGTCACATGTCTTGTTAACCCCATTGATTACACATGTTAGTAAATTGCAAATAAACTTTTTTATAACCGCTTTATCACATCTATGTTTGTCCACACTATTAGTAGCTTTTCTGTTGTCTTAAATATGTTATGCTTTTTCTGGGTGCATTAACTAAAACCAATGTGCTTCTGTGTGTCAAGCCATATAGGATATTTTCCTGTTCATTTTGAAATATGGCTCATTAATTCAAGCGATCTAACTAACTGACCGATTTCAACATAGAACTTTGCACTGATGTGCAGCATTTCGAGTCGCCACACTCCACTCCTGTCTGTCTGTCTGGATTCAACATAGAACTTGGCACCGAAGTGCACCAGTTCGAGTTGCCACCTTCCAAATAGCACACAGAGGTAGACAAGAAGATGAGTGAAGAGAATCAATAGAGTTTGACAAGTATAAGAGTGAAACAGAATGGGTAATGGTAGAAAGGAATATGAAAGATTACAGAGACTGAATACATCTGCGCCATTGACAACGATTTTGAGCCATGTCACCTATTGTCTCCAGCCATTGATTCCTAGAGTCCCGAGGGCCCCAACCCGGGAGTCTGCATCTCCCTACCTGACTCAGTTTAACTGTCAAGGATTTCATGGATTGATGAGGCCATGTTTTTGTTTGGCCACCACTGGCTCTTTTCCAACCTGAACCTATATCAGCTAGTAATGCCCGTCGGGGGAGGCGGTGGTTAGGCATGCGCAGCACGTGACCTAGCCATCTTAGTCTATGTAACTTTATAGCCTCGTCGATTGATTTTCCCTCTTTGCCCAACACTCTACGCCTAACGTCAACATTACTTACCTTATTAAACCACCTAACGTGAGACAGAGATCGCAGACATCTATGATCGAAAGCAGTCAACCTTTTCATGTCTTCAACGCGTATTGGCCATGTTTCAGAGCCATAGAGAAGGACGGAGCGAACTGATGAGCAGTACACACGTCCCTTGGTTGATAACCGGATGTCACGCCTACGCCAGAGATGGTGTAAGTCAGCGAAAGCAGCTCGAGCTTTTCGGATCCGTGCTGAGATTTCATCGCCAATCAGTCCGTTGGTGCTAATACAACTTCCCAAATAGGTGAAGTGGTCAACATGTTCTATCACTTCACTCCCTATCACTAAGGAGTTGACGTGGTCCAGTCCTGTAGCAGCATCTTACATTTTGCAGGGGCGAATCGCATGCCAAACATACGAAGATTGCTGCTCAAGGTGTTCAGAAGACTCTGCATTTTGTCAGCATCCTCCCCTAACAGGACTATGTCATCTGCATATTCTAAGTCCATAAGACTATTCCCTGGTAACAAGTCGATTCCTAAGTCTTACGTTCAGTTAAGGATACTTCCATTAGCATATCTATGATGAAGTTAAACAGAAATGGGGAAAGTGGACATCCCTGTCGGACACCACTGGTTGTTACCAATTCAGATGACAATTCCCCATAAGCCCTTACACGACTACGTGAGTTTGAATAGAGTGCCTTGATTAGTGCAATGTACTTTCTTGGCACTCCCTTCACAGTCAGACATTGCCATAGTACCTTTCGATCCACGGAGTCGAAGGCCGCCTTCAAGTCAAGAAATATGACAATTGTTGGACGCCGAAAAGTGTGTCTATGTTCTAGAATCTGTCGAAGAGTGAAGATATGATCTATGCACCCTCTACCTGGTCTAAAGCCTGCTTGATTTTCCCTTGTCTGTTCCTCCCGAGTTCTGCTTAGTCTATGCATGATTACTGAGCCTAGGATTTTAGAGACTATGTTCGTTAGGCTGATCCCCCTATGATTATCACACGAGGACTTGTTTCCCTTCTTGAATATCGGTACACTCCACTCCACGTAGCACACAAAGCAATAGAAGAAAATAAAAAGAACTGCACAATAAAGACAGTAAGCAGAGATATGAGGCAAAAATAATAGTAATAACGAAGAACAATATAGTTTTCTTGCTTATTGTAAATCACAAGGAGTGGATGCATCTGTGCCGTCATGAAGAACAATTTTGAGCCATATCACCAATTGTCTCCAGGCTTCGTTGGTTTTTGCCATTCCTAGGACACCAACCAGGAAGTCTACATCTTCCTACGTGGCTGGCTGAAACTAATTGTTGTGGATTCCAACTACTAATAAAGCTATGTTTCCGTTTGACCACCACTAGCTAGCTCTTTTCCAAACTAATCCTATGTCAGCTAACATTACCCGTCGAAGAAGGCAGGCGATGGCTAGGCACGCGTAACACGTGGCCTACCCATCTCAGTCGATGCAGCTTCACAGTCTGATGTATTGATTTCCCCTCCTTACCTAACACTCGACTGATGCCTAACCAACTCAATATTGCTCACCCTATTATACCAATTCAAGTGATCGGATTCCGACCACTATGCCTCAGGTCCAAACCTTTCTCCACCTGCTTATATTTTAGCAAGCCGATGGGGTATCACTAGCCTTCATAAATAGCATACATGTCTCATCGCCAGTCGTATGTTCTGTCTGTTTTCGGCATAGAACTTTGCACAGATGTGCGGCGTCGTATGAGAAAGCAGTAGTGGTTATTAAGTGATATTTTTCATATACCCCCAAATATTTATGCTTGCTATATCTTTGACTCATGCGTCTGCTATCATGTGTTAGAAATTTCGCTTCATTGGCTTTGGCCTGGTGTACTAGACATTAAACACGTCACGTACACTGTAGGCGTCGTAACACTAGGAACCTGTACTGTAAGACTGGGATAGATTAATTTAATTAAGTATAACAAATGCGTGTCTTACTGAACTGGTTCCAGTGATAGCTTTTTATTTCTATTTCAATATTCCCCATTTATTTTGTATTCGTATCTATCTATCTATCTATCTATGCATTGGTGAAAATTGCAGTTTCTGTGTAGCATTAAAACTTCTATTTATTCATTCTTTTTTATTGTTTCTCTTAGAACTTATAAAATGTGATAAGAAAGCGAACGCTCTTGAAATTCTTTACGATGTGATGCGAGTTAGACGAACAAAACAATGGCAAAAAGTTTTAGAAGAATTAATGATGTTGTTCGTCGAACTCTGTGTAGAGTTGCGGAAAAATATCCACTTCAGGAAGGCGATCTATCAATACAAGAATATGAGCGTGATGGTAGGTTTTCTTTATTTCGCTTTTTCGTCAAACCAATATTTTAATTCTTCTTTTGAAAATTTAGGAAAACACCGCCTCTCTTGATCAAGTTATTCGTTACTATTTGAATCAGATTAAAAGTAAAACTGAAGAAGCTCAGGAAGAGTCGAAAAGTGCTATTATGGATATTGAAGATTTAGACATTCTGGAGACACCAGAAAGGTAATGAGGAGTAATTTATTTTTCTTTTCCAGACATTTATAATACAAAAATATCTTCGATACCGTTTATGTCCCAGAGATACATGGGTTAATAGTTACTAAAACTATATGAGTGCATCGGTGGCACAGCGGTTAGGACGCTAGCCGATCATGCACATGCTTCGGTGTTCGACCCCCGACCACAAACACACTCCTTTATCTCGCTAAGCCGGTAATAAAGCTGGTAAAGAGGAAAAGTTGGGCATGAGGCCAGCACCTCCATCCTGTGAAAATATTCACCACTGCTACAGAAACTTCAAGCCTCTAGCTTGAAGGCGCCCTATGTTCCACTGGGAACGTAAAAGAATAAAAGAGTGGAACCAAGAGATGTCCCACAGAAAATCTAATGGTTTGTGCGAGGGCTGGAATGGTGGTCGGATGCCCAGACTGAGGCAAATGATTGTCTTAACGTACCATCTTCCCTAGGCTTTGACTAAAAGCTTGACTTAAAATACAGTGGGGTTGTGTCCCCATAGTTTCCGATGACCAAAACAGGTTCATACGCCATTCCATTACCACGAGTTTGGAATCAGGCTTTTCCAGTTACCCTGAGTAGGCCTGCAAGTCAACTTGGCCTCACTTCTGTGAGGAACTCCGCCGCCGCGTGAAGGTAGTGGATAGCACTTATGTGGCAGAGACTATGAAGGAATTTTGAAAAAAAGACTGAAATCTACTCAACCTCGGTCGTACAAGGTCGTTCATTCAGTATTGAAGATCCGATAGCACAACCCCGCAGTCAATTACCAATCTACTTCGTCTTGATTTCTACTGAGTGGACATGTCTTTTGCACATACCCATCCCTGAAGATGTGGCTTCTTAATCATGGCGCTTGACTATCTATCACCCATTGTACCACGGGTTCAAACACTGCTCCACTTACATAGATTTGGGCAGCTAGATAGTATCGTTAAACCTCACAATTCGAGTGGCTAATTTCGAACTCATTAGGAACACAAGTGATTGCTAAGCTGAATTTGACATGCCTATCCAGTCGTTTTCCTGACTATTGTCTGCAGACTAGCACTAAGACGACAAGTAACGCTATAATTCTGAGACTTTCGAATGTGTCTTGTAGAATTTTACAGTCATATGGAATCATTATTTTCCTCCCCATAGAATTGTTAATCATCAAATACTCTATGGTCACCAATGAATTTTACTCACTAACTTACGTGCTCTCCTCTCTCTTTACTTTTTCATCTAGCCTAATGTTGAATGCTGTGAGTAAAGAGGGTACACAAGATCGATCCGCGCGAACAATTCTAATGCCATGGTTAAAATTCCTATGGGATTCCTATCGATTGGTGTTAGATTTGTTACGTAGTAATTCAAAGTTGGAAAAATTATACCATGAAGTCGCTCATGATGGTAAGTTCAGTTCAGTTAGTTTTCATCTCTTCTCCTCACCTACAGCCTATAATTTCTGTTTGAAATATGGTCGAAAAACGGAATTCAAAAAACTCTCTGAATTGGTATGTTCACCTTCCTGTTATTCTTAACGTTTAACTTCTCCCCTTTGTTGTTGTGTCTATAAAGATTCGACAACACACACAGAAAGTTCAAAACCAGTTACAACCGAATGCACCAAATGCCATAAATCTCAATAATCCAGAAACACAAACCCTACACTTTGAGACTAGATTAAGACAACTGGATTGTGCAATGGAACTAGAAATGTACAATGAAGCTTTTAAAACCGTTGAAGATATCTGGAGTTTTATGATGATGTCTAGAAAACCAGCTAGCCCTGTATTAATGACAAATTATTACTCAAAGTCAGCAGAACTTTTCCTACGATGCGGTTGTCACTTATACCATGCAGCTGCTCTGCACAAACTATACACACTCTATCGAGATCACAAAAAGAATTTAACACGTGAAGAACTCTCAAAACTTGGTTCGCGAGTTCTGTGTGCAACTGTTGCCATTCCTTTACCGAATGCTAAAGTCAATGCCGATAAATTCTTACTGTCTGGGGAATACACTGCTATGAAACAGAAAACGCTTGCTGGCCTTCTAGGTAATTTTCTATAGAGTAATTATCGTTAACGATTTCATTTCATTTCATTTTAGGTCTTCTTCAAGTTCCAACTCGTCAAAGTTTAATCCGTGAATTAGTTCGGCATAAAATACACACTATTGTTCCATCAGATTTAGCTAAACTTTATCAAGTCCTCGAAGCAGATTTTCAACCTTTAAAACTTTGGGAACTTGTTCAACCAGCACTGGAATATATGACCGAATTTTCTGATCTTAAAGTCTACAGTACACAACTGCATGATGTCATTGTGGCGAAGACTCTACTCCAGTTGTCTCAAGTTTATCAAAGTTTAAATTTTGAAGAATTTGTTAAATTGTGTCCATTTATGGAACCTCTACGATTGGAAAGATGTGTTATCGAGTTAATTCACAACTTGGAATTGCCTATTCGTGTTAATCACCTGAGACAGGCAATATTCTTTGATAAATTTACAGATCTTGGAATCAGTCAGTGTGAATACGGCGGACAACTGGTCTCTCAGGTACTTTTTTAATATAAATTCTGCATTTTTCAACAGTTAGTTTGTAAAGATTAAATTTGTTTTTACGAGTTTGACCATGGATTGATATCAATTAGAGAACCGTTGAGAACCAGGGAGTACTGCCAGACAGCTGTTTCTGTTATGAACAACATTAATGTTGTTTAAATAACATCGAAACAATTATATTGATAGATTACAGCTCAATAGCATCAACATAAAATAGGTTGAATGTCAGATAAATTAGGAAAGATAATATTACAAATTCATGAATTTATAGTCTCTACTGAAGGCCAGAGCATTAGTAGTGGCTGGCTGGACTTGCTTCTTTTGAACACAAAGCACTGGTTGTTTGAGGCGAATTGCAATAGCTTCTGCTGTTTAGAGCATGCAGTGTTTCGACGGTTTTGGCAATTTACTAGGCACCCGGTAGATGATATAGAAGGATTCTTCCACACTGGCTTTGTGGCCGGTTTGCATCAGATGGTCTAATATCGAACTGTTAATGGTTTTAACTATACCTTTACTTAGCCAAGGTGGGATATGTTCTCGAGCGAGCACGAAAAATCAAGTTCCTAGAGCAACGGCCAATATAACTGGCTCCACAAGCTCAGTTGAATTGGTAGGTACAATTTGAAGTGGCTAGTCTAAGTACTTCATTTATCAGTCGAGGTAGCACCATCGGTCGTGTAGAGAATAATGCGTGTAGTTCACCAGCATTAAAAGTTCTTTGAACTGATTTTTTTAACCTCCTCGTAATTATCTCACTTGGTATATCGCCCTTTAATTGTAGTCGTATATAAAGTGGCTTCTTGTTTACAGATAGTAAGTGGTCCTTTTCCGCTTTCTTTGTCATGTTTCTTGATAAATTTATCTGTTGTCTTGATTTGGGATTCATCGGAAGTATGCATCCACCACTGGGGTTCGAACCCAGGACCTCCCGGTTAAAAGGCAAGCTTGTATACCATTCAGTCAGTGGAACCCGATCCAATGGCTCTTGAATCCTAACTTTTGCCAATTCGTGCTTTTAGCGCAACCACTGTCATTGGCGGGAAATCCATCCTCACTCCCTAGTGGATGGACCTCACTGGTCACGACTTCTCACGTAGAATTTCAGGAAACTCCATTCTGTAGCAAGTCACTAGCGAGCATCTCTAACTGATATCACATCCGTGGTCTAATTCAGAAAATAAATTCCTTAGTTAAACTGCATATTTTGCGTTACTTATCCTTAGATGCGTTTATCCCTAAATGAAGTTTCACCAGTTAGTTGATGTTACGTGTTTTACCTGTTGCTTTTTTATATTTGTAGTCAACACATGTAAATGATCCGGATAAATTATCGCGTCAGTTAACAATGTTTGCCCAGGTTATGCAACAGATCACTGACATCCTTGAAGTCGGGCAGTCATCATTGGCTAATTGTCGACGTGTACTAGTCCATGATTATCGTAAGAATGAACATCTACTACACAGTGAGCTACTGAATCGCCGTTATCTAATTGAAACGCGTAAAGAAGAAATTGAAACGTATCAAGATAAGAAAGATCAGGTAATTTATTCTGAAACAATGTTTATATTATGTAATGTACAGAATTCTCAGTCGTTCACCAGGATTTTCAAATAATATACTAATTGTGGTAGTAGATTGTGTGATACGGTTCTCTCTGGCCTGGAACAAAGAAACCAATCCGCTATTATGCTGCTATCTATTCTTTTTCGAGAAATACACGACGACATTTTGTTGAATGTCGGTCATCAAAAGTTCAGTGGTACATTTATTTTGTGATCTAAGGATACTACTCAGAGGAATGGTTATCTCATGTACTGGGATAAGCTGTCATCCATCGAGGATAATGCTCTTTTAGACATCGTGTTTCGTAGAAACTTGCGAAACTGCAGGTTGTGCGTGTTTTAAGTACTCTCCAAAGTAAAGAACACTATCAGAGGTCATATGTTACTAGAGTTAAACAAACTGAATCAGAGAAAATATCTGCAATGTATTGAAAAAGGTTAGCTGTTATTGAAGAGACTAGCTGTCTATGATCATAGGTGCCTGCGTTCCATCTCCCCTGTGAAATGGTAGAATAGATTGAGCAATATTGAGGTTAGGCATCGGTGGAGTGCTAGGTAGAGTTGGGAAGGGAAATCAGTTGACGAACCTGTGAAGCTACATTGACTGAGGTGGTTAGGACATGTGTTACTCATGCCTAGCCATTGATTGCCTCCCTCGACGGGCAGGGTAATGTTAGCTGAGATAGGATCGAACAGGTTGGAAAGAGCCACTGGTGGTCAAACGAAAACATTGCCTCATCAGTGATTGAAATCCACAGCAATTAGTTTAAGCCAGTCACGTAGAAAGGTGTAGACTTCGTGGTCGGGGTCCTCGGGACGATAAAAAACAATGATGACTGGAGACAATTTATGATATGGCTCAAAATCGTTCTCAGTAATGGCTGGAGCAGATGCATCCACTCCTTGTGACTTACACTTTCCAATGAAACTATATTATTCTTTGTTATTACTATTCCTTTTGTCTCATATCCCTGTCAACTGTCTCTGTTATGCATTTCTTCTACTTTCTTCCGTTGGTTTGTGTGCTAGAAGGAGTGAAGTGCGGCGGCTTGAACTGCTGCACATTGGTGCAAAGTTCTATATTGAAACCAGTCAGTCAGTCAGTCATGTATTGCTGGAGGTTTTTGGTAGTCCAAACTGTAAGAGATATCAACTAAGTGGTATGACATATTCAGATCGTTGATTGACATGATGTGCCAGCTGGAACCCGAATGGGAAACAACGTGTGTCAAAGGAGGGTGACATATGGAGGATAGTGTGATAGGAGAGAATGAGAGCTTAAGAAAGCTGCAAAGAACAGGACGTGAAGCCTCATGTTCCACTCAAAACCGAAGGGATTAATAATAACAACAGTATAACATGGTCGGTAATAACGACTTGAGGCGTACGATGTTAGATAAGACATGGGAGTTAATCGATGAAGTTGTGAAACTGAATCAACTGAGGTGGCTAACATGTGTGTTACTCATGCTGAGAAATCTCTGTTTTCACATCGAGGAATGTTAGCTGACATGGGATCAGGTTGGGAAAGATTTAGAGGTGGTTAGGTCAAAACATGGGATTAATCTATGAAGTCTGATTGTTGGTTTCAACCAGTCACATACGGAGGTGTAGACTTCCGCGTTGGGGTTCTCGGGGTGCTAAAAACCAATGACTGGATACATTTTTGGTGATATTGTTGTCAATAACACAGGCGCAGAAGAGCTGGCGACTTCAATGCCAAAGTAAGGAAGTTATGTCAGACTGAGAAGTGTGTTGGTGGTGATGTGTTAACCACTTGACTTATTTGGGGATTTTCATTAGCCCAAGCGGGTTGGTCGCTGAGGAAATCTCAGCACGGATACATAAGGCTCGTTTGGCATTTATCAACCTACACCATCGACTGCTCACCAGTTCACTCTGTCCTCCTTCATGGCTGTCAGTGGAACCGGGCCATTGAGAGTGAAAGACATGAAAAGCCTGGCCTGTCTTTGATCATAGGTGCCTGTGTTCTATCTTTTGTGTCAAGTGGTATGATAAGGTGAGCAACACTAAGGTTGGAGTTCGGTCGAGTGCTAGGTGTAAGAAGGGAAGTTACACTGATTGGGATAGTTAAGCCATGTGTTACACATGTGTCCAGCCATCGATCGCCTTCCTCTGTTGTCAGTGTTATCTGACATACGACGCGAATCAGGTTGGAAAAGAGCTAGCTAGCTAGTGGTGGTCAAACGAAAGTATGGCTTCATCATCATCAGTCAATGACAATGATAAGTTAGTTTGAGCCACATCAGGAGGTGCAGACTGACTGTCTGAGTGACGATGGGCTCTTCGATATGGTAAGAACCAATGACGGCTGGAGACAATTGGTGATGATATGACTGAAGATCGGTCTCAATGATGGTACAGGTGTGAATTTATTCTATGTAACCTCCCAGCTCCATTAATTCCCCATGTCTTTCCATGTTACTATACTTCTTCCGGCATATTTTTGCTCACTATAGGTTTTTCGAATTTCTTCTTTCTCTGCCTTTTTGTGTTACATGAAGTATGGCAACTTGAACTGGTGCACATCTGTACAAAGTCCTTTTTTGAATTTCACTCAACCAGTCAGTCAGTCATCTAATCTTGAAATGAATTTATCTATTGTGTAAATATTTGCCCTTATATTGTTGTAGTACTACATGAGTGTTGAAGCTCGACGTCAAGCGGAACAAGAACGTCTGTTGAAAGCAGAAGAGACAAATCTTGTCAATGAAGCTATCCAACGTGAACGACTCAAGACAGAAGATGAAAAGAATCGTCTAAAACTGCGTATGGCACGTACTTCTTTAAAGATGTTCTTGGATCTAAAAATCGACACGAAATTAGATTTGAAAGATTTGAAAGAGTTAACAGAAGAACAGTTGGAAAACTTTGATGCAGATAAACTCATCAATAGACAAGTAAGTGTTATGACTACTGGTTTTTCTGCCTTTGTTCATGTGTATTATTCAAGATTTCATTTGTTGATGTAAATAATTGACTAGTGGTTGCTAATTAAACTATTATTATTATTATGATGATGATGAAAATATAAACTTTGTACATTATGAGCATCAACAGATGCGCCACAAAATCCCAAGGTTTGTACAACGGCTTGGGTTACTGTCTGAATTCCCAGACGGAAGCAGGTGGTTATCTTAAGGGGTCACCCCCAGAACCCCTGACTAGAAGTATGAACCTCTAGGTAGTGGAGTAGCGTCAGAGGCACAGCGGACCATGCAGATGGTCCGGGGTTCGATTCCCTGCCTACGCACACCTGATATCAATGGTCGGCCTGCAAAATTTGGGCTACTGATATCACGTGCTGAAAATTCCATACTTGTATCAAAAAAATACGGTGTGAAATCAAGCTATAATAAAAAAAATGTTCCCATAGTTCCCAATGACCAAAACAAGTTTGTACCCTATATGATCTTTTCGGATCGTGGAATCCGTGTACACTAGGTTTGGAATCATGGTTTCACAGCCTTCCTAGGTGTGTTCGTTCGCCAGTCAATTCGGTTGTAAGAGGCAGACGTTCGCATTCATCGTTTCGCCTTTTTAGGAACACTTCTGCCACGTGAAGGCAATGCATAAGACACACCTAGCAGATGGTATGAATGCGTGGCCGCATCAGACCAAAGTCTTCCCACTCGCGGTTGAACCAAGTTTCGTATGAGGTCTAATTAAACTGGCCTATTGTGATAATTGTTGAATTTGTCTACTCTTTGTAGAATGTGATGCTTTATACATCCTCGAAGGTTTGCATCTGTCATTATGTTGACAGAGGTACAGAGCTATTTGTTCTCTTAGTGTTGTGATGAGTAGATCGCTCATGCAACAAGCATATTTTAACAGTGACTATCTGGCCTTTCATACAATTACACAATGATCCACATTCATATTGTGAGGGCTGATGAAGTTATCTGCTTGCTGAGAGATTTATGGTAAATCCAACGGTATATGTACTCATAATTCATTGAATAAAAGTCTAGTGTCTGGAACCAATAAGCTGCAGTTCCACTTTCTAGGATTTTGATATTCCTCTAAACACTAATAGTAATAATAATGACAAATTAAATATAGTCCAACTGATCCCGAAGAACATACGTCAAACAACTGTTGCGTGCATCACCTATAATTTCAACCATCTCTATCGCTGTCTTTAGTGATTTTTCAAAGATTCCCAGTCGCTGTCGTAATTGTTTCTTTTGAAGTAAGCTCCAACAGTCGTTACGGTTTTTTCTTAAAGTTTCACAACGGATTGATATCAGGTAGGGAACCACTGAGAATCAGGGAGTGCTGGACAGCTGTTTCGTCCCAGTCTGGGACTCATCGATGATATGCACCAATTACTCGAAAATGCAAATCAAATCTCTACAAATCAACTCTTGAAAAGTTGTTACCTTTGTTACCGTCCATATCCTCTGATAAATGACGGCTAGTCTTGTCACTGGGTCATAACATCAACGTCTCATATTCTTAATTAACCAGTTATTACCTCAACACACTCCTAGACCTCATCCAGCAGGTAATAAAGTCGGGGAAAAAGGGATGTTAAGTATGATGTTACACCCCTTCCCCTCCCCACTCAACTCCGCAAAAGAAACATTCTTGCTGAAGCTTCAAAAGCCTCAAAGAAATGAAAAGCCGTATCGTCAGTCGAGAGATATACTAGGAATTACTGTGTACATTTCCCCAGCATAGTTTCAGTGATATTTTTAGTGTGTTTGATTTTGTAATGCATACTAACTACTCTTGGTCTGCGTAATTCAAAAAAATTATTTCTACAAAAGTTACATGGATGGTTAGTAGTAGAGTGAGTAATTAGTGTAGAAATCCCTTATGGACAATTGCACCTATTCACAAACTGCTTCATTATTAAAATCACCACACACACACACACATCAAACAGATATGCAAAACAAGAGACGAAGACTAGGAGAAATTGCCGGCATAGTATACTTTTTATCTTTTCAAACTGTTATATTCGTCCTATACTCCGTGATACATATTTGTTTTTATGCGGGGGCGGTAGCTGTGAAGATAAGTCAGATTGTGCACAGTTGCATGTTCACTTTCAGAACACATGCTCTCACAGAATTACACCAACCATTAGCGACAGTGGCAACGGTCTGGTGTTCACTGGTGAGTGACACACTATTCGATGACGTTTCCCGAAGGTCTTGTCGTAAGCACCAGGTTGTGTGTCGGGCTTAAGAACGAATACTCGCCAATGACGCTGGTTGGCGGTTGTCCTGTATATATCACGTATTGGCAGAAGTTAGAATTGATAGGCTAGTCGGCAGTTGAACTCAATCCCAGTGGTTGAATTTGTCTATGGGCTGCTTACCTTGTAATCTGAAGGTCCTGGTCCTCATTTCGATCCCTGGTATGGTGGAGGGGGGGCAAATATCTGTTTTCTCTCCAAATAAATAAATTATGATAGTTCACTAAACGAATTTGTAAATATTGAGCGTGATTTCGGTAAACAATTCCTACAACTAGTTCTCATTCTCGTAAATTAATCAAAATTGATAATAAATAAATAAGTAACTAAACAGTTCAATAAGCTTTTTATTCAATTTTCCCATTTTCATGGCTCATACACACGCACTACACACAGGCACACATGCACACGTACACTCCATTCTGTAGTTATAGCTTGATCGCTGTATACACATATTGATCTTTAATTGTAATTATCTTATGACTTAGAGTGGAAAAAATATTGTTTTGTTGTTTATTTCTACAATTTTGCTCAATGAATATTTGCCTTGATATTCAAGTTATATATATAAACTACAACCCGTAAGGTTGATCCGACTTTCCAGGCTGAATCAAACCGGGTATATATCACTGATGACCTTGATCCTAAATGGAGGGGGGGGGGAATGGCTGCCCTCGGTGCTTAGGTTACTTCCATGTGGCTGCTAGAAAGCATTCTTATTTTGACGTTGGCGATTTCTAAGTACTGATATCAGTTAATAAGTAGTATGTACACTTGGGCAACTTGAACGATTACTGCTACCTTGACGTGGTGGTAGGGCTTGCATATGGAAACGACCCAACCATCTGCAAAGACTAATGTTCCTAGAGATCCTAGCATACCGGAAAGGTTGTTGGGATAGCGGTTAGACTGAAAGTAGTTACCGGCAAGGTGTAAGGTGTTTACAACTATGCTGGAGGAAGTTGTACTGTTGGGGAACAGGGGTGCGACAGCAATTAAGTGTTTCCCTCAGATGACGAGCACCCGCGTGTACTACATCTCTACCCTGAAAACAGGCGTGTATGTGTTGAAAAGGTCGATCCCTAAAACTGTACATCTTAACTCATCCTTTTCTCGGTCGGTAGCCGGCGATGAGTTCCAAGTGCAGACACAACACTAAAAATCAGTTCAAACAGCAGTGTGTGTGTGACCTGTCTTGAACAGTTGCCCTCTGGTCTCTGTGTTAGGTACCCCGAAGTCAGTCAATCAGGCAGTTTGGGTTACCATTATAACAATTGATAGAAATATGAATAAGGCATTTAGAAGACAAATTTCGTGAGACGATATCGTCATTTCGTAGTTTCTTTACAACCACTTTACAACTTATATGGTTAACAAAAATGAAATAAAGTTCATAACAATTACTCAGTTAAATAAAAAAACCAAAGTACATACCAATGACCAATCATATTTGGATAGGTTATGTAGTCCTTGCTAGGCGAAGATTGAAGTCTATTGTTTTTTTGTACACACAGTTTAGGCTGTATGTGATTAATATAACAAAGTGCTTCCATCACCTTCAAAAACCTTGAATTAGAGTTATGTAATGAGATAATTGTGAAACAGCCATTAATATTGATTTTGTGACCTAACATTAATAAGTGTTTTGCAATGGATGATGCTCACATTTCTATTCAGGTTAATTGCATTGAGATTGTCTATATGATTTAGTAGCCATTTTGGAACATGTTCTTTTCGACGACATTGGAACATTCTGTTGATTCTACCAATATAGGTGTCACCGCAACAACTGCAGGTGAACTTATAGATACAGTTTGAAGTAAAGTTCACAGAATTTTGTCCTTTAATCGTAGGTACGGGGATCGAAAATGTTTGGCAAGTGAGAAAAAAAGAGATGCGGCGTAAAATGTGCGTTTGATGGCTGACCGAAGTCTTTGAGTTAGCTGTCAACTGCATAATCTAGTTACCCTTGAATGGTAGTTTAATAAAGATAGATAGCTTTCTTTGGTACAGAAGCTGTCTTTTCGAGATGTGGTCTTTCTTTACTTGTGACAAGTGATAAAGCTCTCCGGATAACCATTAGCTAATAAAAACTGAATGTATATGTCGAAACTCATCCATCAATGTGTGTGTCACTCGTGCATATTTTGATAGAAATGTAAAGTGTAGAGATGTTGTACAACGATTTTCAATTATTGACTACTGATTTTAGAGTTCCATGCCACACCTACTTTAACCCGGGGATTACTCGGTTGTATCTTCTTTCTCTGTATAATGTGTGTGTGTACATGCAGCGTCTGTCCATATTTTAAGATTATATAACGCTGTTACATAATCTGACTACACAACAGTGTAATGTGTCTTACACAACTGAGAAACACAATGTGTTAGTGAAGAGGGATTAGCTTGACTAATATAGTATCTAAAGTCCTAGGCTCAATAATCATGCGTAGACTAAGTGGTGCTCGAGAGACACAAACACGAGACAACCAGACAGGTTTTAGACCAGGAAGAGGGTGTATTGATCATATCTTCACCCTTCGACAGATTTTAGAACATAGGCATTCTTACAGGCACCCAACAATCATTATATTTTCAAGTGTTGGTTTTGTAGGGATTTGGTTTGATTGTATGGAGGATTTAATCATGAGCTGACATCAGTTGGAGAACCACTGGAAAAGCTGGAAGTACTGGACAGCTGTTTCGTCCTAGTTTGGGACTCCTCAGTAGTACGCATCCACCGGGGTTCGAACCCAGGACCTTCTGGTTACAAGGTGAGCTCGTAGACCATTGAGCCACTGGGACCCGATCCAATGGTTCTTGAATTCTAACTTCTGCCAATTCACGACATAGAGCGACCACTTCGCAATGTCCTGGGTTCGAACCCCGGTGGGTGCGTACTGCTGAGGAGTCCCAAACTAGAACGAAACAGCTGTCCAGTACTCCCAGCTTTTCCAGTGGTTCACTAACTGATGTCAGCTCATGATTAAATCCTCCATACAATCATTATATTTCTTGACCTAAAGGCGTAATTCGATTCTGTCTACCGAGAGGTACTCTGGCGATGCTTGGTTGTAAAGGGATTTCCGAGAAAACACATTGCACTGATTAAGGCACTCTACTCGTACTCATACAGCCAGGTGAGGGCTTACGGCGAGTTGTCATCTGAAGTGGTGACGACCAGTGGTGTCCGTCAGGGATGCCCATTATCCCCATTTCTATTCAACTTCATCATTTATGTACTAATGGAATTAACCCTAACTGACCTGACTTCAGCGACTCAGGGACTGACTTGTTACCAGGGAATAATCTCGTTGACTTGGAATATGCAGACGATATAGACCTTGTAGGCGAGGACGCTGAAAAAAATGCAGAATCTTCTAAACACCTTGAGCTGCAATCTACGAATGTTTGGCATGCGATTCGCTCCCCTTGTGAAATGTAAAATGATGTTACAGGACTGGACTACACTGACTCCTAGATTAGAAATAGAAAGTGAAGTGGTAGAGCACGTTGACCGCTTCACTGATTTGGGAAGTACCGTCAAACCCAACGGGTTGATCTCTAACGAAATCTCAGCACGGATACAGAGGACTAGTTTCGCATATGCCAATTTACGCCGTCTCTGGCGTAGACATGATATCCGACTATCGACCAAAGGGCGGGTGTACTGCTCATCAGTCCGCCCCGTCCTCTATGGCTGTAAGACCTGCCCATTTAGAGTGGAAGACATGAATGTTCCAACAGCTGTGCGTCGGTGGCACAGTGGTTAGGACTCTCGCCGACCATGCACATGGTCCGGGGTTCGAGCCCACGCCGACGCACACCTGATATCTATGGTCGGCCTGCAAAATTTGGGCTACCGATATCCATGCTGAAAATTCCATACTTGTACCAAAAATACAGTGTGGAATCAAGCTGTAAATAAAAAAAAAAGCCTGACTAGCTGGCTGTCTTTGATCAAAGGTGCCTGCTCTCTATCTCCCGTGTGAAGTGGTATTATAAGGCGAGCAATATTGAGGTCAGGCGTTGATTTCTAGGTAAGCGGGGGAAATCAATCGACGAGGCTGTTTAGCTACATCGACTGAGATGGTTAGGACATGTGTTAAGTGTGCCTAGCCACCGCCTTCCTCGATGGGCAATGTGTTAGCTGACATAGGGTCAGACTAGAAAAGAGTGGCGGTCAAACCAAAACATGTCTCCATCAGTCAATGAAATCCACAACAATTAGTCTAATCCACGTAGGAAGGTGTTGACTTCCTGGTTGGGGTCCTCGTGACGGTAAAAACCAATGGTTGGAAACAATTGGTGACATGGCTCAAAGTCGTTCTCAATGGCGCAGATGCATTCACTCCTTGTGACTTATAATTTCCAATGAAACTGTTTTGTTCTTCGTTATTACTATTCCTTTGTCTCACACCTCTGCTCACTGTCCCTATTATGCTTTTCTTGTACTTTCTTCTCTTGCTTCGCGTGCTACACGGAGTGTGGCGACTTGAATTACCGCACATATATGCAAAGTTCTATGTCGAAAACAGATAGACAGACAGAGAAACCTAATCACATTAAAGGTAAAATTTTGTGATACATCGGCCTACACTCATAATTTTTTTTACATTTTTTTTACTATTTTATCTTTTCAGAAACAAGAGGTTAAGAAAAAGCGTAAAGAACTTGCTGAAAAAGCTAAAAATATGGCTAAAAAACTGGACTATTATACACGTGCATGTCGACTGGAAGAAATTCCCTTATTACAAGCAAATATTGAACCAGAGGCGATTCAAGCACGTGAATTATTTGAACAAAGTGCAAGAGAAATTGAAGAGCATTCAAAGGCGGAACATGCACGTCAGTTGAAAGAACGTAACCGATTGATTCGAATGAAACCTGATGTACAGGTGGGCATCTTTTTTTTTAACAATTTCATGACTAACTTTATGTATGGAACAATGTTACCGTGACATGATGTCATTTAACACAAGAGACTCTAGAGAGGGGTTCATACTGAAACAGCAGTAGATGTTTGAATAAAGTGGAAAAGAATGTTGCGTAATAAAGACAAGAGGTGGATAACTTGATGAGTGAGTAACTAATGGCTTGCATAACAATGTGAGATGAGTTCAGCTCAAATCATAGAAACCAGAGACAAGCAAAGCTTCACCAATATTAAAAGAGGAGAGAGAGGTTAAAACCAAAGGTTACGTAATCAAGTCAGAAAGGAAGAGAGCAAACATATCCAGTTACCAAGGCAAAGAAAGGCTGATAACTGTTTCTTTATGAACATATGCTTTGGGTTTCGAAGGTTTAGTAGCAATTGGTCGTCTAATGGATTCGGGGAGAATTGAGCTGTTTTCAATATAGCGAAAATATTCATTAAGACATCTATAAAACACAAAATAATTGAGTAAAGAATATCCTTTTCGATAATTTCCTCTTCCGGCCGTGCATGTTTATATACATAGAATAATCTAGATTAGTAGTCAATAACAATATTAGTGTGCTTTTTAAATAATATCGATTTGTAAAGTAAGATATTAGTGGAATTACCACAGTTCATTAAAGATGCTTAAACTATAATAATAATAATAATAATAATAATAAAGATATAGTAGCAAATAGAATATCAACTAAAATTAGGGAAATTCCACAAAACTTCAGGGTCATTCAAACCTAGATGGCCAAGGTGAGGATAATGTCTGAACCAACCAACTTTTGAATGCACAAATTAGGCTTGCTAATATGGATCAGAGCAAAGCAGGAAACACTACGCGACATCACTGAAGAATCATGCGTGGAAAAACATTGGAAGTCTCTGAAGGCGATTCTCAACGAAACGTGTTCAACGGTTCTAGGAAGAAAGAAGAGACAAGACAAGGAATGGCTCTCAACGGACACTTGGAAATTAATAGAAGAGAGGAGAATGGTGAAAAAGAAAATGATTCAATGCAAGGACGGACAGGAGAAGGAGACGATGAGCTCAACTTACAAAGCATTGGACAAAGAAGTGAAGAAAAGTGCTAGGAAGGACAAAAGACGATTCTACGACAACCTCGCCACTGAAGCTGAGAAGGCAGCAGGCAAAAGGGACCTGAGGACACTATATCAGATAACCAAATCTCTATCCGGGAAGAGATCAACACAAGCGAAACCTATAAAAGACAGCCAAGGGAAGCCCATTACCAAGGAAGAAAAACAGATTAAACAATGGGCGGATCACTTCAAAGGACTCTTGAACCGACCATCACCTGCAACCCGTCCAGAAATACCAACAACAGCGCGCACACAACTGCAAGTTGACACCAATCCTCCAACGAGAGCTGAAGTCTTGAATGCAATCAAGCTTCTGAAAGCTGGAAAAACAGCCGGACCAGATGGAATACCTCCTGAAGCACTGAAAGCAGACCCAGAGACGACAGCAGACATGCTGACTCCATTATTGCAAAAGGTCTGGAAGGAGGGAAAGGTGCCTACTGACTGGAGGAAAGGTTACCTCGTGAAACTACCAAAGAAGGGCGACTTACGCCTCACTCTGCAAGAACTGGCGAGGAATCATGCTCCTATCGACGCCAAGTAAAATCCTGAGTCGCATCATCCTGGAGAGATTAAAGGACGCACTGGAGACAGAACTCCGACCAGAACAAGCTGGATTCAGGAAAGGCAAATCATGTACTGACCAAATTGCAACTCTACGCATCATCATCACAGAACAAAGCATGGAATGGCAATCAAACCTCTACCTCAACTTTATAGACTTTGAGAAGGCCTTCGACAGCGTTGATCGTGAAGTAATTTGGAAATTACTCGAGTACTATGGCGTACCCCAAATATTCATCAACCTTATTCAACAGCTGTACGACAACGGCACCTGCCAAGTGATCCACAACGGAAGACTCAGCGAGGCGTTTGGAGTAAACACAGGAGTCAGACAAGGGTGCTTACTATCACCAATGATATTCCTAATTGTGGTGGACTGGATTATGCGTCAGACTGTGGGAAACGAGAAGACAGGAATATCCTGGACCGACGTGAAGAACCTAGAAGACCTGGATTTCGCGGATGACTTATGTTTGATGTCACACACAATCGAAGACTTACAAGCGAAAACCGACAAACTGGTCGAAGAAGCAGCAAGGAGGACAGGACTCCAGGTAAACATAGACAAGACGGAGGTTATGAAAATAACCAACCAACAACAGCAACAACATTCAACGTCAATCACCATCAACGGGAGGGATTTGAAAGAGGTTACTTCATTCACTTATCTAGGGAGCATTGTCTCAACTACAGGAGGAGCGGACGAGGATGTCAAATCGAGAGTCGGGAAGGCGAGAAACACATTCATCAGCCTGAAATCAATCTGGAAATCTTCGTCACTCAGCATCACCAACAAAATTCGGATTTTCAATACAAACGTAAAGTCAGTCAGTTCTTCTATACGGATCAAAAACTTGGCGGGTCACAAAGAATATTTCCAATATTTCCTGGATATCCAAGTTAGCTATGCCGTGAACCATACGTGTTGCCTTCCTTTGAACCCTTTCTACAATGTATCAGTCGCCTTTAGTACAAGGACTGGGTGTCTGGATACAGTTTCCAGTCTTGACCTCACGAGAGATGTAGATAAGGAGGTAAACATATCTCTGGTGATTCTAGTAAAACGGCTCTGTAAATTGTCCATAAGGATCTGCAACTACGTGCAACCACCGCGTGACATCGTGTCGTAGTTTTTAAATCGTGGCCAACTATAACACCTAAGTCCAAGTAAGTCTGAACTGATGGAAGTGTTATTCCCTGTAGTTCGTAGGAGCTGGCGCTTACTTGTCCGGTGCGATGGGTTAGATCCATTTTGATATTCGTTAACAAATCCGACTGTATATATATATATATATATATATACATAGCCCGTGTAAAAAGACTTGCATGTTCTTGAAGTTGTTTTTTTATCCCTTCAACTAGTTGTGAAATTAATAGCTTTACAACTAAACTATATTCGTTATCACGGCAGACTTTTTGTTTAACATCTTCAGAAATCTATTAGTATTTGAAAGTTATTGTTTTCTGACGTGCGTTGGTGGTACAGCGGTAGAATGCTCGCCAATCACGCAGGTGGTCACGGCCGACGCATTCCTTTGCCTCACTAAGCCAGTAATTAGATTGGTAAAGAAGGAAGGTTGGGCATAAGGCTGGCTAGCAACCCCATCCCATAAAAAATAAACACCACTGCTACAGAAACTTCCCGTCCGCTAACTTGAAGCCCCATGTTCCACTGGGAACGTAAAGGAGTAAAAAATTTGTTTTCTGACGCGCTTTTCTTCAGTAATCTTCTCAATGTAACAAGTAACATTCAACTGTTAGTTTTCTCCAATAATTTAAATGACTTTGAAAACTTTAGATTACTGAGAAATTTAATGCTGTGTAATCTTTCCGTGTTATTTCTGTGTTTAATCTTACGTAAAAACGGTCCTTTATTAGTATTATTAGTATAATAGTAATAATACTAACAGACCCATAGACCTTGAGTCGTTTACGGCTTTGTGTATAAATTTTCACGTTTCGCTTGAGTTGTACTCTTGCCAGGTTTATATTTTGTCGATCGATTCCTGAAAGACAGTTTCATGTTAGATTAATGGGAGCTAGTGAGTTAGTTTTCGTACTCACTACTGTTAGTTGTCCGCCACCTGAGGAACGACTAAGGTCTCTTTTGAGAATCGAACCTACCTCAGCCGCCAGCGCTGTAGTCTAAGACATTACCACTACCTACTGCCTTCAACCGTCTAAAATCACTTCAAATTGTCACAGCCCCATACTGAGAACTTGATTGGTAGAGTCGAGTCAGCATTAAGAGACTGGACAAGGTAAAAATGGTTACTTCCCAGTGACCATTCAATATAAAGTGAAATGTTCAATTAAAGTGACAGTCAAGTTACTTTCTAATAATAAAAGTGCTGACCAATATTATCTCAGTGGGTGTTGATGAGCGGCGTGATCCAAAATGTGCATTTCGTCCTATTTAAGATCCATCATCTGGGTATACGTACAATCCCTAGTTCCTAGATTCGAGTCTCATTGGGAACACCACTACTCACTGTGGAATTGCAGATACATTCATCAGATGAGTCCCAAATAACACGAAATGCGCGTCATGAATTCCACTGCTAGTAGTCACCATCCCACTAAATATCATCATATCAATTCTGAGAAATCGTTGTAGCGTCCGTACTAGGAGCCTACTTGTCAATAGAGAGTGAACATTTTGGTTCAATATATATTCAAGTCAGCGGGAAGTACAAAATTGAGCTTAAAAAAGTTATTTCACTTGCATATGTGTCTGTTTCATGTTATCGTGGTAAAAGTACAAATAATCACGTTTTCTAACCTTAAAACGGTAAATTCACTTGAAGTATACTTAAAGTATTGATCTGGTGAATGAGAAGCATAGCCAGTTGGTTAGCAACGACAGTACCTAATGTCTTGTCGCCTTTTCTGAAATGGGGATGTGGTTCATTGACTTTAAGTACTTGGCTTTCAACCAATGGTTCCTGGGTTTGAGTCCCACTTCACCATTTACATCAACTTGTACAAAATTTGTAGTTTCATCAGCCCCTTCCCCTCACCTCCCCCTAACACAATAAATATGGATCATTCCTGGGTACATCTTATATCTTATTCACAGTTAACTGAGTTATAAGGAACGTGAACAATTATTTTAAAAATTATACTTGTAAAGATCTCATCGAAACTGAGATGAATAATTCCAGCGTTTCGTCCAGTGAGAAGCGGTCTGAACTTCTTCAGGGAAATAACCGAAATTAAAATGTCAAAGGTGTGTATATAAAGGGATATATTATATTTTTAGTCATGAATGGTCATCAAAATGATTTCTTATTTCAATTTCTTTGAGATTTTATGTAAATATAACTTTACGTATGTCTGCTTTTCAGTCGGTACTCAATGTTTGTCAAACTTTTTCGGCCGTATCTTGATTGGAATACATATAAATTATGACGAACCTATGTTAAGAGTTTCCCACTACATTGACTCCTAGCTTAGAGATAGGGAGCGAAGTGGTAAAGCGTCTTGACCACTTCACTTATTTGGAGAGTCGTATTAACCAAACCCAAAAGGGTTGATTGCTCACAAAATCTCAGCACGTTTACAGAAAGCTAGTTTCGCATATGTCAGTTTACATCGTCTGTAGTAGATTAGTAGAAGTGATATCCGTAGATAGACACTTGAGCTCATGCAAGAAATTAGCTAATAACATCTTAGCCTTGAGGGACTGACCAACCAATCACAGCAGACTTAACGTGTGAAAATACGACTCACAGATATATGGCTTAACTTTCTGAGAAACGGTCACAAATAGTACAAAATAACCTTCAACAGGAAAACAACCAATCAGAAGACGTTGCTTCTCCACTGACAATAATGTACGTAAAAATCTATAAATATCTGTTGGTTTTCTCAATAAACGATCTGTTACCTGACCCTTGTCTCCTGTTGTTACATATTTTCAGGTGATCAAAGAGCTATTCATGTCTATACAGTCTATATTCTTTAACCAATCACTTATCATGTGATTTTGCTGTACATCAAAAGACATGAAATAGAATTTTCAAATGCATATATAGTATTCTGTTGCTAATACAGCATTGAACTGTGGGAATAGTATTCAGACGTTAGCACCAACAGATGCAATAACTCTCACTGTAAGAATAATATTCCGTTGGAATGCATTATTGTCTGTATCAGACCATCACAATGTGTTGAGAAATTCCATTTTGTATCAAAAATTTTGTTTGCAATAAAGCTATTATTAATTAATATCATTGATTTTATCAAATTTCCCTTATTTATTTATTTATTTTTTTTTACATATCTTTCGTTTCATAGCGTCTTGTTAGTCAATTGAAAGAGGCACGTGATAAACGCTATAAGGAAAAACTAGCCGAATGGGAAGCTTTATGCGATGAGACTCGTTCGAAACGATTGGCAGAGATACAAGCGAAACGAGAAGCCGAAGCTGAGGCAGAAGCACTTCGTCGGGCAGCTGAAGAGGCAAAGGAACGTGAAGCTCAAAAACAACGTGAATTAGCCGCTGAAGCTGAACGTTTGAAACGGGAACAAGGTACAGCTGTTTTTATTCTATCAAAATTTAAATCTGTTGTTTGCAAATGTATGATTTCAGACTGTTTTTGAGTAACCTTATGACTAATTGTTTGTCTTCTCTACTAATATGGAAATTCGTTCAATGGGAGTATTTCCTTTAATAAATCTTCCATGTTGGATGAGTAATATTGAAGTCAGACTTTGGTCAAGTGCTTGGTACGAATGCTAGGAGCGGATATCAATCGATGAGGTTGTGAAGTTACCTCGATTGAGCGAGATGTTTAGGACATGTGTTACGCACGCCTAATCGTCTACCGCCTTCCTCGACTGGCAATGTTATCTGACATAAGATGGATCAGGTTGGATAAGAGCTAGCTAGTGGTGGTCAAACAAAAACATGACTACTTCATCAGTCAGTGAAATCCATAACAGTTAGTTCAAGCTAGTTAGCCAGCTACGTAGGGAGATGAAGCATATACTTTTCTTACCTTAGCTATCATGATTTGGTTATGACAGTATGATAGATTCCACTTTCCTTCTAAACCTTTAACCACAGGGAAACAATTCCATCATGGGTAAATTTTGTTTTGATAAAGTCTCACAGCCAGAAAGTAAGCTGGAAGTGGAAGTGTGTGGGCGGTTGTTACTTCCCGGCTGCCTAACCAACCGTGGAAGTTGTTTGATTCTTCGGGTACCTGAAACAGAAAGGGGGTTAGTGTTGCGTGACCGCAGAGCCCAGGGGACAACTGCTTGAGGCCGGCCAGTTACATACAGTCTGTATGAACTGGTTTCTTGTATTGGTTCCGTATTAGTAAACTTACCGCCGGTTACAGACCACCGTAGGTGGGATAAGTTGGGATGTACACTTGTTAGGGTCGATCTTTTCTAACCCCCTCTCTGCCTTCAAAGTGAAGAGGCAGCATAGCTGGCTGGCATGCTGGTCATATCTGAGAGAAACACCTCACTGCTTTTACATGTCTGTTCCCCACAGTAGTACGACTTCGCCCACAGACCCTCAGCATAGTGTAAAAAAGAAGAATTGTTACACAATGCCGGTAACTGCTTTTAGTCTAATCGCTATCCTAACAACCTTCCTGGCGTGGTAGGACCTGCAGGAACATTGGTTCCAGCCAGTGTAGCTTGTTGGGTCATCGCGATGTGCAACCCCGATCACCACGTCAAGGTAGCAGCTATCGGTCGAGTGAAAGTAAGGTGGCTCATAGGCCAATCAGCCAATGGGACCCTAGTCAGTAATGGCCAACCCTTGAACTCTAACTTGTACCGATTCGTGGTTTTAATGCGACTGGCACCACTCAGTGTCATCTGTGGTGAGAATTTAACCTCACTCTCGACCAGTGCAGCCTGGTTTTCGGTGATTCGGTAACTGATATCATTCCGTGGATCAAATTTGAAACGAAATCAAATCCGTACAAAGAAATTCATGGAAATTAATCATTTCTATTTTATTGACCACGTGCGTCGGTGGCATAGCGGTTAGGACGCCCGCCGACCATACACATGGTCCGGGGTTCGATCCCTGGCCGACTCACTCCTTTACCTCGCTAAGCCAGAAATAATGCTGGTAAAGAGGAAAGGTTGGCTATGAGGCTAGCAACCCCATCCTGTAAAAATAAACATTGCTACATAAACTTCAAGCCACTAGCTTGAAGCCCTATGTTCCACTGGAGAACTTGAAGTAAAGAAAAAAATTATATTGACCACAGTGAATTTTCTCAATCTTCTTTTTGTTAACAGAAGCGAAAGAAGCAGCAGAACGTGAGGCTGCTCGTCGTGAGGAAGAATCTAAATCTTGGATACGTGGAGAAGTTAAAAAAGGTGAGTGTTTTACATTGCAATTTCATGTGACCGATTTTTCTTTTGTTATACCATTCGAATTTTTACTCCACTTCAGAGCTTACTCATTGTAGTGGAGAAGTTGTGACTTTCAACCGATTAGCTACGAATCCTAATTCTTTTGTGGCACTGAAGAATAAGGCGGTAAACTAGTATTGGTAACTTCGACAACAACCTCCCTTTGAGATACTGTGCCCAAGTCTTATTCTTTTAGTATTGGTAACCTTCACACAATAGCTGTGACTTGTTGTTCACTACATGAAAAAGTCAGCGTTTGTCGAATTTACTTTAATTAGATATAGAAGGAAAATTGTGGTTGTGAAGCTAGCTACGCTGATTGAGACGACCAGCACACATGATGAAATGATGCCGAGTAATCGCCATCTTCGTCGGGGAGTGTTAACTGATTTAGGATTAGGTTGAAAACGATTTAGTGATGGTCGAATTAAAATCTAGAATCAATGCATGAATTCTTGGACAGTTGACTTTAAACTGTCTGTAGTGTAGACTGCCTGGCTACGGGTCTTCAGGATGTTAAGAACCTATGGCTAATGACTGTTTGAGATATGGTTTAGATGGATTCATTCCTTCTGATCTCCCTGACGTTTCTGCATGCTGCTATTATTTCTCTCTCTCTCTCTCTCACACACACACACCGAATTTTACCTATCCTAGTCCTTTTAAATCTCTAGTTTCCTTTCTTTTCTCTCCTTTTGTGTGTTAAATGGAGTGCGGCAACTAAAAACGCTGCTGCACTGTTCTATGCAAAGTCATTCGCTTTCATTGTGGAAAAGTTTCAATACAATCTTCGGTGTGTGTGTGTGGTTTCACGTTGGCAGCTTAGTCGACAACTCTACACATATCATCATTTGTTTGAGTTGAGTATCAGTGTGTTCTGAGGAAGTAACTGCTGCTGTTATGTATTAGTCATTGTTGGTTGAGTGGCGGTGGTGGTGGTGGTGGTGCATCGTTTTCAAGCAGCCAGTAAAAAGTTTTTCTTACAGATCATAATATGAAAGACGCAAGATTATTGTAGAGGATCGATATGTGATCCAAACTTCATGATAAAATATCTCTTTGATGACAAATAATGGAGGAAAAGTTGTACAACCTAGTTGACTTCTTGTGTGTTATCATCACATCAGAAGCTGAGTTATATGTGTGCATGCGACAGGTTTGTTATTCTTCTGACGACTTCAGAAGATTTCAATTAGCTTAATAATTAATGATGCCATTTAAAGGAAAATATATTAGTGTGTGTTTAATTGTGTCTTCATTTTAATCTTTGTAATTGAATGAATGTTAGCGGTTCCATATTAGTTTGTTTATTAGATGTATCACACAGTGAAACAGTATTGTATACTGGATGACACAGTTTCGAACACAATTTATTGTTCATAATCATATCAATTGTGGTAACACGACTTTAAGATTTGGGTTTTCCTTGGTACCAAGGAAAATCTAAGACAGGAAGTGATACACATAAAAGAAGCTTTGAAACTTAATAATTATCCGGATAAATTAATCAAAAAATATGTAAGTAAATGTAAAAATAAAATAAATAATGATAATAGTGATAGTGACAATAATAATAGTGATAAATAATAATAATATTAATGACGACACCAACAATAAGGCAGCTAAATCATCAATAGTAATTCCATACAAGGAAGGAACCTCGGATGCCTTACGCAGAATACTTAACAAGGCAGGAATAAAAGTGGCATTCATACCCACAAACTCAATTAGAAACAAGCTTTGTCGGTTAAAGGATCCTGTGGAGTCATTAAAACAAAACAATTTAGTTTATCTAATACCCTGCCGGCAATGATTATCAGGTCAAATACGTAGGTCAAAGTAGTGGAACAGGGTCAGTCAGTTAGACTAGCCGAACATAAAAACCTAGCTAAATCTAGATTGGTTAACCCAAATAAGATAAGAAATCTAGAAAATAGTTCAGCTATAGCGCTATATGCAGTGACACACAACTATACAATAGGACGGGATAGGATGACAGTTTTAAAATCTAATGTCACAGGGTATAGGGAGAGATTGATAACAGAAGCTTTGTGTTATCGAATCAACTGCAAATACATGTAATAGAAATGATTCAACACCTGTCCCAGATATATGGAAAATTCTACTGCCAAATAGGAGAAAACTATAAAACTCAAATCTCAAAGTCGTGTGACCACAATTGATATGATTATGAACAATAAATTGTGTTCGAAACTGTGTCATCCAGTATACAATACTGTTTCACTGTGTGATACATCTAATAAACAAACTAATATGGAATTATCTACTACCACAGTGCCGAAGTTTTACACACATATTGAATGTTAGCGGTGATAAAAAACATCATAAATATGTTTTCAAAATTTCTTTTTGTTTTAGATGAACCTCCTACAGCTGGTGCTGATTTCGGTCGTACACGTGCATCAGAAGTTACAGTTAATCGTGGTAAGATTTCACTATAAAATAAAACTGGTATACTGAAGAAATGTTGTTTTATTTATTTGGTTGAGTTACAGACACTTGACTTGTCAAGTTTTGGATATACTTGTAGTGTTCAGAACTAGATAGGCTTTTATAGATGTCACACTTTGATGTGCGTCGGTGGCACAGCGGTTAAAACGCTTACTAACCATGCACATGGTCCGGGGTTCGATCCCCGGACCTTTACCTCGCTAAGCCAGTAACAAAGCTGCTAAACAGGGAAGGTTGGACATGAGGCTAGCAACCCCATTCTGTAAAAATAAACACCACTGCTACCGAAACTTATAGTCTATATACCTTGAATCTCTATGTTCCACTGGAAACGTGAAGGGTTTGTAGTCAGTAGCTCTGCACGAACCTGTACCAAAAAAAATTGGCATTTAGCTTGGCAGATTTGGCTCTGCATACTGAGTCGAATCGGGTCCACGGCTGGGGAGCTTAGCCCTGAACGAGTGAAACAGCTGTCCGCTGTTTAAATCACTTCGTTCTGGTTGGCAAACGCCTCTTCGCTGCTTGATATGAGTGGCGTTCAACTACTTATTCAATCAATCAGTAGTCTATGGTCTGTCTGTTTTTGACATAGAGATTTGCACCGATATGCATAAATTCAAGTCGCCACACTCCACTCCTTGTAGCACACAAAGCAACAGGAGAAAGTAAAAGAAATGCATAAGACAGGGTTATGAGACAAAAAGGAATAGTAATAATGAAGAACAATATAGTTTCATTGGAAATTATAACTCACAAGGAGTGGATGCATCTGCACCAGTCATCATCGAGAACGACGATTTTGAGCCATATCACCGATTATCTCCAGCTGTCATTGGATTTTACCATCCCGAGAACCCCAACCAGATAACCAGTTTCCACCTTCCTACGTGGCCGGCTTAAACTAACTGTTGTGGATTTCACTGACTGACGTCATGTTTTGGTTTGACCACCGCTGGCTAACTCTTTTCCAACCTGATCCATCTTATGTCAGCTAACATTGCCCATTGTCGAGGAAGGCGATGGCTAGGCATGCATAACAAGTGTCCTAGCCATCTCAGTCGATGTAGCTTCACAGCCTCGTCGGTTGATTTTCCCTCCTTACTTAGCACTTGACCGATGCCTAACGTCAGCATTGCTCACCTTATTGTGCCATTTAACATGGAAGATGGAACTTAGGCACCTATGGTCAAAGACAGCTAGGCAGGCTTTTCATGTCTTCCACTCTCAATGGCTATGTCTCTCTTACAGCCATAAAGGAGGACGAAGCAGTACACCTACCCTTTGGTCGATGGCCGGATATCACGCCTCTGCAGATTCGGCTCTGCATGCTTAGTCGAACCGGGTTCACTCCTGAGGAGCCTTGGCCCTGAACGAGCGAAACAGTCGTCCCCTGTTTAAATCACCTCGTTCTCGTTGGCGAACTTGTCGGTTGTTTCATATGGGTGGTGCCCAACTACTTACGTCTATCATTCAGTAGTCTATGGCGGTAGTACCGGACTTAACTGTGTACAGTCGCCCCTCATGCCCACTTAATTACTGTGTCTCAATTTGTCGATTTTCAGATATTTGAATCCTTTGATTGACAGTTCATACTGGTAACATTACTATCATAGAATCCAGGTAGTGTGAAGTTTTCGGCCTCATGTTTGCAAAACATCGCACATTTTCACTAGGCGCCGTCATTCTGCCCAATTACTCTTGAGTTCCTTGTGTTCCAGTGTATTGAGATTTGAGTCATTGACTAGATTAACTCATCATGGGTTCGAACCCGTCTCCATTTATTTCAGTTGGACCGACTGGATATCAGCAATGCTTCTTCTGACACAATAAATGTGACTCCTAGTCTAATATATGAGATATTTGTTCCAGAAATCTGAAATTCTTTCAGTGTATTAGATTTCTAAACAATCTCTTTCATTTTTTGGCTCGTTATATATTGACCTAATTGTTTTCCCTCATTTCAGACTTCCGAAGAGATGATGCTCCTAAACCAGACTTCGGCTGGTCAAGAGGAAATAAACGAGGTACGCTGAAATCTTTCATTTGTAGTAGCTAAAAAAAATATTCATGTATATATTGTATATGTGTGTTTTGCATGCTTGCACGTATGCACTGTATTGTATTGTAACCACAGTGTTTATAAGTGAATTAATGCTCCTGCTTTTATTTTATATCTTCGTGCACACGCACACATGGACTCAAATTTAGTTGGTTTCGAAAACACTCCTCCCCATCGTGGTGGTGCAAATGATTTTGGCAGTCGTGGTGGGGATCACTTCTTTCGAGGTGGTGGTGGTGGTGGTGCTGGACCACGAAGAAGTAAGTTGTCGCCCTATTTGTGTTCGCATTTTAATCTTTACCTCTCTTGTAACCTGTGTTAATGCTACTTTATTCAGTTATTTTTTCGTGATGTATTGCTATTTCGGTAAACTAATGACTCTATAATGAAAATTGCGACGTGTATATTCTAATTTGTTAATTTGGAAATAAAACACAAAATAGTTGAGCAAAGAATATCCTTTTCGATAATTTCCTCTTCTGGCTCTACACCTATATATACATGTATTTATATACATTGAATATTCTAGATTAGTAGTCAATAACAATATTAGTGTGCTTTTTTTTAATAATATCGATTTGTAAAATAGGAAAATAGGCCTTTGAAGGATGTTATTAATGAACTCGAATTCTATTGTCGGTACATGGATGATACATTTTTAATTATAAAAAAATGAGATGGAAGCAAATAGCATCCTGGATATATTTAACGAGGTTCATCTGGCAATAAATTTTAATATTGAGAAAGAAAAAGACTAGTATTTCATTCCTAGACGATGTCCTTATGACCAGAAAAGAGGATAGTGCAATATGTGAAACGTGTAATGTTGTATTAGCGCAACACATTTCGGACATTCTGATCACACACACACACACACACACGTGCTTGTCATACACAGTTTTTATAGAAGGCAAGAAAGCATGAATAATTACAATACAGGTCAGATTGTGTACGGGTCAAGGTCACAAAATAATGGGTAGGGAGACGCAAAAGGTGTGGGTAAGAAAGATAAAAAGAGAAGAAACAAATCCAAGAAGGGGGTTGAAAATATTATGAAGTAAATTGGTCCCATCAACAATTATACATCTCATCCAACAGTTATACGACAATGCTGCATGCCAAGTAATCCACAACGGGAAACTTACGGAGGCCTTCGAAGTGAGGACGGGAGTGAGGCAAGGCTGTCTACTATCACCAATGATCTTCCTGATTGCAATTGATTGGATAATGCGACAGACAACGGCAACCAACGAGGGAACAGGCATAAAATGGACTGACACAAAAGACTTGGAGGATCTGGATTTCGCCGATGATATATGTCTGATTTCCCATAAACTGGAAGATATGCAAGTGAAAAGTAACAAGTTGGCAGAAGAAGCATCAAAGATAGGACTTCACGTGAACATAGATAAAACAGAGATGAAGATTCCTAGCCAACAGCAACAACAACAACAGACAACAATCAGCATAAGTGGGAAGAACCTGAAAGAAACAACCTCCTTCACCTACCTGGGAAGCATCGTCTCAACTACAGGCGGAACTGACGAGGACATCAAAGCCAGAATCGGGAAAGCAAGACAAGCTTTCATTACTCTCAAATCTGTGTGGAGGTCAACAGCACTCAGCATCAAAAATAAGATCCGGATTTTCAACTCCAATGTGAAGTCAGTGCTACTATACGGATCAGAGACTTGGCGAGTCATAAAGAGCATCTCAAACAAACTTCAAACCTTCATTAACAGCTGTCTCCGCTCAATACTCAAGATCAGATGGCCAGAAAAGATCAGCAACAGGGATCTCTGGGAGCGAACCAATCAGGAACCGATTGTGAAACAAATAGGCAGAAAGAAATGGAGATGGATTGGCTATACGCTGAGGAAACCATCAAGTGACATCACTAGACAAGCCCTCGAGTGGAACCCGAAAGGGAAGCGGCGAGTTGGTCGTCCAAGGGTGACTTGGAGGAGGTCATGCGAAGAGGAGATGAAAGCATGTGGACATACCTGGAGCAGGGTGAAAAAGTTGTCAGAAAACCGAAGGCAATGGAGGTGCGCAGCTGAAGCCCTATGTTCCTCTAGGAACTAAAGGATACAATAATAATAATAAATTGGTCCTTGGTTCTAAATTGGATTACCAAGGCAGGTTTAAGGTGATAACAAATAACTTTTGGATGCATAAGACAGGTTTAAGTCTTTTAATGGCTAAGGCTTCAATGAACTAAAGTATTTGATCCAACCTTGTCTTATAAATCGGCTTCAAGGCATTGTTAAAATCAACCTGATGACCCGTCTCTATAATATGCTTCGCTATAGATGATGTTGGACATCTATTTCAGAAAAACTACATCTTATTGTGTTGTCGAAATTCATAAAGGGAACTAATTGCTTTAAATTTTTGAAGAGAAGACTCCCTCCTTGCACTATTAAGAAGCTAAATGATCTTGCATGTAGAAAACCTACATCAACGGGTCAGTATGTTCATACTAACGCAATCTGATAAAGTGCTTGGTGCACCACAGAGCAAGAGCCATTCGCTCTAATGAATATCTTGATGAGGGACTCAATAATATTAAACGGTTGCTGAGTGAAAACAGTTATCCACAAAAATGTATTGATTAGAATCTCAATGTGAAACCAAAGCAGCCCAAGTTACCAACAGTTCCGAAAAAGGCCTTATTCTTTCAGATGCAGTTTTCTTGGGGACAACACTAGCGAGATACTGACGCAGCGCCGTAAAAATGCGGTAAAAAGAACATTCCCTGCTTCCTAATTACACTGTGTCTTCAAAACCACTCCTCTTCTGCGTTCGGGGTAAAAGACAAACTGCCCGATTTCGCCTCTTCCATGTGTATCTACCAATTTAACTGCTCCTGTGGAGTGAGCCAGTTATATGTGCCGTACAATTAGGCGTGTTTCTCGTCGGATTTGCGAACATCACTCTGCATGGTGTTTGGTTAAGTAAAGGACAAACAAAATATATTCACATAGCGTTATTCTATATCACTCATCTTGTGGAGACAGAACACAAGATTGACGTTAATCATGCTTTAAGGATCATTTACCGCATACCTGCGAATCTCAATTTCACCTTAAGAGTTCGACTACTAAATATTGCTGAGGCTGGTTGTTGGGATCCATATTAACAAGCCTAATTTGTGCATTCAAAAGAAGTTGGTTGGTTCAGACGTTATCCTCACCTTGGCCATCTAGGTTTGAATGACCCTGAATTTTTGTGGAACTTCCCTAATTTCAGTTGATATTCTATTTGCTACTATATCTTTATTATTATTATTATTGTAGTTTAAGCATCTTTAATGAACTGTGGTAATTCCAATAATATCTTACTTTACAAATCGATATTATTTAAAAAGCACACTAATATTGTTATTGACTACTAATCTAGATTATTCTATGTATATAAACATGCACGGCCGGAAGAGGAAATTATCGAAAAGGATATTCTTTACTCAATTATTTTGTGTTTTATAGATGTGTAAGTGACCAAAGCCTCAGGATGGTCGGGGGTGGGTGCCTTGCGCTGCGGGTCGGCCACCCCTCCGCACACCTCTTGAAATGCTCCCATATGACTAGGCGTCTTACATAGCCTCTCCTGAGGAAGTCCTACTCACTGCCTTCACGTGGCGGAGGTGTTTATTTCACCGAAGTGAGAGGGCAAAAGCTGATGCCCGGCGCTCTTCACCGGTTGACTGTCCATTGGATGACAGTCTAGGGCAGATGGCTAAACCCTGATTCCGAACCTCCAACGACTGGTGTATGAAGCTCACTGGAGCTCACTGGCAGACGTATGGACAAAGGGCTTGTTGGATGTCCTGGATGTCTGACCCCATTCAAAAAGGCGTATGAACCGAACTCCGGTCACCGGCTGCCAATGGATAGTGGATTCCTTACTCCACTCCTACTGCCTTGTAGGTCACACTTGGCTGTGTAAAGGCTAGAGCTGCACTCTCAAACAAAAGGCCGAGCGATGCTGGGGACATCACTCGTACCAAATTCCCATGAAACTTCATGAACTCTCTTACAAATTGCCGCGCCTGAGCAGCGATGATTCGAAACGTTCATGAAGCCGGCTCATCCTCCCGTAGGAGATAGGCGAAGTAAATGAAATAAAATTATGAATATTTTTGTCATATTTAAATTTGGAAATATTCTACCATTCCATGAGAAGGGGAACTCAATCAAATCCCTGTGAATCAGTAGCTGATGATTAGTCTAGGCACTCGACTGTCAACTCCATTTGCTGTGGTTTTGGACAACTTGATGATAGTACTACTACTAACCCTCACACACAGACAATATTTGTGGCTCTATTAATAACCTCAGAGAATATGACTAGATAAGAAATGTCTTTCGGATAACAGATACACACATTTTGTTGACTCTGTGAACACTCCTCGACCTTGTCGTCATTATTATTATTCCCTAGCGTTCCGGCGTCAACAACACATCTCCACTTTGTACTGTTTTCTGCCGTCCTCTTCAGTTGGCTCCACGATTGACCAAACTGTCTGATCTCTTCCTCACACGATCTCCACCGTGTCACCCTCACACTAACTGCCCACTCGTCGCTTCCCGTTTTCCTACATATTTCTTGAGTGATCGGTTCTTTGTTGGTTTGTTCCCATAGTCTCTTGTTGCTTATTCTTTCTGACCAACCGGCTGGTCATTTGATCTTCAGTATGGAGCCACCAAAGACAGCTGTTGATGAAAATCTGCAACCCGTTGGAAATCCTTTTTTGACCAAACAGCCAAGTTTCTGACCTGTATAGAAGAACCGGTTTCACATTGGTGTTAAATATCCGAATCTTGTTCCTTATGCTGAGTGCGGAAGATTTGCAAACTGGTTTCAGGTTGATGAAGGCGTATCTTGCCTTTCTGATTTTGACTGGTTTTGACATCTTCGCCCATTCTGCCTGTAGTTGAAACGATGCTTCCTTGCTGGATAAGTGAAGGAGGCAACCTCTGTTAAATCTCTCCCGTTGATACTGCTGATTGTTGTTGTTGTTGCGGCTCTTTGGTTATTTTCATCACCTCCATCTTCTCTGCGATCACCTGGAGTCCTGTCTTCTCTGTCAGCCTCTTCAGTCAATTTGTTGATTTTCGCTTGCAAGTTTGTGTGACATCAGGCATATATCGTCTGCGAAATCCAAATCTTCTAGGGTCTTCCTCATGGTCCAAATGATTTTGATAGTCGATATCTACGGCATTTAGCATGAGGAACATGACCCAAATTGGTCTCAATGATATGAACTAAATGATTCTCTGTGATGTGCAGCAGGTGGAAATCTTTCATCAGCAGCTACCTTCTCGGCCTCGACAGTAAAAATCAGATGACCAACGAGTTAACATGCTAGAAGGTATTCTGACAACGAATCAGCCAGGAGTCTGGCAAACGTGCTGAAGGAAACGGAGGGAGACTGGGCATTTACTGAGCAGACCTTCTACTGAAGTCGAAAGACACACTGTCAAGTGAGACCCAAATGCAGAGTGATGAAGTTGAGCGTCCGAGCACAAGTTATAAATGATGTTAGGCATAAATAAGACCTTGTAGGTAGTTGCGCAGCCCTTTGAAAATGGTGACAGAGAACCAGGTGCAATGAGGAAGTGCGCCTGATGCTCTATGCTCCTCACGGAACGCGAAATGTGAAGAAAAAGAATAGTAACATGCACATATGTTTCGTTAAAACCTTGAATGGTTGATAATCGTTCTGATTACATGGGTACAGTTTCAATTTTCTGGGCTGGTGGGAATACGCTGCCAATTTTTTTCTACTTTAAACGCTTCATTTTAAAGCCTGGAAAATTTACATACGAATAATAACTCAAGAAGTTGTAAATGCAATTTTTGAGATTGGTGAAACTAAAGGTATTTTGACTTTTCATTGATTTTTGATTTTTTTTTTTTTGATTTTTGATTTACAGCTTGATTTCACACTGTATTTTTGGTACAAGTATGGAATTTTCAGCATGGATATCGGTAGCCCAAATTTTGCAGGCCAACCATAGATATCAGGTGTGCGCCGGCGTGGGCTCGAACCCCGGACCATGTGCATGGTCGGCGAGAGTCCTAACCACTGTGCCACCGACGCATCTCTGTAGTATAGAGATGCTAGTGTATAACACAACATTTCTCTGAATACATATCCACTTCCTTGACGTTGCCATGCAACTCCTGGAAGATGGTAGTCCCCATAGATTAATTTACTGGAAGCCGCCTATATGGAACGGACAATACCAACATTTTAATAGTTTTCTTCTGAATAGCTATAAACGAGCACTAGTCAATATTCTATACCATAGAACTAGGAGAATATGCTTTATACAACAGAGAAATTAGAGGAAAAATTTTTGATTCTCGAAAAGATGTTGAAAAACAACGGTTACCCTCCAATATTTATTAACAGATATAGAAAGATGTGAATGCTCAGATGTCGAACAAATCACAGTAAGAAAACAGGCCTGTCTTCATTCAACTTGATTTCAAAAGTGAAAATATTGCAGCAATAGTCAACAGAAGATTGAGAAAGTCATTAACCAGAGTATATCCTGGAGCTAAGTTGATTTCTATCTATCTATCGGGAAACAAGGTCTTTGGATGCAATAAAAAGTCGACAGATACTTTTCTCTTGTTAACTGTAACCATGTATACAAATTCATGTGTTTCTGCGGGGGCAGTTACATTAGGAGAACAGAAAGAAATGCACATTATTGATCTTCTGAATATATATATGGAAAAGCCTACGTCTCAAGGGAACAAATGCTTACAATAGTTCCATTATCAGGCACCTCCTTGATATACGGGTCATCAGGTGGAAATCACAATCACAAAATCCTTTAAAATTATCAGCAGACAAAAAAGCTGAATTCTCTCCAAGCTTGCTGAAGCAATATCTATCAAACCCCGTGAAACCCGATTTATCTGTTCAGAAAGAAGCCGTTATAAGTCCTTCCTTGTCCTGGTAACTGGTTGTATTTATCCTCTCTTTCATTTAATTACGCAATCTTTGGCTCTAACCTCCCACCACACTGATATAGTGTAATTTTGCTTGTATCTTGTTTCAATGATTTGAGTTGAACTCAATGCACACTGTCGCCCAATTTATTAGTTACTCATCATCTGACGGACCTCTTTCCCTTATTATGTAACTCCTTTCCCATTGTATGCATATACTGGTTTGTGTTGAAACTTGAACCCCCCCCTCCACCCGCATGGGTATAAACTACATTCTCACAAAATTGGAGACTTACAAGCGAAAACCGACAAACTGGTCGAAGAAGCAGCCGGCGAAGACAGGACTCCAGGTGAACATGGACGAGATGAAGATTATGAAAATAACTAGCCAACAGCAGCAACATCCAGCGCCAACCACCATCAACGGGAGGGATTTGAAAGAGGTTACTTCATTCACTCACTTCATTCTAGGGAGCATTGTCTCAACTACAGGCACTAGGAATGGACAAAGATTTCAAATCGAGCGAGAATCGGGAAGGCAAGCGAGAAACACATTCATCAACCTGAAACCAATCTGGAAATCTTCGTCGCTTAGCCAGGACCAACAACTGATATGTATCCATATAATATGTGTGTTTGTTTGACAGTCGGTTATATTTTACTATGTATACATGGATCGATATTCCATTATAATTAGCCAATCATGTTAAGACTGTCTATTGATTTGTTCATTTTGAATATTCGCTCACACACTTGTTCGGACATTTATATTTTGCTCTCACACTCTTGTGTGACATTGATTCTCCTTGTGTTTGGAAAATAGAAGTCTTAACATGATTGGCTAATTATAATGGAATATCGATCCATGTATACATAGTAAAATATAACCGACTGTCAAACAAACACACATATTATATGGATACATATCACCAAGATCAGAGACTGTCAAACAAAACACACATAGTATATGGATACATATCAACAACAAAATTCGATCGGATTTTCAATACAAACACGTCAAGTCAGTCAGTTCTTCTATACGGATCAGAAACTTGGCGGGTCACAAAGAATATTTCCAACAGCCTGTTGCAGACCTTTATCAACAATTGTCTCCGCTCTGTACTGAAGACCAGACCAACGAGAAACTATGGGAAGAAACAAAACAAGAACCAATCGCCCAACAAATATGCAGGAGAAAGTGGAGATGGATTGGATACTCGCTGAGGAGCCCGCTGGATGACAGGCCATTGCTCGAGTGGAACCCGAAAGGGAAGAGGCGAGTGATATGTCACTGCAAGGGTGACATGGAGGAGATCGTGTCAGTTGGAGGAGTTGAAACAGTATGGAGTAACATGGATGCAGGTGAAAAGTACAGCGAAAGACAGAAGCAAGTGGAGACGTGCATTTGAAGCCCCATGTTCCACTAGAGGAACCCAAGGAAACAATAATGATAATAAGTGTAGTTTTCTGAGCATTGTTCATTAAGTTTAGAGCCACTTATCAACTGACATCATGTTTAGCATTTGTAAGTGTCCTAAAACTATTCTGTACATCAACTTAATAATCAATGTCTTTAGGCTGTAAGCAGTAGATGATAGTACAATATTATCCTATACAAACCACTCTTGTTCTTGCTTTATTCAAATTCATCAAAGGGGAAATAAATGTATATGATATATATACATCCATGTGTTTTACCGTTCTTGTCTTTATGTTCCACTTTTTTTCAGCGATGCCTACAGAATTCGAAGCTGCTATGCATGATGAAGACACTAGTGGTGTAGGTGGTGGTTGGACTCATGTTGGACCTCGTAGAGGTGAGCTTATGACTTGTTGCTGTTGCTCCATAATAGTAATAATAATAATTTTTATTTCGTATAAACAGATGATAAGTTTACAAGAAATACATGCCATTTTTACAGGCACGATCAATAATATTATAAATTACAATCCTGAAGTATCATAAATCAATCCTTTCTCAAAAGTCTAAATTATACAAGCAATCAGAACAGGTTCTTATAAATGTTAAATTGTAAACCGTTTACTAAGGTCACCCACCATCAAATTTGCGCGACAACCCAAACTTTGTTCTGTTTCCTGCTGATAGTTATGGTCAACCAGTGAACAGCGTATATCTGGTTGAGTGCTATGCCGCCACGTGATTGAACACTTTTTCATGAAGAGAAGAAGATTCTGCCCAGCTGCAAATTGGTATAGAATGCAATTATGAATAATACATTATTGAAAGTATATTTACAAGATAAATACAAGAAGTAGAAGCTATATAATACTTGAAATGATGATAGGATACATTTGCAATGTTGAATACTCTAACCATATTGGTCTCAACATGGAAACTATGATGTTTTCAATGAAGATATAGAGCTTTGTTCAAACATTGGTCCTTGTCGTGTTTTTTTTAATCAAAGCAACCAGACTTTGGGCAAGCAACAAATGTGAACAAAGAGCAAGTTTTAGCTTTAGTTTTAATAGTGGCCTAGATAGTTAAGATCAGATAGGGTATAATAGTGCATAAATAAAAAAATTATTTTGAGGTAGTTAAGTGATATTTAAATAAGGAGTGAATTCAAAGATCTGGAAAATTAGAAGGCGTGGAACAAGCTGACCTGTAAGATGCCTTACGAATTTCTCTTGGGCCTAATGAGTAGCCTGTTGACAAGAAGCTGATGGTAGAGGAGCATAAGCACTTTTTTTCATTTATAATTTAGATCTGTACAACCCTTATTATTATTATCTTTTTGTTGTTGACAGTTCAGACTAATGTCTAATTCTCGAGCTGTCCAAAAGAATACATGTTGCTGCTGTCCTACAGATCAGAGCGATTCACATTTGTGACCACTACCATATCTGCTAATCAGCATGATCAACTCTCCCTCCTTTGAAATACATATGAGTACATGGAAATTGTTGAAAATTACGTCATCAAATTGATTTCGAAGACATTTATTTCCTGATACAAATTTAAAATAAACAACAAATGTTAATAGAAAGCAGAGTTTAACAAATGCGTCAAATTTCAGTAGGACTCTTCAACTGTATACTCAGCATACAGGAATATACATATATATATATATGTATCTTCTTAGAAAAACATTTTGAAAAATGTGACTGATTAGGGAATGATCTGTATTGAATCAATCATGCAAAGACGACATGCGTAAATACTTTGACTGGACATTAGTCAGTAACTAGTGTGTGTGTGTGTCTAGTCTAGTCCTTTCTTTTGGTGCAGACTGAATTCTATCAGTCAGCAAAGTTTGCAATGTGGCCAGCATTCCACTGGATGGCTCGCCATCACGCGATGCTCATTGATTTGATGATATTAGCTAGTTGGAGGTGGTATCGGCCACAGAAAGCCCTCCCCCCCTACCTGACCTAGGTTTCGTGCTAGTTGGCACTCACCAACCAGTCGTCAGCAAGGCGGGATCGAATTTCAGAAGGAACATATGATTGCCTTCAAGGTAACTGCAGATACTGACTAGCGAGTGCCAACTGACACGAAACCTAGGTCAGGTAGGGGGGCCTTCCTGTGACCGATTACCTCCAACCATCTAGTATCATCAAGACAGGCGTAAATGTGTTTCTGGTCATGTTCAGATAGATAAAGAGATGGAAGGTGGCATCAGAGATTAAAAATTGGCTTTCAGTTACCTGTCAGTATAATAAACATTCAGTGATCTGGGAGGAAGCTTAGAAATACCAAGACTTATTACTGAACAAAGAATATGCTTTTCAATAACGCCTTCTTCATCACGTTCTACAGTTATATATCCATAATAATAATGACAAAATTAGGGTTATTAACGACAGCATCTGTAAGCGTGATAATATGCATCAACAGAACGTAACACTACACTGAATATCAAACAAATTAGAAGGAATAATAATACAGAGTTCATGGATTTATAGGCTCCACAGATGACCAGGGTAGTAGTAGTGTTTAAACTGATTTCTTCTCTTACAGAGCACCAGTTGTTTTTAGGCGAATCACAGTAGTAGCATCTGCTGTGTGGAGTATTCGGTCAGTACCTACCTGGATGCTTTTGGTAATTTATTTGGTAGCCGATAGATGATAGAGAGGGAAGGGTTCTTCAATGCCAGCTAGCTTTTTATCTGGTCGACTCTGTTTGATGAACCAAGTGGTGGTCTAATATCGAACTGTTGATGATTGTTTTTTTTTCACTACACGCTTATTTAACCATACTAATAGATGTTCCCCAAAGAGAGAGCACGAAAAAAAATCAAGTTCCTAAGTCGTCAACATGGCCAACATAACTGTCATTCCACTAACTCACTTGAATTGGTAGATACAATTAAAGGCGGCTAGTCTAGGTACTTCATCTTTCAAGTGAGGAATCATCAGCAATCGTGTGGAAAGTTTGACTTTTAGTTTACCGGCATTAAAAGTTCTCTGAATAAATTTTCTTAACTTGTTAATAATTATTTCACGGGATACGTCAGCCTTGGACTACTGTCGTATATATAAAAAACAATACATTTAAGCGAACAATATTATGCTTTCAATTAGATCTCATCAGGCTTAACTCTAATATACATAACTTTACAAATAAAAATTCAAATATGAACCAATCATGGTGTTTTGTCTATAGGATAATAAGATGGTGAATATAAATTGCACAATTAGTCATAATCGTAGTAATGATAATAATAATAGTTTTATCAATAATAAGGATGAAAAAGTGAAGCAATCTGTGATAACACGAATAATGAAAAACAGTATGATTAAACAAACAATTGTTCAGGTGGAAGTAGTCGATATAGGCTAGTGAAAACAAATGAATCGATTAGATAATGTCAGATTGTAAAGGAAGTAAATAAAACACATTTTTAATGAAGACTTGATAAGATTAAGGGATGATAAGAAAAGGGGTTGAAAATATAACTAAGGGTTGGTGTAGAAGTCATTAGTTGGTTATGTCTTAATAGGCCAACAAAGGGAGGGATAATGGTTGTATGAACTTCTTTTGAATGCATAGTTTAGGTTTACTATAGTTCGAATGCCTATTGCCTGTTTCAGCTGTGTGCAGTAGATGAATACTAAGTCTATTGGAAAGATTCGGTGGGATACAATCAATTACCTTGAATGCTTTCGTTTTCTCCACCTCATGACTACATTACGAATAGTGAGTAGTCCTTTTCTGCTTTTTTTGGTCATGTGTTTTCTGATGAACTTTTCTGGATAGCTTTTTCAATTGTATCTTCAATTACGTCTTCTCTTTTTAGAAAGTGAACGTCCACGACCATTTGGCAGAGGTGGAGGTACTATGGGTGGATTTAATCGTGGGTAAGTGATCAAATATCAATTTTTTGGGAGGGGGTTAATGTCCTTCCTATTTAAAGACAGAAAAAATTGCCATCAAAGTGTATTTACTCAATGTAAACATGAGTATTTTTACGGATTGATTAATTGATTATCTCTGTAGGTACACTAAATTTGATCTCCTATTCAACCACAGGATTTTATTCCCAATTGTACATTTTTCGGGGCTATTCCACTTGATTTTAATTTTGGTCACCGAATGACATTCCTATTCCTTTTCACTTCTATAGTATACTCTTCTCGTTACCTGCTGTCCTAGTGGGAAATTGTGACCAGTAGGGTGCGGCAGGTCGAGTGTGAGGACAAATACTCACCGAAGACACTGGTTAGCGGTTGCGCTATGTCGTGCATTGGCAGAAGTTAGAATTCATGGGCTATTGGATCGGGTTCCAGTGGCCTAATGGTCTACGAGATAGCTCGCCTTGTAACCAGAGGGTCGTGGGTTCGTGTCCCGGCGACTTCGTACTGATGAAGAGTTCCAAACTAGGACGAAACAGCTGTGCAGTACTCCCAGTGGGTTTTTCCAATGGTTCTCTAACCAATGTCAGTTCATGATGAAATCCTGTAACCAATTTTCTCGTTTCGTTGATGTAACGTCATGTAAATGATATGTTAGGTAGTAGTGTTAAATTGACTTAAGAGTGATGGGGAGCTTGTTGGCACTCGTGAAGCCAGTTAAAATTGAAACACCTGATAATACAGGGAAATGCCGTTGTCGCTACTAAAGTCCTGTAATTTAACTCGAGTTCCAAAGAAATAATATCAATAATGGTGATATATAGTACTTCGTTTGATGTAAGTTTGTGGAATTTTAATGATGCTTGTTTACGCAAGATCAAGACGGTGTTTTAATAAGTGATATTTTAAAAAAAATACAATATGTCGTTCCTGGAATGCATTACGATTATGGTCTATATAGGATTTTGGCTCACCGATAGTTCCTCTGTTTTCAGGCTCTTTGAAGAAAGTCCATTAAGAATATTGTAGTGTAAACTTGTCATTTGTTTTAGAAGAAAAGCTTTGCGTTGCAGAGGGTTACTCTTTCCAGCAATATCACCCTCAAGCTGATGGAGTGTGATATTGAATTGTGAGTTCGTACATCTTGACCACAATGCTCTTCCAGAACTCAACACTTTAACCAGCTGTTCACCTGAAATTACCTTCTTTTCTCCCTGTCCAATGGAGAGATGAACACAAAAATCAGACTGGGTGAAACAACGACTAGAATGACAACCTTTATTAGACAAAATACAAAATTGTATATTTTATTGACTAAATCCCTCAGTAAATAAGCCATAAATAGGCAAATCAAAACTTTCCTGTAAAGTTATCATCGCCGTACATGCATAAATCGCGACTTCATGAATAACAAAGTGATTTGTCTGTCTTAACACTTATTATATATGGTACCTGATCATAGTAACAAAAGGAGCGCCAGAGGCCTTACCTAGGATTCTTAATGGGGCTGGTATTAGTTAGGGGGGGCATTTGAACCAACCGATAAACTCACTCAGAGATAAACCTTTGAGGATCCAATAGATCTAATTAATAAAAGTCGTATAGTTTACTAAGTACCTTATAATGACTGTAAGTGAGGTCATTTACGTAGATCAAACTAGTAGATCGGGGTCAACAAGACAATTGGAACATAAAAATGTAGCTAGTTCTAGAATGATTGACCCTGGTAAGTTAAATAACCTAGAAAAAACAGAGCTCACCCATTGCACTGCATTCACTTGCATGTAATCACACAATGATAAGGGGTGGGGCAGGGTGTGAATATTAAAACGTAATATAGTTAGGTGGATAGAACGAGAGAAAGATTAATCACTGAAGCTTTATTCATCGATTGAACACCCCACACGTGCAATTGGAATAAAGCAACGCCTATACAGAAGATATGGAAAGTGTGGCAGCAAACAACAAGGGGGAAGTCGGAGAGATAGGCAGAGGGAGCAAAAACTATATAAGGCAAACTGTGAAACCGTGTGACTAAAATTTATTATCATTATAAGCAATAAAATGTGCTGGGAATCTTGTCATCCAGTTGTGAATACTATGTGTGATATTTAAAATAAACGTACCTAATGTGGAATTACACATTCAACCACCACAATGTCCAAGTTCTACTGTAAAGAAGAAAAGACAGATGAGAGACTCAAACGCAATCCTTATTAGAACTAACTCAGTGTAGCTACATAAATTTGGCACACCTTTTCTTTAAGTCTTCATGGCTAGGTTGAACTGTAAGCACCAATGAATGACCTTGATACGCGCACTGAGCAAGTTAGTAAAACCTGGCAAATTATGTTGTCATCAATAAAATATGCTAATCAAAGTGTTATGTTATTAAATACGATATATGGCAAGTTATAGCTTAGGTTTGGGGGAAAGATTAATGTACGCTTTAAGCCAAGGACAAGTTATGATTGGGTTAACCTAACAAAGGCGACAACAGGGTTGGTTCGAGCTAACTTACAGTTAGTCTAGGGATATTTTCACGTTGGGGTTAGGTTAGGTTAAGGAAAGATTCGGGTTATTGTTAGGGTTGGAAGACTTAAATAATTCCATGCATAGAATGTGGTTAAATTACTCTGTTGTTATAAGAATAGGACTTGTGCACTGTGGTTGTGATAAAGTATAATTCCATAGCGGACAAAATTTATTTTGATAAAGTCCACAGTGTTTGTGATACAGTAGTATTCACTGATGACAGCGTTTTGAGCACAATTTATTGCTTAGTAAATATTAATGTATTACACTATGAGGCTTTATCAAAATAAATTCTACCCATAGTGGAATTATACTCTGTTGATACTCCAACCTAAAACTGTGAGCTAGGTATCCTCTGTAACACTTTTCTACAATTTTTATACATTATTTCATAAATGTATGTATTCGATACACAAAACGCCTCCATTACGTGATTGGTGCGTTCAAGGTCATTCGCTGATGGTAGGTGGGTGGTGCTTAAAGTTAAATTTTGCCGTCTTCATTTGCACATCATTTGCAAATTGGTCGAATATCACCACATTCTGGACAGTGTTTCTACTATTCTTCTCACAGTTCTCTTCTTCTTCGATTGCTTTTTTGTTCCAGTACCCCAAAACATGTTGTTATTATTTTTTTTTGAATTCGTTTACTGATATATACTACTTATATCTGATTATATAAGTAGCACACTACCACACTACACTTTCATTAGTATTGTTGTTTGCTTTCCATATCTCTGATATTGAGAAATTGTTGCACGTGATACCATTGCTATTAGTATTAATTATATTTTTCTTAATCTATGGATACAAGAATCCTTAATGACGTTTTTATACGCGTCAGTTATCAAACCTTGACAGTTTTCTGTATGTATATAAGTGTAACAGAAGAGATTATACTGATAACAAAAAAAATCACTTCATCTCATTTGATACGTGTTACATTATTTTTGCTGTGTCTATCTGTCTATCTGTTACTGACTCTATCTTGGTTTTTTATTTTCATCATTTTACTTTTACAGGTTCAAAGGTCCAGATACAGACCACAATGCAAGTTCCCTACCATGGCGTAGAGAGTAAGTGTAGTTAGTTAAAGGTTGTTGGGTTTTTGTTTTGCAAATATTTAACCTTATTATTGTTATTTCCTTTAACTCCTAGAGGAACATAAGGCTTCAGCTGCACGTCTCCATTGCGTTCGGTTCTCTGCTAAAGTTTTCACTTGACTCCACATCTGCTCATCTCCTCTTCACATGACCTTTTTCATGTCATCTTCACACGACAACCAACTTGTCGCCTCCCTTTTTGGTTCTACTTGAGGGGCTTGTCTATTGATGTCACTTGATGGTTTCCTCAGTGTATGGCCAATCCATCTCCATTTCTTCTTGCCTATTTGTTTCACAATCGGTTACTGGTTGGTTCGCTCGTTTCCAGAGATCCCTGTTGCTGATCTATTCTGACCATCTGATCTTGAGTGGAGTACTGAGCGAAGGTAGCTGTTGATGAAGATTTGTAGTTTGTTTGAAGTGCTCTTCCTGATGTACCAAGTCTCTGATCCGTATAGTAAGTATCACTGACTTCACATTGTACTTGAAAATCCAGATCTTATCTTCATTTTCATGCTGAGTGCTGTTCATCTCCACATAGACTTGAGTGTAATGAAAGCTTGTCTTGCTTTTCTGATTCTGGCTTTTATATCCTCATCAGTTCCTCCTGTAGTTGAAAGAGGTTGTTTCTTTCAGGTCCTTCCCATTTATGCTGGCTGATTGTTGTTGCTGTTAGTGTTGCCCAGGAATTTTCATCAGCTACCTCTGTTTTCTGTATGTCCACCTGAAGTCCTGTGTTTGATGCTTCTTCTGCCAACTTGTTGCTTTTCACCTGTATATATCTTCCAGTTTGTGGGAAATCAGATATATATCATCGGCGAAGTCCAGGTCATCCGAGTTTTTTGTGTGGGTCCATTTTATGCCTGTTTCCTCGCTGCTCGCCACTGTCTGTCGCACTGTCCAATCTACCGCAATCAGAAAAATCATTGGCGATAGTAGACAGCTAGCCTTGTTTTACTCCCGTCTTTACTTCGAAATATTCCGTAAGGATTTAATCTTAGTCTACAATTATTTAAACTTATCATTAACAACTTTCTTCTGGCATAGAAAGCTTCCTGAAATCTATCACAGTAGTCGAATTAGTATTAGTAGTAGTATAACACGTAATTAAGAAAATAAAAGGCAATCCAGCGAAATGGAGCTGGAGGTGTTGGTGATGGATTTGCGGTGAAGTACCTGTCCAGACAGACACTCAGACTACCTTGTTTCTCATTGGATAACAGTGTCTGCGTCTTGTCAGATTTCAAACCCTTTACTTCCATTTTGTTGTTGGCTGTTGCATAACTCCTCCTTAGAAAACCACTTCTGTGTAATTTCATCAATCATCACTCTACAAACCAACAAAGAGCCTATTGCTTGGCATATATGTGAGAGAAAATGGAGATGGAATAGGCGTACGCTGAGGAGGCCGTCAAATGACATCGTGCGCCAGGCCAGTACTCGAGTGAAACCACAATGAGAAGCGATGAGTGATTCGATGATGCGAGGAGATGAGAGATTATGAGCAACCGTGAACCAAACTGAAGAGGACAGCAGAAGATAGGACGAAGTGGAGATGTGTTGTTGAAGACGTATGTTCTACTCGGAACTTCCCAACCCCTTCCCCCTTAACACCGAAACATAGATTACTATACGTGTGTACTTAGTATGTATGAACAAGATTTTACAGTACCACACTGAAGATGACTTCGTCGATAGCGAAACTTTTCTTTGCTAAATCGCCTCCTTTTATTTTCTTCATAACTTTTATGTAAATTAAATTCACATGTCCTTAGTTCACTTCAGTATAAATGTGCTGAGGTTGATAACTCTCATGAAATTCACTCACGACCTCAGCATTATTGATAGTTCTAAATATTTCAAGAATTAAAGAGATTGACTGTTAAAATAGGATAGTTCTTTAGTTAGCACTAAATAGTGACGGCGGTGTGAGTGACTTTAAAATGTGAATTACTTTGGGACTATATACTACTAATTGGTTGAATTAAGTAGTTATATACCATCCACGAAAACCAGTAGCAGTAGTGCCTGTGATAGGCCAACAAGATCAAAGTTATCTAAACACTCGACAGGGGTTTTTGCTCGTTTGCTGCCGAGCTCTTCAGCGGCGGTGTACCCAGTTTAAAAGAACCAATTCCTCTTGAATTCGATTTATGAAATAACCAGCTCATCCAGGTCAATTGGTGGTTTTCAACCTGTTGTCCGGCTGTCTGAACTCAGTTAAACCAGGTAGGTACACCCTTTGAAATGCTCAGAACCAAATGGGTGAGACGGTCGTCGGGTTTTGCAGATCACTGGTGGCAAGCACTACTACGTGTTTTGTTTTCATTAATGCCTGGATGGGGATTATCCATAAATTTAGTATATTTCTTTGCATCATATAACTTGCAAAAATTATCATTCATGACCCCAGTTGGCTAGGGAGCAGGTGGGTTGTGAGGACAAACGACACTGTCTGGTTGTGCTATTCACAGTTGGTTTATCGTGAATTGTCAGAAGTTAGAATTCATGCGAATGACCACTGAATCATCGGATCTCAGTGTGCGAATAGTCTCTACGAGCTAGCTCTCCTTGTAACCGGAAGTTTGTGGGTTCGAACCCTGGCGGTGGGTGTCTACTGATGATGAAGAGTCTCAAACTAGGCCGACGAGACGACAACTGTCCAGTACTGCAGTACAGGTTTTACAATTTTTTAAACCAATGTCAGCTCATGATGAAATCCTGTAACTAAATTATCTTTAAAAGTCAATCTGAACGAAGAATTTTTTTTCAATAATTTCTCCTATTCAGCTTCTTACAATTGTAAAATATAATATCTATGTTATCGTTAGAATAATCGCCAGTTATGCGGTGGCGGATACATTTTTTAACGTAGAATAACAGATTAGTTATAGGGCGTCAAAATAAATAGTCGTATTTGTGTGACACACGTGCTATTTGGCTGAAATCGATTACAAAATATTGTAAAACGCAGACAATGGTGGTGATCAATTGTAATAGATTCGTAGACTATTTATTTTGACACCCCATAACTAGTCTGTTATTCTCCCGGGCGACAGCTGTCACCTCGTCGTGTTGGTCGGGGGGTTTGAACACCGCAGTGACCCAACAAGCTAAAATGGCTGGGACTCATGCCCCTGCAGGTCGTTTGGATAGCGGTTAGACCAAAAACAGTTACCATATGGTACATGGGCTCCTAAATCTAATGGGGTTAATTGGCGTATGAACCCATATGGATCACGGGCAACCGTGGGAATGCAACTCCTGACGCCGCTCCGCTGCCTTGCGGATTAGACTCCAAGTCAAAGGCTCAGGGTGGTCTCTTAAGAAGACCACCTGTTTCGGTCTGGGCGTCCGGGCAGTATCTCAGCCCTTATATAAAAATGAAATTTTGTGTGGCGCATCTTTCTTGGTGCCATATTGTGCCAAGTTTTTTCTGCTTTTAAATAATAAAAGTCTGTTATTCTACGTTAAAAAATGTATCCCCCACCGGATAACTGGCTATCATTATTGTAACGACAACAGTTATATTATATTTTATAATTGTAAGAACCTGAATAGGAGAAATTATTAAAAAGAATATTCTTCCTCGTTCAGGCTGACTTTTAAATTCATGCGATATGCGAATATTTCACACTATCAAATCTTATAAATTATTTTTTCTTTCTTTGTTTGTTTGTTTTAAACCTTTATCTAGAGGTCCAAATGCTGCGGCCAGCGCTGCACCGGCTTTTGATGAGCCACGAGGTGGTGGCATGTAAGTGTTAAACAATAATGAATAAATAATCAATAATTAGCCAGCCTTACATTTTTTGTTTAATGCATGTTTTTTCTTATCAAATTACAAATCAATCGTCAAATTGTTGTCTTGAGCTGAGCAATAATCATGTCTGTCTGTGTGACATATATTCTGTTTGGTAGATAATTAACCTTTTGTCAATGACAACTGGATATGTATATACGCACACACACACACACACACACTTGAGATATTACATGGTTATTTGGTTTAGGAGGTGAAGTTGTGTATATTACTGAATACTTGTTAGTTTTATCTTTCCAATTTTATGTTTTTTTTGCAGGAGACGTCCTTTTGGTGGTTCAGGATTTCCTTCACGAATTTCTAGGTAAGTGATACTGCTGTGCTTTGTGTATATTTACTTTTAATGTGGTAGGCTTCTTAGTTGTTTTGTTTCTTTTCGGTTTTCGTTCTACAGCATATTCCTGTGATATACTTCGTGATACGCATACATGACCTACAGAGATTTGCTTTTCATTTAGGAATCTACCTAAGTTTATTTTTGGTGTTGTTCATCGTCGATGTCCTCTGCAATGAGTTCCCCTCTCCCTCTCTCTCTTACTGTCTCCTTCACTGCATTTGTCTTAAATTGTCATTTCCCGTCATACGTCCTTATGCCTGCAGCAGAATTATTTAGCTACAGGATATTTCATAAGCTGACATCGGTTAGAGAAAAACTGAAAAACCTGTACTGGAGTACTATGCCCTAACTGACTTCAGTGACTCAGCGATTGATTTGTTCCCACCAGGGAATAATCTCGTTGACGTAGAATATACCTACGTGAAGATGCTGACAAAATGTAGAGTCTTCTAAACACCTTGAGGCATACGATTTACTCCTGTCAGTCAATTGTAAGATTATGCGGCCGAGTTAAACTTTAAGCACCACTAACGAACTACCAGTGGAGTGCGACCGCGCACCGATGACGTTGAAACGCTCACTGATCAAGTTTGTGGAACCTGGCAAGTAATGTTTTCATCATCAATAAAATATGCTCATCGAAGTGTTAGATTATTAAATGGGATATCTGGGAAGTGTGGGAATGATTGAGTTGCGGTTTAGGCCAAGGACAAGTTAGTGTTAGGTTAACCTAATAAAGGGGACATTAGGGTTGGTTCTAGTTAGATTACAGTTAGTTTAGTGATATTTTCACGTCAGGGTTAGGTTCAGGAAGAATTAGGGTTACAAGACCTAAATAATTACATGCATAGAATGTGGTTAAATTACACCGTTGATATAAGAATAGAACTTGTGCACTGTGGTAGAGTATAATTCCATTGTGGGTAAAAAATTTTCAATAAAGTCTCACAGTGTTTGTTATACAGTAATATTTAATGATGATGACGTTTCGAGCACAGTTTATTGTCCAGTAACAGTGTGAGACTTTATCAAAATAAATTTTACCCACAATGGACTTAAACTGTGTTTATACTTCAACCTAAAACTGAGAGTTATTTTTATCAAATGTGAGAGGAAGTTATCCTCTGTAACACTTTTCCACAATGGTCTACACACTCCACCAACCACTTCACTTATTTGGGGAGTTGCACCAGCCAGTCCCAACACATTGATCGCCGAATAAATCTCAGCGGCGGGGATACAGAAGGCGCTCGTGTAGCATATGCCGTCAACTTACGCCATCTCTGGAAGCCAGTACACGTGACACCTGCCTGGCTGTCGACCAAAGGACGTGTGTACTACTCAACAGTCCGCTCTGTCCTACTTTATGGTTCTAGGACATTCTCACTGAAAGTGAGAGATACGAAAAGTCTAGCTGTCTTTTATCAAAGGTGTCTGCGTTCTATCTTCCATGTTAAGTGGTATAATAATCTGAGCAATATATAGAGGTTAGGCTTCGGTCAAGTGCTATGGATGGAGGGGGGAGATCAATCGATGAGGTTGTGAGGTTACATTGATTGAGCAAGATGATTAGGACATGTGCTACGCACGCCTAACCGTCGATTGCCTTCCTCAACGGTCAGTGTTATCTGACATATAAGATGGATCAGGTTGGAAAAGAGATAACACGTGATGGTCAACGAAAACATAGCTTTATTAGTCAGTGAAATCCATACTGGTCAGTTTAAGTCACGTAGGGAGGTGTAGACAACCTGACTGGCTGGGATCGTTGTGATAATTGGTGATATGGCTGAAAATCGTTCTTCATTGGTAGCGCAGATACATTTCACTCTTTGTGATTTGTCATATCATCCAATAAAACTCCAGTGTTCTTCCGTATGGCTATTCTTTTTGTGTCACTCATACTTCTGTTTAATATTTCTCTCACTCTTTTGGGTCTTTTTTGACTTTTCTCTTGTTTTATGTGCTAATAGGATGTAGTGGGGCAGCTCAAACTGCTGCAACTCAATTGAGTTAGCTTTTTTTAGATTACCTTAACCCCATGTTACATGAATAACAACCACAATAATAATTATAATAATACAATTTGATTACATGTTCCTTCTACGTCCCAACATGTCTAAATTCATTGTGATTCTGTTTTTCTTTTTCATTTTTTTCTTATTTAGTACGATATCTGAAGACAGAAAAAACTAACAACACAGTAGTACCACCGTTCATTCGTTTGCTCTGTCTATCCGTCTGTCTGTTTGTCTGTCTATCTCTCTCCTGTTGTTCCCAACCTAAATCTTCCCTTGATCTGTTTTCTACCTTTTTGTCCTTTTGTCTTTTTGTGCTAGCTCTTCAAAGTGATGATGATTAAGCACAAAAGTAGTACATACAGTGCACTGAAAACCGCTATAAATACAATTTATGTACTGATGACTCTATGGATGCTCGTGTTCTCTTCTCTCGCATCGTCTACTTCTTATGGAAGTGATATTTTTTCATTGGGCATTATTATGATTACTATTATTATTATTATTCAACTGAGTTACTGCTGTCTGATCTTTTCCATCGACTACTTATCAATTTCATTACTGATAATGTTGTTGAGGATGTCGGAGGAAGCGGCGGAAACGCATAGATTAATAATGAATAATAATCATCTTCCCCTTGTATCATTATTATCATTTGTTCTCTTAATGATTGTAGTAATAATAATAATAACATGCGTCATTATACAAATATTTGAACAATCTTTGATGATAGCAAATAAGTATAATGATGAGGATGCTAACGATGTGTGTTTTTATGAAATGATGAAAATAAATCTCTTCCTGGTGGTATGGATTGTTGGTCTTTTTTTTCTCCTCTTTTTTTGGTATGGGATAGTGTGGGATTAGAGTAAGTAGTAAATGGATGATGGGGTGCTTTGATTGGACACTAGTGTGACGTGTCTAGTCCTCGACGTTGGTGCTGACTGAATTCTATCAGTCAGCCAAGTTCGCAATGTAGCTACGTGGCTCACCATCATGGTGCACATTGATTTGATGACATTAGATTATTAGAGGCGCTATCGGCAAGCGCTAGTTGGTGGCACTTATCAATCAGCAAGGCGTATCTGCAGTCACCTTGAAGGAATTCATGTTCCTCCTGAGATTCGAACCCGCGTCACCCGGTGAGTGCTGATGTCAGAGACGCTACCATCGCTGAGCTATTCGGGCTCACGATTGACCCACTGTAGGACTGTAGTGGGTAGCTTGATTAGACACTAGTAACTCTTGGTTAGACCATTTTTCCAGGATTCGATCACAAGTTCATATCAATTGGGTGTACAGCTCAATAAATACGCCGCCATGAGACTGGAACCTAGGACCTTTCGGTTACAAAGTGATCGAACTGTTGCTCCACAGGTGTTGTGTTTCCGCGTGAATCACTTTTCCATATTCTTTTGGTATTTAACCGCGTTCTTCGCATTATCCACATATCCATACTTAACAAGGATTGTATTGCCACCTGGAACTATATATAGTATTCACTTGTGGAGTCAACAACCTAGAGTCTTCTGATACCAATTGTAATCACGTGGGGCTAAGGGTTTTACCCCCAGGCGGGCAAGGCATATTTGCCGGGAGATAGTTGAAACAGTATCGACACCAGACGTGGATACTAATATCTCCAAAATATTAATATCTGATTATCACACTGGTATCCCTCACTGTATACCCTATCCAAACGAAAGACGATCCCTGACTACCACCTCACAAACCTACCTGAAGTCTTCCTATGATTCAAAGATGTTGGTAAATGAGCCTAGAAACATGCATATATGCGGTACTCATGGATTGTTTTATCAAGATGTTGTCCGCTCGCTGAAACCACATAGCCAGTGTTTATCTATTGTCCTAGTAAATACGAGATCAGTTCTGAACAAGTGCCTAACATTAGGCACATTGGCTTCTATATGCGAAACGTCATTGATTATGATCACCGAAGCCTGGTGCACAAGTGAAATCTCCAATGACAGCCTAAGGATTGATAAATACAACCTTTTTCGAGGGGACAGACGGACAGGTCGTGGGGGTGGAACACTAATTTACTGTGAACAATCCATGTGTGCAACCCAGTTTAGTAACCCAATTCTGTCACAACTCAATGACTCGATCTGGGTCGAGATAAAAGTTGTCAGAAGTAAACCTATACTTAACGATTGTGAATACCTACCACCTTCATCCACCAGGGAATATGATAATATGCTCAAGAATATTTTCAATTTTACAGCCAATCTTCCCTACAGTCATAAAATCATTGGAGCTGATTTCGCCATGCTTGAAGTGTCCTGGCCCTCTCACTGAGGACCCCAAAGGTTTGGTAATCTCCTGAATTCCATCGTCACAGGAGGGTGGACACAACACATAAATTCACCTACTAGATCCGCAAATATCCTAGACCTTATTTTCACGAACAACATCTACAGTACATGTGGGACAGGAATTTCCAGGTAGTGACCATAGAATAGTAGTTTGTTCTTTTGACATCTTTCCTGAAACAAAACGCAGAGATGAAGCTGGACAGATACCTATGAGATTGTACACACATGCTGACTGGGACTTGTGTCAGCACCTAATTAGATGTTCTAATTGGGACTCGTACTTTTCGAACAAGTCCTTAGATGCAATTCTTAACAACTTTTATCAGAATATTAACTCAATTCACGACGTCATTGCACCCGAGAAGATTCTCAGATTCCCCAATGCGATTATATTCCGACATCGTTAGGTAGAAGCCTACGAAAGCACTCAGTAAATTACTACACATATCATGACTTATCACCTTTAATTGCTATTACTTCCCTTCTCAATAGAATTGAAGAGTTGAGAAAAATAGGCCTCAGAAACAAAGAAATGCAGGCCATTCAGGCACCGCACAGTCGAAGAGAAATAGCCAATCTTTTCAAAAGTAAGTTGACGAACTCCAAAAACAGCCTATCCAAAAATTATGTAATCAGACGGCATTCCTTAGGGGAATAACGAGGTGATATTTGAACTGTTTAGCAAGCACAGGTTAGAGAACGATCAAATCGTGGATTTCCCACGTAAAACAGATGAATGTCTAAGTGACATACTTTCCAACACGCAAGATATCGATAAGGCTATCTTAAATCTTAAGCTTGTTGTCACTATTGCTGCAGACTGTATTTTTTCCATTCTGTTGAAAAACGGTGGTAATGACACGATTTTGCTCCTACTCAAGTCCCACATATCAGACTCCTAACAGAAATTCGATCCTGCGGAATGACTGGAAAGCTTCCCAAATGGATAAATTCTCTCACAGGAAGAGAGCAGTTAGTCAAAATCAACCACCAGCTGTTTTCATCAAAGCAGATGACTAGTGGTGTAATACAGGATGGCGTTCTTGGCCCTATTCTATCCCTCTTATTCAAAAATGACACGGTCTCTGTGATCGAGTGTGGCAAGCCATACCTCTTTGCAGACGATTTTTGAAGATAGTGCATGCTAATGGGTACGATAGTATGAGCGTTGTAAGCAAGATCCAACATGACTTTAACAGTCTAGGCGATAGGAGCGAAAAGTGAAAACTGATTCTCAACCCAGACAAGTGCTGTATAGCACACCTTGAACGCTGAAGACCAAGAATGTATGCGGTAAGCTCCACTCAAGACTAAACACAGTCGCAGATCTCGGGACAACATGCTCAGATTTAGCCTTTTCCATCACGCAAATAAGGTAGCGTCTGACTGTAAACGACTTCTACACCCAAGCAAGATTAGCTATATATAAGACATGTATCCGCCCCAAACTTGAATACTGTATCATAAGTACTGTTTTTGGGATAAAGTAAATCATTATTATTATTACTGTGCCCCCTTATTTGATAACCTAAGGTCTGCAGACCGGAAAATAATCGAGTGTCTAGAGATTCCTCACGAAACGCATAAAAGGGTTTGACCAACTAATGGAATATGTTGACAGGTGTATACGTCTAAAATTAGAACCTCTGTGGTTAAGAAGAGTGAAGTGCAACTTATTTCTACTATTCAAAGTCATTAGGAAACACTATAGTAACTCATCCATAACGTGGGCAAATATCAAGTCATATCCGCTGCGAAACCACGACAAACTTCATAAGGTGGCCACCTACAGCCCATCAAAACGAACGCTTTCACAATAAAATATTGCATGCTTTGGAACCAAATACCATCTGAAATTAGATGTTATGAAATCCCCAATGGGTTCAAACGGAGCCTAGAAAGACACATTAACATGTCAGCTTTAGTTCGTCCGAGAGACCAAAACTGTTGGTAGAACGGCAAAAGAAAGCCAGTCCAGTCTTCAGTATAGTCAATGACATATAACTCAACTCTACTACTTACACAGTGAATGTTTGACTAATTTTACCGGTTTTCATTTCTCTTTATTCTCCAATAACTTGTGTATGTGTAAGTAGTTCTAGAAACAACTATTGTCAATGTAGTTGAAGATTGAACGATCAATTCATGGTTGTTTGCTCAAACCCAACTTCCCCAATTTTCGCGGAGGCATCAATACGACAGTCATCGTCTCATCGCTCGCTGTTCAGAAAGAAGTCAGGACAAAACCGTCAGAAGTAATATTGTCATTTATTATTGTAATATTTGTTCATAGACCTTAGTTGTAAAGTTGGCTATATGTAGGTGTTAGAATAAAGAATTCTCGAGTCACCAATCTGTGTTCTGGTTTTTGCGTTCGTTCGTACTAAGCGTTTCTGAGAAGCTTCGAGGAACAGCGTGAGGCGCAGCGTAGCAAGAGCTGGGCACTAACGGTTTACGAGACGTGGCTGACAATTATTTTAACAACTTCACTATTTATTATTTCACATTTTTAACTACGTATATAATCAGTATAATACGCTGCTCTATTTTTATGATGAAGTGACTACACCCTGTCAATAACTACCCTTTTTATATAGCGTATAATTTCTTGCCAATTCACGGTATTTTTAACGTAACATAAGTTCAATTCAAAAGCAAATCAATTCTAACAGTGGTGTGAACATGCGCAGTTATTCTGCTCGAAATACTACCATGAACAAAGGTTATCATTGTGTGTAAACTAATGAAACATAATTATACCTTATAATTTGAACGGTTACTTTGCAACGCCTAACGCGCACAATGTGAAAATCAGTCGTGAAAATTTAGCATAACTAGCCCTTTAAGCAGCTGTTTTCTTCAGGATCATTCCACATAATTTTGTCAGTAATTGTTCCTCTACCCATTTTACTCTGCTAAATAGACTATAACTAAGTTGCTGTAATACTAGCCACTTCCATACTTCATACTTCTTAAACGAAACGCAATTTCCTAGGCGTTTGTATCAAATACTTGTATACATGTATGCATGTATAAAGGTGATACTGCTAAGAACGTCTTCAGGTATCGATGTATCCGGTGGTGACCTAACATGAAGCACTTTTCATGAAAGCTATTAATGTACAGTATACTGTATGACTGGGACTGGCTCAAAGCAGTGCAATGCTGCAGCTACAGTTATTGCCAAAACAGAAATCTCAGACCTTAACATCAAAAAGGAGGGAGGCTGGAGCATTCTGATCAGCGGATGTGGTATTGGTCACAGATGTGAATCGCCCCGATCGGTAGGACAGCAAGATGCATTTTTGAAAACTCGAGAATTAAACACTAGTCTGGATCCTTAACAAAAAAGAATATATATAAAGGCTTTACAGATCTAAATTATAAATATAAAAATGCTTTTGCTCCTAACATCTACAAGTCTGTTCAGCTTCTTGTCACGATGCTACCCATTAGGCCCTACACAAATTCGTGAGACACCTTGCAGCTCAGCTTGTCCTATAGGTTTCAATCTTCTAGATCTTTGAATTCACTTCCTACTGAGATATCACTTATCTACCTCGCCCCGCTCATGTCACACAGATTAGTTTTCCATGGTTGCTAAGTGTCAAATTCAGCTCCCCGGAGGCGTTTGCTCTAGTATTTCAACAATGGTACGAGACCAAGGAGGAAATGAGAGGACGGATCCGATGCTGAGAAAGCAGACTTCGAATCACCAGGATGCAGCAAACTGAGGTCTTAGTACGTTCTCAAGCCTCATCAACACTACAGTGATTCGGTACTGAGAGTGGAAGTGTCACCCAAGTGTCCTGCCTGAATCCAAGGAAAAAACGAAGACGGGCTCCATCGAAACCGGCAAACTAGTCCCAGTATTAAGTCCCCTGCCAACAGGCAGCTTAACGTCAACTAACCCGCAACACTCTGAGGTTGTGAGACTCATTTTCAACTGCCTGTACAGCAATGTGAGAGGGCTGAGAGCGAAAGTAGGTGAACTCAGAAACCTCCAGTCGCACCTGCACCTTCAAATAATCGTCCTTACTGAGACCTGGCTAACCTCACTATCATCGAAAACGAAATCAATATAAGTGGTGTGGTATCGGTCGGGAGGGAAAGGAAGGGTGGAGTTGCCATATACTTTGACAAGCAACTTAAGTGAGTACGTGCAACAGACCCACCACTTATTAAACTCCCAGACTCCATTTAGTGTCATTTTGCCGTAGGTCACACCAAGCATTTACTGGGCGGAGTCTGCCGACCACCTACCTGCAGGACAGAGCACAACCAACTACTACTCAGCACCATCACAGGGATATGGGACTTTGGCCATGACCAAATCACTACAGCTGAAGATTTCAATGCCCCGTCACTGAACCTTGGCTAGGGGTATGCTCAGAGAAAATTCGGTCGAAATCTACTGCAAACCATTAGAAATACAGAACGGAAGGAGAATGTCGGAGACTACACTAGGTGTGGCCCTAGTAGAAAGTCATTGAAACTAGATTACATTCTAACTGGTGCCCATCTTCTCGTCGAAAAGGTCCAGACCATAACTTTACTAGGAAAGAGCGACCGTGCAGTCACACGATTCGATCTTGTTTGGGATCGTTTAAAGACGTAGGGAGGGCATATGCGTTCATAAACTTTACACATAGACAGCTAGGTGCACTCACTACTGAGCTCTTTCTAAGGTTGTACATAACACACACAAGACAACACCTTGGATTGCATGATATCATTGCACCCCCACTGCTTAGAAGAGACGCCAACCTCTTGGAAATAGTCCCAAGACGGGCAACAAAAGGAGTGGTTGATCTCCGAAATAAACCATATGATGAAAGGCTAAAAAAGATAACAAATGACCAGAATCACCCAAACAAAGGTGTTCTGTCATTGAATAGATGTGGGCTCCCTCATGGTAATCCTTGAAGGATAGCTCACCAGAGGGTAAGCACCGGGTGCGCTCCCACTTCTTTCCACTGCGGGTTTGCCGTCCCTAGAATTCCTTACCGGCAGATTTAGCTATGGCGCCGTCTGTGGACGCCTTTATGCGAAGGCTGGACAAACATGCAGCGACACAAGCACTGCGTCCAAATGACCTATCCCCTTAAAATCTCACAGGGGTAGACAACTGAGTCCGTCGTTTTACTTCTTTACGTACTCTCCCTTCTTGCTCTCCTGACAAATTTAACTACACTTATTGTTATTATTACCAATATATAAATATCAACTTCAGATTTAATCAGCTGTCTGTTTTTACGCTTTCATTATCTCTTTTTCTGACTGTTAGTCCGAATAAACTCACTAATTATATTTATTATTACACCTTTTTTTGACGACGATGTTGGAGGACTAGCTGGTGAAGGGACCAACTCAACTGACAGTAGTAGCAGTTGCAACAGATCGCATACTACAAAAAAACATAATTAATCCCAGCACTACTCCTTTTGGAGTCAACCAAAGCTACGGCGGTCGAGTGGCGGGACGAGCTACGCAGAAGTTTACCGAAAATCAGGAACTTCTACCTCGCAGTCAAGAGGCGAGCACAAAGAAATCAAACTGGTTATTACTAGATCGCAAAACCGATATTGGATATTGCAGTGGACTTACAGAACAAAATAGTGCCTGCTTCTCGAAAAACGTCCTCTACATGAGGTAAAACAGACAAAAGCGCCTAACTAAAAGTGATTGACGAAGAGACAAAATATCTTCTTAATCAAAAATCCAAGTATATATTGAGTACTCGATATTGCATTTGACCGCTGTTTTCGGTGCTTTCGTTACTTTAGTATGTTGGCTTCATTTGCTGGGAGATATGGTCCTAGGTTCATTCATTCATCGTGTTCACGGCTAGCCAATTCTGATCCAAGGTAATCTATAAATTTTTTTATTTATTATCGCACAGCCAGTCATCTAAAGTATCCATCCCTGATGATTCCATGCCATATAAACCGTATAGTCCATTTCCAAAGCCACAGGGAAAAATTGACTATGTTATCACACGACTTGATGATCTGGCAAATTGGGCTAGAAAAGTGGGACAATTACATAATCGATATTATTCTGTAGAATTCTATATACCCCCTCACTTTCGGTCTTGCTTGCTGCGCTGTTGAAATGATGCATATAGCAGGACCGCGCTATGATATGGATCGTTATGGTGTAGTATTTCGAGCTAGTCCACGGCAAGCTGATCTTATAATTATTTCTGGAACTGTTACAAACAAAATGGCTCCAGCTCTTCGCAGAATTTACGATCAGATGACACATCCTAAGTGGGTTATTTCAATGGGTTCTTGTGCGAATGGAGGTGGTTACTATCATTATTCTTATAGTGTTCTACGTGGTTGTGATCGCGTTATTCCAGTTGATATATATGTTCCAGGTATGTTTTCGCGAGATATATATGTGTGTCAGTATTTATCATCCCCTATCGCCCCACATAACGAAACAGTTTCGGTGATAATTCTGAGGTTTTTACAAACTTTACTGAGTTTCCGCAAAATTTTCACTTTAATTTGCCTCAAAGTCTTTACTTTTGGGTTACTTGGTCAAGATTATGAGCACCAGAAAATTGTCATGTCTTAAAAAACTGGAATTGGGTGTACTACCTTCTAAATCTTGATTGAAAGTTGGTTTTTCAATCCGATTTCAAAAAATATGCTTCCTATCACATGATAGTTTGTTGGTCTACTAGACTGGTAAATAATATTATGTTTTCCAACGTTTACATAACTTTTTAGGAGCAGATTGCTTTCCCGTGATATTAAGGAATCTTTTATGACTTCTGTTACAGGTTTCATTAAAAAGAGATTGGCTTCAGAGTACTATTTTTGCTAAATAGGCTTACACTCAAGTTATTTCCAGACTACGATTTTAAAGTTAATGCGACCACTTAGTAATCATTTACTCCTTGGGAATCTATTGACTGATCAATAATGGCGGAGCATGAGGAGTTTTCATACCACGGGCTTTATCAACAAAAATAAATATGATTTTATTACCGAAGTTTGATAAAAGTAAGGCTATTTAAAACTATCGTGTTTAGCTTCTTTATTCCTTTACGTCCCCAGTTAAAAATAGGGCTTCAGGCTAGAGGCTTGATGTTTCTGTAGTAGTTACGGGTGACTATTTTCACAGGATGGAGTTGCTAGCCTCATGCCCAACCTTCCCTTAGCGAGGTAAAGGAGTGCATTTGTGGCCGGGGACTGAACCCTGAACCAACTGCGTGGTCGGCGGGCATTCTACCGCTGTTCCACCGACACCGTGTTCAGCTTACAATATCACAATAAAATCACGTGTACGACTATAGTGCTCTTGGAAATTAATCGACATGGTATCAACTGCTCTTTTCCTGTAAATCTTATTCCTCCTTGATGTAATGTTTCCATTTTTGTGAGTTGAGACAGACACTTCTTTTGACCTCGTTCAATTTTTTCTAACCTATAATAGCCAATAGATTTCAAAAGTGTGTATACCTGATATCCTGAAACCAATGTGAACTAAATGTATTCATTGGTTGTCAGCATATTTCCAGGTAGACAGTAATTCTTATCATCTATGTTTGAATTCAATTATGTGGAACAGATTTTACATGTACCGAACTATGAGCCAATTTATATATGAAGACCGATGATACTACCCAACAGTTGCCCAGACTGAAGTACGTGGAGTGAGTCACGAGCCCTAGACCTATTGGCTATAAGTCGAGTACTTGAACCAAAGTTGCCAATAAGCCACTTGTTGTCATTTAGAAAATTTCCATCCCAGATGACGAATAGTCTTTATAATCTCCTTATACACTTCACAAATGTAATAGGCTAATGCGTTTTACGCTTCAAGGGAATGATTTTATGTGTAGTATTCAGCAGGTACACTAATCCCTCGAAAAGTATTATGATTCATAATAACTGTCAAGTTGCACTATCATCTTCAAAAATGTTACAGTTAGGAGGGACAAGCTTCTTTGTTAGATGTGACATCGTGATGATATCCTTATGGACGGTTTTAATTCATGTGTCTGTGGCTTAATTTTCCGAGGGTTTAGGTAGTTATACTGTCGTTTTCTGGAGGTGTACTCTGGTCAAGTTAAACAAATCCACGAACCAATTTCATTCCATCCTAACAGTCATTATATTTTATAATCAAATTTAGCAACCAAATATGTAAGGCGTAGCGTGTTTTCGCCATACTAAGCCTCCTTAGAATTGCTTACATGCTGAAACCACCGGTTGCAGGGAGTTTTCTGCCCCTGTAGAATTACCTGCATCTAATGGCATCATGGAAGGAATTGCAATTTCCAGCAGCGTGTACTTGAACACCGTGAAGGTCGTCTTTTACTAACTTTTGTCATCTTACAATGTCTGGTTTGCTAGCCTGGATATGTGCTACGAGTGTCATCTCAGAGGCTCATATACTAAGATGGTTAGGACATGTGTTACGTATGTCTAGGCATCGCCTTCCTTGAGGAGGAATGTTGGCGGATATAGGGTCAGGCTGGAAAAAAGCTAGCGGAGGTCAAACAAAAACTTGGCTCCAGTTAACGAAATCTACAACAGTTAGTTTAAGCCAGCCATGTAGGAAGGTGTAGACTTCCTGACTGGTTGGGGTCCTCGGGACGGTAAAAACCAATGGTTGGAAACAATTGGTGACATGGCTCAAAATCGTTCTCAGTGGCGCAGATGCATCCACTCCTTGTGACTTATGATCTCCACCAATGAAACTGTTTTGTTCTTCGTTATTACTCTTCCTTTGTCTCACACCACTGTTTACTGTCTCTATTATGCATTTCTCCTACCTTCATCTCTTGCTTTGTGTGCTACATGGAGTGTGGCGACTTGAACTGGTGCACATTTGTGCAAAGTTCTATGTCGAAAACAGACAGACATTAATGGGTCTTGGGGATTCTGTTTGCTTCTGAAGCCGTTTACGAATATGCTCTGAAATCAGCCCTTATTTGCAGAGATCGATGAGTCCTCCCTATGTATGTGTGTGTCCACACGTACATTAAAACTGGTAAATACAGTGGGATGTGACATCATTTTTCGCATGTTCAAAGGGCTTAGATGGATGGATATATTGGCTTCACATTCTCAATTATTATGATATTAGCTACATTATATATATATATATATATATATATATATATATATATATATATATATATATATATATATATATATATATATAAGGCTCCCTATATTCCACTGAGAAGGTAAAGGAATAAGAAAAACAACGAGAACGAAACCGCTCTCTAGTACTCCCCGGTGGTTTTCAATGGTCCCTTAACTGAAGTCAACACATCATCAAAGCTTTATTTAATTATTTTTTTTTCTTTTCCTTCGTCGTCGCAACCATATCTGTCCATTATAATGGTATCATTGTATTCATAATCATGTATATAAGTTAAATTGTTCAGTTTATTTATTTATTTACAGGATTTCATCATCGGCTAACATTAGTTAGAGAACCATTGAAAAACGAGCTGGGAGTACTGGACAGCCGTTTCGTCCTAGCTTGAGACTCCTCAGCAGTACGCATCCACTGGGATTCGAACCCAGGACCTTCTGGTTACAAGGCGAGCCAGCTCGTAGACCATTAAGCCACTGGGACCCGATCCAATGGCCCATGAATTCTAACTTCTGCCAATTCATGACATAGCGCGACCCCTAGCCAATGTCTTCGGCGAGTATATGTCCTCACGCCCGACCTGCTGTACCCTACTGGCCACGAGTTCTCGCTAGAACCGTATTGGATCGGGTCCCAGTGGCTTAATGGTCTACGAGCTGGCTCACCTTGTAACCAGAAGGTCCTGGGTTTGAATCCCGGTTGGTGCTTACTGATGAAGAGTCCCAGACTAGGACGAAACGGTTATCCAGTACTCCCAGCTCGTTTTTCAATGGTTCTCTAACTAATGTCAGCTCATGATGAAATCCTGTAAACCAACCAACCAAATCCCTACAAACCAATACTTGAATATTTATTTATTTTTTTAAACTTGTTTTCTAATCATTCTTTTTCCTCTTTTTCGAATTCCTCTTGTTCTCTCGTTCGCCATGTAGGTTGTCCTCCATCAGCTGAAGCATTAATGTATTCTATACTACAATTACAAAAGAAAATCAAATCTGAAAGACCTGTACAAGCATGGTATAGAAGATGAATATACATGTAAAATTCGCCTATGTGAAACAAAAGGAGCCATTCAAATGCAATCGATGTTCATTGGGTTTTGAAGTTCGATGATCAGTCTTATAGTTAGACAATAATAGCTTGCATTTGTTGCTACAAAAATTTGAAATTATAAAAAAAATTATACTATTAGACATACTACTCATGTTTAATTGATTTTTTAGATTTTCCCGTCGATTGATTGGATCGAAGTGTGGTCGGTCTCAGGTGTTGACATGTCTGTCGGCTTCTTGTGCAGATGCTTCGACAATGTCTTGGCATTTAATTGTAGAAATTAATTGGTGGATGGTGACTAGCAGTGGAACCCAGGATGCGCATTTGGTACTCGTCGCTGGACGCACCTGCATTCCCCAGTGAGTCAGTGATGGTGTTCCCACCGAGGCTCGAACTCAGTGCCCATAATCTCAAACACCACAGCGTTATCCACTATACCATTTGGGCCACCTCTTGTGCAACGGGTGGCATTAATTATTTAATGGAATTTTAGATTTTCCCGTCTATTGATTGGACTGCTCACCATGTCAACCTGAGGCCGAGCACTTCGGTCCAATCAATCGATAGGAAAATCTAAAATTCCATTAAATAATTAATATGACCCATTGTATAAGAGGTGGCCCAAGTGGTCCAGTGGATGACGCTTTGGCGTTTGAAACTATAGGCATTGAGTTCGAGCCTCGGTGGGGTCACCATCACTGACTCACTGAGAAATGCAGGTACATCCAGTCAGCTGACGAGTCCCACCAAATAGCACGAAATGCGCATTATCCTGGATTCTACTGCTAGTCACCACCCATCAGTTAAATACAATTCATGTGCATTTTGATGATTGGAGGTTATTTGAATCCGGAGAAATGAGCTGATTGATATCTAACTTCAAGTGTGTATGCTTATCCTTCCGTATTATGATTCTTTTGTGTTTTGAGTGGAACATGGGGCTTTAAGCGTTTTTGAAGTTCCAGTTTAACGATAGAAGACAAGGTCCAGACAACAGATTCTTTATTGAGAAAGCCAAAAGATATTTATATATTTCTATGCACACTATTGTTATCGGAGAGACAATGTCTTCTGATTGGTTGTTTTCGTGCTAAAAGTTATTCTGTTATTTCTTTGTTGCCGTTTCTCAGAAACTTAAGCCATATATCTGAGAATAATATTTCCGCACGTTAACTCCGCTGTGATTGGCTGGTGATTTTCTCAAGGTTAAGCTTTGTTGTTGTTTTTCTCATGACCCCACTCCGGGACGTATACATTGACGTAAATTGTTGTCTACAATTCAGGCTTGCAGCCAGCTCTCACCACACCAGTAGTGGTAGCGTCTGTTTTTTTACAAGTTGGGGGGAGGGTGGGCGGTTGCTGGCCTCACTTCCAAATCTTCCATCTTCTTAGGACTCACTACAGGTTAGTAAACGAACTAGGTAGGGTTCAGGTAGTCGAACCCACATCGTCCAGTGTACCTCATAGTATTCTATCATCGAGTCATAGACAGACGTTTTACGAATTTCGATTACAAAATCGTTTAAGAGAGTGTTTCAGTGTCCTTCGTTGTATGCCAGTCATTAGGTGGTGATGTAGATGTCAAGTTCTAAGTGTGTTGCAAGTGTCGAAAATATCCACTGAGTCATGAAGTGCTTATATAGAGGACAATTCGGTGAAGAAAATTGTCTTCACGGACGATCTCGTCTTCATAGGCTGTACAATTGTATTCACGTTTAACCGAAAATGTATAATAGTTTATGATTGAGTAATAAGGTGGGGGTAGGGTGGGAATTTATGCAACTACTCAGAAGGCAAAAGGTAGTTGTGTAACAGTCAATGACACGATGGAATTAAGGAAGTACAAGTTGATAAGGTGAAAACTGTTATTCGATGAGAAGCGATGTGGTTGAGTGTCCACTTGACAGATGTGAAGATGGCTAAAAAAAAACTTCGTAAATCCTACAAAAGGAACATATAAGGAGTTCCTTCACTTATCCAGCCGGGATGCACAGTTTCAACCACACGCCGGCGGAACACATGAAGATGTCAAAACCAGAGTGGGGAAGGCAAGATACGCTCTCGTCAAGCTGAAACCAGTTTAGAAATTCTCTGCACTCCGTCTCAGCCAGCATAAAGAACAAGATTCGAATTTTTCAACACAACTGTGAAGTCAATCAGTCCTTCTGTGTATGCGTTAGAAACTTGGCGGCCGTGTCACGAAAAGGATTTCCAACAAGGTAGTAGCAGCTTCCACCTTCTCTGGCTGGTTCCATACTGAAGATCAAGTGGCCAGCCGGCCAGAAACAGCAACAAAAAACTCTGGGTAGGAACAAACCAGTAGGCGAGAGCTGATTGGTCAATAAATATGTGAGAGAAAATGGAGATGGATCGGGCTTACATTCAGGAGGCTGTCGAATGACATAGCGCTCAATGCAGGCCATCAATCAAATGGAATCCTAATGGGAAGCGAGAAGTGGATCTCTCTCTAGTGTGACATGGGGGAGATCATACGAGGAAAAGAGATGAGAAATTATGGTCAACTGTGGATGCGGCTGAAGAGGATAGCAGAAAATAGGACAAAGTGAAAGTGTGTTGTTGAAGCCCTACGTTCCATTCGGCACTCAAAGGAGTAAAAATATAATAAATTTACTAAAAATAGAAAAAAACAGGTAGGAGAGAGTATCGGACCATGGTAGAATAAGAGATTAAGGAAACCTTTCCAGCACACGAAGTTTTGAGTTGTATTTAATAGATTTCCTGTTCCAGAGCCTAACACTCCATGGACTATTCGGTCTAGCCTCGTAGATAACTTTAAAGGACCACTCTATTGGATCTGTGTGGCCTTCAGAATTGAGACAGTAATTGCTTTGCGCTGCCTTCTTGATATAACCATATCGGATATAATATTCAGAGATACGTTTGGAAAGTGTGCACTTTGTATGACCTTACCAAGTTTCGAATTCCTACTTTCATCCTGTCATTGGTATTATATTATTTAGGGAATGGTAACTAGTTGTAGAATCAGGGGCGCGCATTTCGTCCTATTAGGGACTCGTCATATCTGGATGTACCTGAGACAATGGGTGTTCGGTTTTAGTTTCATTCAGAACATCATCAATCACTGGGAATATAGATATATTCAACTGACAAGTCTTAGACAGGATGAAATGTGCATCTTGAATTCTACTGTGTATCTGCTATACCTCATTCCTTCTAGAGTTTGAAGAAATCACGCTATTGATGTAAGTGATAGATTCATAATCGAAATTGTACCAGTTTGCTCAGTATTTATATTGTTATCTAGTGAATCCTATCACTTAGTCTTTTTTTTCCTTCACGCCCCCAGTGGAACATAGGGCTTCAAGCTAGTGGCTTGAAGTTTGCGTCGGTGGCACAGTGGTTAGGACTCTCGCCGACCATGTACATGGTCCGGGGTTCGAGCCCCCGCCGACGCACACCTGATATCTATGGTTGGCCTGCGAATTTTGGGCTACCGATATCCACGCTGAAAATTCCACACTTGTACCAAAAATACGGTGTGGAATCAAGCTGTAACCAAAAAAAGTTTCTGTAGCAGTGTTTAATTTTTACAGGATGGGGTTGCTAGCCTCATGCCCAACCTTTCCTCTTTAGCAACATTATTTCCGGCTTAGAGAGGTAAAGGAATGCGTCTGTGACCGGGGATTGAGCCCCGGACCATGTGCATGGTTGGCGAGCGTCCTAACCGCTATGCCTCCGACGCTATTATCACTTAGTAGAGTAACATAAATTGAAACTTTTATAACGGAAGGTTACTGATTTGTGGTTGTCGGTCAACTCAACTAGAATCCACGTTCAGGACACTATACTCAGATCAACTGATCATTTGAAAATATTCCCCCACAGTGAGATAGACACAGAAGTTAGATTTAACTAGGACGACAGCGAGAACAATTTATTATTTTAAATGGACGATATTCATAATTTACATAATCTCAGAAATTTAAGCCAGAAATAAATAAATAATTAAACGAATCTGATTGGTTGTATGACATTATAAATCCTCGAAAATTAAGGCCAAAAATCAACCAATCAGGTTGTCATGTCAGTGCATGTGTAAATCATGATTTTATTACTGATAGTGATAGGTTATTCGTCCTGAAAGAAAAACAGTGAGTTCTGTTTAGAAAACTCGGTCACTCAGAACAGAGCATCCACACATATAGCACACAGTCTATGTGAACTACAAGACAATTGTTGTGTTTGAGCTGATGATACTGCCCAGTTGCTCAGGTTGGATTCAATGGAGTGGTATTCGTATCTGGAAGCTCTTGGCTTAACGTCAACTACCTAAGGCTGCATCTCTACATTGTTTATTAGGTTGGTACGTATTTTACGTATCTTATCCATTGTCTCTCTCTCATCTTCCTTTGTTAGTTGAGTGGTAGTGGGGTTAGAATATCAGGTAGAAGATATCCTTATTTCTGTACTTTGAAGTTCCTGTAGCAGTATTTTTGTTTCTACGGGGTAAGGTTGCTAGCCTTACGTCTAACCTAACCTCTTTTTACCAACCTTACTACCAGCTGAGCAGGGTATAAGAGTGAATTGACCTGGGATCGGACCCCGGTCTACATGAGGCGTGGTCGGAGAGCGTTCTAACGCTAAACCACCGATGCAACGGAAGATATCCTCCTGATCTATAAAGGCACAGGCTATTTTTCTGCAATGTGTAAAGAAGTTCGGATTATTTCTGAGTGCGTGATGTCACATCTCAAACATTTATGATTCTAGATTTGGTCATGGCACGACAAACAGTTCATATTTTCTCTTAATCTAGTAACAACAGAAGACAAGGGATAGTCAACAGATCGTTTATTGAGAAAATCAAAAGATATTTATAAATTTTTATGTACATTAATATTCTTTACTGTAAGCAGTGAAGCAACGTCTTCTGATTGGTTGTTTTATTGCTTAGGCTTATCCTGTCATCTCATTTTTGACCGTTTCTTAGACGGTTCGGTCTACGAATTGTATCTGCCCACGTTAAGTGTGCTGTGATTGGTTGTTGAGTTCCTCAAGGTTAGGCTTTATTCTTGTTCTTTCCCATGACCCCGATTCGGGAAGTAAACATTGACATAAATTGCTGTCTACAATGCCGGCTAGCAGACAGGTCTCACCACAAATTGGTAGAAATAGGAATTCACAGACCATTGGGTTGGGCCTCAGTGGCTGAATAGCCTACGAAGTTGCTTCGTAACTAGAACGTCCGGGGTTCGAACTCCGGTGGGTTGGTGCGTACTGTCAGTGAGTCCCAAACTAGGACGACAGAAACAGCTATTCAGTACTGTCAACTGATTTTCCAATGGTTCTCTAAATAATGTCAGCTCATGATGAAATCCTGTAACCAATCAAATCCCTACAAACCAACACTTGAATAAAATTTATCAATAAAGGTGCAATTAAACATTGTCAGTTAAATGAGAACATCAAACAAAGCTAGACTAATGAATTAGATAGACTATCACGTGCATCTGTAAACTAGATTACGAACCAAATAAACAAAATTTGTATGATTCATTGTCTTGCAAACGGATTAAATATGATGTGAATATTTAGAATATTTACAAGCCAGTACAGAAAGAAAACTGGTCTAAACATTAAAATTTAAAAAAACATTTAGTTAATTTTGAAGGAGTCCTTTGATGACAAATAGTAACATTCTGTTGACTTTTATTGCTATAAGAATAGAAATTGACCACTGTTTTTTTATTCCTTTATGTTCCCAGTGGAATATGGGGCACCTTCAAGCTAGAGGTTTGAAGTTTCTGTAGTAGTTAGTGGTGATTATTTTTTACAGGATGGGGTTGCTGCTGGCCTCATGCTTCACAACCTTCTCTCTTTACCAGTCATGCTACTCGCTTAGTGAAGTACAGGAGTGCGCCTGTTGCCGGGGATCAAAACCCGGACAACCTGTGTGGTCGGCGAGCATTCTGACGCTGTGCCACCGACGCACAATTGACCGACTAGGGTACAGTGTCATTCGACCATCACAATATATTGATTTGACAGAAAGCACACAGTGGTACAGCATTATCTGCTTACTGATGACGTCGACCACAGTTTACTGCTTCTTATTAGATAATTGGAGGTAATCCACTGACAAGCTTGGATCTAGGTCTTCTGCTTGTTTGCACTCACCAGTCAGCAAGGCATATCTGGAATTTTGAAGGAATTCATGCTCTCCTTCTTATATTCGAACCTGTGATATCCAATAAGTGCTGTAGTCAGAGTCATTCACTTCCGAGACCCCAGAATTGACTTGCTACCAGGGAACAAACTCGTTGACTTAGAATGTGCAGATGATATAGTCTTTCTAGGTGAAGACGCTAACAAAATGCAGAGTATTCTGAGCACCTTGAGCTGCAATCTGAGAATGTTTGGGCATGCGATTCGCTCCCGCCAAATGTAAGATGATGATACAGGACTGCACTACATTGACTCCTAGCTTAGAAATAGGGAGTGAAGTGGTAGAGCACGTAGACCGCTTCACTTATTTTGGAAGTACCATCAGCCAGCGCCAACAGGTTGATCTCTGACGAAATCTCAGCACGGATACAGAAGGCTCGTTTTACATATGTCAGTTTACACCGTCTCAGGCATACACGAGATATTTGACTATCGACCAAAGAGCGGGTGTACTGCTCATCAGTCCGCTCCGTCCTCCTTTATGGCTGTGCGCATGACCTGGCCATCGAGAGTGAAAGACATGAAAACATGGCTAGCTATCTGTCTTTGATCATAGGTGACTGCGTTCTATCTCCCATGTGAAGTGGTTTAGTAGAGTGAGCAATATTGAGTTTAGGTGTTGGTCGAGTGTTAGGTAAGGAGGGGAAATCAATTGACGAGGCTGTGAAGTTACATTGATTGAGATGGTTAGGACATGTGTTACTCATGCCTAACCCATTGACCACCTTCCTCGACGGGCAACGTTAGCTGACGTAGGATCAGTTTCGAAAAGAGCCAGTGGTGGTCAAACGAAAACATGACTTCATCAGTCAATGAAATCCATCACAACAGTTAATTTCAACCAGCCACGTAGGAAGGTGTAGATTGGCTATCCGGTTGGGGTCATCGTGACGGTGAACACCAATGAAGTTTGGAGACAATTGGTGAGTGATTCAATTAGATCTAAGCAGGCTTAACTTTGATATACATCAGTTTACAAATAAAAATTCAAATATAAACCAATCATGGTGTTTTGTCTATAGGATAATTAGATGGTGAATATAAATTGCACAATTAGTCATAATTGTAGTAATGATGATAATAATAATAGTAATAATAATAATAATGGTCTTATCAATAATAATGATGAAAAAATGAGGCAATATGTGATAAAACGAATAATGAAAAAATAGCATGATTAAACAAACAATTGTTCAGGCGGAAGTAGTCCATAAAGTCTTGTAAAAACAAATGAACCGATTACGTAATGTTAGACGGTAAGGGAAGTAAATGAGGCACGTTTTTTCAGTGAAGATGTGATAAGATTAAGGGATGAAAAGAGAGCGGTTGAAAATATAAACAAGGGATGGTGCAGAAGTCATTAGTTGGCTACGTCTCAGTAGGCCAAGGGAGGGATAATGACTGTACGAACTTCTTTTGAATGCATAGTTTAGGGGCCTAATAGTCCGAATACCTATCGCCTTCCTGAGCTGTGTGCAGTAGACGAATACGAAGTCTATTGGAACGATTCGGTTGAATACGGTGAATTACCTTGAAGACTCGGTTTCTCTACTAAATGACCACTATCAACTAAATGTGACAAAACTGAGCCACGGATTGCTTTTGTCTGTCCTTTGCCAAACCACGATGAGAGATATTCACAAACACGTTGGCTAAGCTGTCTAGTAGTACGCCCAACATAACTGTCACCGCAGGTGCAGTTAAACTGATAAATGCACATAAATCTGGCACCATTAAAGTCACTATTAAATTGTAACTTAGTAAATAGACGCCATAGTCTCAGGTATTCTCTCTGATGTTTTCATATGTTTCTTTATGAAACTACTCGGATAGCCCATCCCCATCAAGGAATCGTGAATATATTCAAATTCCTTTTGTAAGAGGTCATGAGTACATATATTTCTTGCTCTACGCGCGAGACATTTTACAACATTCCTTTTATATTTAATGGGCACGTAACTAAGGTAGTGTGTGTGTATTACCCTGTGAATGTGCTTTTTCTATAAACGCTACTTCCAAGTGACCCATCTTCTCGCTTACTTACCAAGACATCCAGGAAATATAGTTTACTATCCTGCTTCTCTTCACAAGTAAAGGTAAGCAAAGGGTGGACGGTGTTCAGTTTCAGCAACAATTTATCTATACTTACATTCCCATCAGCTAAGATAAATGTATCATCGACAATATCAGTAATACATATCAAACTCCTTGATGTTGTCTTCCAATTTCCTGTTATCTAATCTTAGAGAATAAATTCTCTTTACCTTTCTACTACATTGTTTTCAAAAATGATATATATATGCATACAAATTAGAATTTATTAAATGTAAAATGTATAAAAATGCTTCAGGATTTCATCATTGTTAGGACACAGCATAAAATAGTAGATCATCCTTTCTCGTGAATCATGTGATTTATCTTGTGATGGAATTACTATGTTGGTGTATTATTTCTCACGCATAGTGTGCGTGATCAATTCATCGTCTTTTGTCACACCTTGGACTGTCTTTGTCGGATCGCCAACCAATCAGAATCGACATTTCTAACCAAAAAGAACAACTCATTCTCATGGTTGTGAGCTGACTTTATTATAGTTAAGAAAATGTGTAAATATAATGTGTTGTTACTCAAACTACACAGTATAATACAATATCTTACAGTCACAGGCCAACTTTTTTTTATCATATGATATTTGCATGGCTCAGTAAATCGGATGGTGTAACGCATAAATAGACGTATTAGCGTATCAGTCGAGTCCATTACCGTTATAGCAATTAACAGGCGCAGACACAACAACGGATCTATTCAATCCAGTTCAGTTCAGTTATAACAGTCATAAGCTGATATTGGTTACAGAACCACTGGAAAACCTATACTGAAGTATTGGAAAGCTATTTCGTCCCAGCTTGTAGCTCTTCAACAGCACGCATCCACTCATTGGATCGGGTCCCAGTGGCTAAATAGTCTACTAGCTAGCTTGACTTGTAATCAGACTGTACTGGATTCGAACCCCGATTGGTGTGTAATGCTGAAGTTTCTCAAACTTAGACAACAGAAACAGATGTCCAGTACTCTAGTACAGTTTTTCCATTGGTTCTGTAACCGATATCGGCTTATGATAAAATTTAGATAAAGCAATAAGAAGACGTAATTTGTCTGAATCGTGTAATGTATTTGCGCAACACATTTCGAACAATCTGATCACACACGGACTTGTCATAGGAATATATATATAAAAAATTAATAAAGAGGTAAGAGGTGAGAAAAATAGACTTAGGTCAAGTTAAAAGGACATATTCAAGGTCAAAAAATAAAAATGAAGACCACTAAACCAAATAGCAGAGGTAATAGTACATCTGCTATGGTATCAAAACAAAATTTACCAAGGAAGGTTTAATGTGATGACAAATTGTTTTTGAACGCATAAAGGTGGCTTGAACTTTCTAATTGCTAGGGCTTCTACAAACTTTAGGATACGCCCCAAACACGTTTTATAGATAGGTTTAAAAGATCCGTTAACATCAATTTTATGACCTGTCTCTATAATATGTTTCGCAATAGAAGAGCTAGGTCTCCTGTTCTCACCGTTAATAGGTTCTGATGATTCCATTTGTTTCTGGAGCCATTTTGGAATATGCTCTGAAGCCCTTACTTGCAGAGATCGATGAGTCCTCCCTATGTATGTGTGTCCACACGTACATTCAAATTGGTAAATACAGTGGGATGTGACGTCATTTTTTCGCATGTTCGAAGGACTTAGATAGATATAATGGCTTTACATTCCTTGGTAAATTTTGTTTTGATACCATAGCAGATGTACTATTACCTCTGCTATTTGGTTTAGTGGTCTTCATTTTTATTTTTTGACCTTGAATATGTCCTTTTAACTTGACCTAAGTCTATTTTTCTCACCTCTTACCTCTTTATTAATTTTTTATATATATATTCCTATGACAAGTCCGTGTGTGATCAGATTGTTCGAAATGTGTTGCGCAAATACATTACACGATTCAGACAAATTACGTCTTCTTATTGCTTTATCTAAATTCATAAAGGGAACTAATTGTTATGATAAAATGCTGTAATCAATCAATTCCCTGAAAATTACCACTTTTTAAAATGTGCATTCATTCACACATAAACTAAACAAAAAGAAGAACAGAGAACCTCACACATGGCAGTCTGTTTAAATCACTGGACTAGCAGAATTTCCAATTAAATAAAGGCGTCGTTTGATCTCACAGCATTGTAATATTTCAATTAGTCCAAAATTAGCAAAAGAAACTATGCAAAAATTACCCTAAAGCGATGAAAGCTTAAAAAAGGCAATGTACAACTTGGATAGAACTCATAGAATTATGTCTGAGACCATACTTCCAATTCAGTACTCAAATATCCAATGAGATAAAATGAACACCAATATGGTAACCCATATCAGGATTAATAGCTGACTCGGTTAGGCGAAGATTACAATTTATAACCTTACCTATAATTAAACCTAAGACCTGGTTTTTGTCACGTTGATTATACATTTGTAATAATTAAAGGAAATGATTTAGAATATACCGAGGATTGGAAGAAAGGATACTTATTCAAACTACCAAAGAAAGGAGACTTAAGTCAATGCAAAAACTGGCGCGGAATTATGCTCCTCTCCATCACAAGCAAAATACTAAGCCGCATCATCCTGCAGAGAATCAAACAAGCCCTGGAGGAAAAACTTCGACCGAAACAGGCTGGATTCAGAAGAGACAAGTCATGTATTGATCAAATCGCCACCTCTCTAACTCAACTTCATCGACTTTGAAAGGGCCTTCAACAGCGTCGATCGAGAGGTCATTTGGCAACTACTTCGCTACTACAGGGTGCCATCGACAATTATACATCTCATCAAATAGTCATACGACAATGCTGCATTCCAAGTAATCCACAACGGGAAACTTACGGAATCCTTCGAAGTGAGGACGGGAGTAAAGCAAGGCTGCCTACTATCACCAATGATTTTCCTGATTGCAGTAGATTGGATAATGCGACAGACAGCGGGCAATGGGGAAATAGGCATAAAATGAAACAACACAAAACAACTTGGAGGATCTGGACTTCACCTATGATGATATATGTCTGATTTCCCACAAACTGGAAGATATACAAGCGAAAAGCAATACGTTGGAAGAAGAAGCATCGAAGATTCCTATCTTTGAACATAGATAAAACAGAGGTGATGAAGATTCCTGGACAACATCAACAGCAACAACAACAGAAAACAATCAGCATAAATGGGAGGAACTTGAAAGGAACAACCTTCTTTACCTACCCGAGAAGCATCGTTTCAGCTACAGGCGGAACTGACGAGGATATAAAAGCAAGAATCGGAAAAGCAAGACAAGATTTCATTACTTCCAAGTCTGTGGGAAGGTCAGCAGCACTTGGCATGAAAAATAACACCCGGATTTTCAACTCCAATGTGAAGTCAGTGCTACTCACTACACGGATCAGAGACTTGGCGCGTCATAAAGAACATCTCAAACAAAATACACACCTTCATTAACAGTCGTCTTCGCTCAATACTACGCAAGATCAGATGGTCGGCCAGAAAAGATCAGCAACAGGATGGGATCTCTGGCATTGAGCGAACCAACACAGCAGGAGCCGATTGTGGAACGAATAGGCAAGAAGAAATGGAGATGGACTGGCCATACTCTGAGGAAACCATCAAGTCACATCACTAGAGAAGCCCTCGAGTGGAACCCGAAAGGGAACCACCTAGCTGGTCGTCCAAGGGTGATATGGAAGAGGTCATGTGAAGAGGAGATGAAAGCGTGTGGGCAGACTTGGAGCGGGGTGAAAACGTTTGCAGAAAACCGAAGGCAATGGAGACGCGCAGGTGAAGCCCTATGTTCCTCTAGGAATTAAAGGAAATAATAATAATAATAGTTTCGAATATACACAAATTAATAAACAACATATTTAAAGACATCAAATTCCCCAAGAGAGAAGAAGAATTAGATAACAAAATTCCATTCTCACTTGTCTGAATCAAGAGAACTAACACAGAAAATTTAGAAACACAAATATGCAGAAAATCAACACCCACCGACCAAATACTCAACTACAGTAGTAATAACCCAATTTCTCACAAAGCAAGCTGTGTGCAGACATTGTTTAAAAGAGTTCAGACACACTGTAGCACTTCAGTGTTGAAGAGAATGAAGAAAAGAATACCTACTATCTGTCTTTAAAAAGAATGGATATCCTCATAATTTCATCGAAAGGTGTTTAAACTCGAGTCATAACACCAACACCAAGTCATCATCAAAGACAACAAGAAAATTCATTCTACTGTATGTAAACGAAAATATCTATGAAATAACAGCTAAAATATTGAGACCGTTTGAAATAGATATAGCACACAAGCCAGCCAGACGGCCAACACAATCCCTTCATTCGATATTGTGTAAACTGAAAGATCCAACATAAAAAGAAGATAAAATTAATACCATTTTCAAAATAAATTGTATAAACTGTAACAGACATCACATCAGTCAAAGTGGGCGCTCCCTTCAAATCCGAATCCGAAAACACAAATTACCTGTAAAAAGACATGATTTGCATTTTTGCATATCAATTTATGTGTATAATTATGGACACCAATTTGATGATTGGGATAATATAGAAATTTTAAATAGAGGAAACACCGAAAGTGCAGTCAGGGAGTTTTTAGAAGCTTGCTACTCAAGTGAATATATTTATATATTTATTTAAAACGTAAGAAATCAATATTCATTGACACATTGATATATATATATTGAAGCCATTTAACAAGTCTACCTGACAGAAAAAGAATACACTAAAATAACATACTATTCAATGGATTTAGAACGTAATGTAAAAATTATTGAAGAATTAAAAATGGAAATGAATTCGCTAAAAGAACAAATAAAATTTCAACGTCCACAAACTTCCGACTTAATTAAAAGTTTATTTCATTATTTTATCGAGAAAGCTGATGAAGACATATGGCTTGATAAAAGTGCAGCAGTTAAAGCAGATAATCCATTCAAGGAGAGATCATGTTGTCCACTTTTATAAATAACTACAGCAAAAATACAACAAATAAATAAATTCCCAGTTTGAATGATAATTCAATGTGTTCAATATATATTAAATATACATATATATTGAAAATAATTGCGTACATCATTGTTGTTGTTGATTTTCATGAATAATTCCCATTCGAACATTAGTAGACAGAAGACAAGTAGTTCAGCGAAGAGTCTCTTTTCGGCGAATTCGTTTTCATAGCTGTACAATCGCAAATATATATGGTTATTTTGTGTGTGTGTGTGTGTGTATACATTAAATTTGTCAAACGAAAATACAATTAGTAAGTTCAGATGAATTGGATGTTGATAAGAGGATAGCAACAAAAGTGATGAGTTGTCAAAAACGATTGTTAAAGAGGAGTAAGTTCAGGTGAATTGGATGTTCATATAAGAGGATAGTAACAAAAGTGATGAGTTGTCATAAATGATTGTTAAATAAGAGTTACGTAATGGCATGAATAGTTTGATGAATGAGTTGTGCTCAAAGGGTGTACATGGAAACAAAATAATATACAGAATTACACAAGGGTTTTAAGTTAGAAAAATAAACATACAAACAGAAGTAAGGTCAAATCAAACAAACAAAGAAAAGTTAGGTCAAATCAACGGAGTTGTTACCATGAGAGTAGAAGTGGTTGGATAATTTTCTTTTGTATGCATAGTTCTGGTTCCACCAACTGGATGGCTAGGGCTTCTGCGATGCAAAGAAGACGGAATCGTACTGTCTTTGGAAGGTTGTTCTTCACTTTGTAGATTACTTTGATGGAGGCGTTCGTTGAGATGGAATGACCAGTGTTGACGAGATGTTCGATTATTGCACTCCTTATATGGCCATTATTTCCTTTCTGTAGCCACGCTGGATAGTGTTCTTTGACCCTTTTTGACAGGATGCGCGTTAAACGACCGATGTACCTGGCTCCACAGCAACAGGTGAACTGATATATACGCATAGAAGTGGTCATGTGCGGAATCTTGTCCTTTGGGTTTCTGTAGATCAGCGGGCGACTGGAGAACACTATTCTTAGTGTTGCCGCAGGGAAAGTTCTTCCTAAAGAGGTGGAAATTCTCCTTCTGAGGACGTCACTAAGTAGGTCTCCTTTGAAGTCTAGGTTCATATAAAGTATCTTTTTTGGCACGGATGGTGTCTCTCGCTTTTGGTTTTTCTGTTTGATGTTTTTGTCTACGAATCTTGGTGGGTAGCCATTTTGTATGAAGATTTCCCTCAGGAAGTTTAGTTCTTCTTCCATGGTGTCGGAGCTGCAGATGCGTCTGACGCGAGTGGCAAGGGATTTAATTAGGTTTCTTTTCCGACTGATTGGTACCCAGCTGTAGATTGTTGATTTTACTGCTGTCTAAGTTGTAGAGTCAGCTGATGATAGTCTGATTTTATTGTGTTTCAACATAGAACTCTGCACCGATGTACAGCAGTTCATTTCGCCACACTCCACTCCTTCTAGCACACAAACCAACACAAGAAAGTAGAAGTAATGCAAAAAAGAGACAGTAAACAGAGATACGAGGCAAAAAGAATAGTAATAACGAAGAACAATATAGTTTCATTGGAAATCATAAGTCAAAAGGAGTGGATGCATCTGCTCCAGACATTGAGAACTGGGATTTTGAGCTAGTCATATCACCCACCAATTGTCTCCAGCCTTGATTGCTGATTACCGTCCTGAAGCCCCCAACTAATCAGGCGGCCAGGCTACACCTTCCTACGTCACTGGCTGGCTTAAACTAACTGTTGTGAAATGTGCATCTTGAATTCTACTGTGTATCTGCTATACCTCATTCCTTCTAGAGTTTGAAGAAATCACGCTATTGATGTAAGTGATAGGTTCATAATCGAAATAGTACCAGTTTGCTCCGTATTTATATTGTTGTGTAGTGAATTCTGTCACTTACTAGAATAACACAGAGTGAAAGTGTTATAACGGAAGGTTAATGATTTGTGGTTGTCGGTCAACTCAACTGAAATGCATGTTCAGGACACTATACTCTGGTCAACCAATCATTTGAAAATATTCCCCACAGTGAGACAGACACAGAAGTTATATTTAAGTGGGACGATAGTGAAAACAATTTATTATTTAAAATAGGTATCGGTGGGACAGCGGTTAGGACTCTCGCCGACCATTTACATATTCCAGGATTCGATCCCCTGCCGACACACACTTGATTTCAGTGGTCGGCCTGCAACATTTGGTCTGGCGATATCACATGCTGAAAGTTTCATACTTGTACCAAAATTGTGGTGTGGAATCAAGTTATAATCAAAACAAACTCAAAAAAATAAATAAATTTCATTGACTGGTGCTGTGTTTTGGTTTGAACGCCGCTAGCTAGCTCTTTTTAGCCTCACTCTATGTCACATAACATTACCCATTGCCGAGGAAGACGACGACTAGGCATTTGTAACACATGTCCTAAATATCTCAGTCGATGCAGCTTCACAGTCTCGTCTAATGATTTCCCCTACTTGCCTATCACTCAACCGAAGCCTAACCTGAGTATTGCTTACCCTACTATACCACTTAGTACGGGAGATAGAACACAGGCACTTATGATCAAAAACAGCTAGCCAGGCTTTTCATATCCTCTACTCTCAATGGCCAGGTCTCACACTCCATGTACTACACTAAGTAGACAAAACAGAGATTCGAAAGATGTATACGGTAAAAAAGAATAGTGACATGGAAAAACAGGAAGATTTACTGCATGGAGTAGATCAAAAAGATTGAATGCATCCGTGCGATTGAGAACGACTTTGATCAATAACACCACTTTCCTTTTGCCCTGTGTTTGGATTTTACATGGTCCATCTTCTGCTTTCCCTCTGCGATGTTGACTGCTTCTTTTCGCTCCGTCCACCATCTCGTCATACTCCACTGCTGGTAGCGGAGCCAGAACTTGTTATGCATTGGTAGTCGTAGTTTCCTCCTGTACATCAACTGAAACGGTGTTTTCTTCATCGTTTCTTGGGCGGACACATAATGCGCCAGCAGAATTAGTGGGAGCCTTGTCTCCCTGTTACCTCTCTTTGTGACCAGCCACTCCTTTGTGGAACTTTTATTTCTCTCCATCAAACTTCTCATTTGTGGCTGATGTGGCGTTGATTTAGTTTTCTTGATGCCTACCTCTTCCAGCCGGTTATTAAAATTGATCAACACATAAGGTGAGTTATAGGTAAAGGGTATTAAGGCTACGTGATGAGGTAAATAATCAGGATGCACTTAGAAACGAATGAAAGTGAAGTACCACGTAACACAGGAGTTATAAAGAGTTTTTTAGAAAAAATTATCATGTTAGCGGAAAACAACAAAATCGTCACCATGACAGTAGAAGTGGTTGGATAGTACGCTTTTGTATACAGAACTCTCTTTTTTCTACCTGACTACCTGTGTAACGACAGAAGACAAGGGCCAGGCATCAGATCGTTTATTAGGGAAATCAACACGTATTTATATATTTTCATGTACATTGTTATAGCTTATTGAAGCAAACAAACACAGTCTTCTGATTGGTTGTTTCTCACAGAAAGTTAACCTTGCATCTTTTTGTAACTGTTTCTTGAATGTCAGGTCATCTATATGTTGACTGTATCTGCCTACGCAAAGTCTGCTCTAATTGGTTGTTGAACCAGTCTTGTTCGTATTTTCTGAAGACCAATATTTGCGACATAAACATTGACGTGAATAATTGTCCACCAATTTGGCAGATGACAAGAGCTAGCCAACAAATTGTTTCTTGAGCTAATCAAGAGGTATTTATAGATTTTTATGTACATTATTGTTATCAGAGAAGTAACGTCTTCTGATTGGTTGCTTTCTTGCTCAAGGTTAGTCTGTACTGCTTGTGACCGTTTCTCAGAAAGTTAAGCCATATATCTGCTAATCGTATTTGCACACGTTACGTGTGCTGTGATTGGTTGGTGAGTGCCTCAAGGTTAAGCTTTGTTATTGTTTTTTGTCATGACATCGACTCGGGAAGTGAACATTGACGTCAATTGTTGTCTACAATTTTTCGATTACAAACAGCTCTCACCACAGTACATACCAACTCTCTGACCATCGTTTTGAAAAGAAAGTAGAATAGGTTGTTTTGACTACAAAGTTGATGTCCAAGGGGAAAAGTGGTCAAAACAAGGAAATTCATAAATTTTTTTTGTAGGAGGAGACGAATATTCTGGAATTAAAAGATGAATTCAAACATAAGATTGAGAGGGATAGTAACTTAATCGTGTGTGTGAACGGTCATTTAAACAAAATAATAAAAGTCAGGTTATGTCATAAAATGAACTGAAGTGTTGGAAATGTAAGGTAAAGGAGTTAGTGTTTACCATATCAGTAATAGGTTATTATTATTATTATTAAGCTCTTTTCAGGCTTCAGTCTTCAAAAGACCACAGTCATCGCCTTCCTCCTCGACCAGTGTTCACTGACATAGTATCATGTTAGAAAAGGGTTACAGGTAGCCGAATGAAAATATTTAATCAATCCATAACGTCCCTGACTGTTGGTCTGAGTCATAAAGAGAGATGTATACTGCTCGTTTGGCGTCCTTGAGACTCTAATAATCAATGATTGCAGACTGTTGGTGATATAACTCAAATTCTTCCTTACTGCCTCAGATGCATTCTTCTTTGATGTGGTTGTGTTCTCAGAACTGGATAGTTAATTTGCGAAGTTTTAATTGCTTCACCCTCTAGACAACATCTTCAGTGCATACTTTAATTTGAATTGAAGTGAGCTTTTAGATTTCTCCAAGAGTGTACTAGTCACTTCTCTTGGTGGGTGACGTTGAACGTGATTTCTTGTTTTTGTGTGTTTTCGCACCCCATCTAGGTTACTTGTATTAGAACTGATTGTTTCCCTGAATTGAACTTTGACCCTTTGTGTGTGAGATTTCCTTCTTATCGATTGGTTAATTTTGTCTATATCAGCGTGTCTATTGATTGATGATTCACCGGAATACCAGGTAGCCTTCTAAAAATTCTTAAGCATTTTTGGTGTTTCCCCTGTCTAACATTTGAATGTTAGTTGTCCTAGTCGAATTGATGTCTGTGGTTGTCAGTATGCAGCGAGGCGATATGAGTGATGGAGTGAATGTCATGTCTTTTGACGGCTAGTTAGTTTATGTTCATGGATACGAAGAAGGAAGGGACGTCCACATTGGCCAATGTAGTGTTTCTTCGAGTTGTTACTATTTATTTTGTAGATAATGTTGGTTTTATCTTCCTTCGTTGTTGAGTCTTTTATTTGACACAAATCTAGCTGAGTGAAGTGATTTTGTTGGTTTTTGTGAGACATCAATTCCTTTTCAAGGTTTGAAGAGTCTTGCAGTAGGGCGATTTTCTTTGTGCTTTCGTTGGGGGCTCTTGGTTTGATAGGTTAGCTTAGGGGTATATGTCTTTTGATAAAATTCCGTGGATATCCGTTCTTTTGGAAGACGTCTTTGAGATATCTTTCTTCAATTTTTCTTAAGGTGAGAGTTCTGCAATGAGTCTTTGCCCTCTTGAATAGTGTTTGTATACGATTCCTTCTGTGTGTTATTGGATTGTCGCTGTTATGATTGAGTATTTGATCTGTTTGCGTTGATTTTCCTTAAACTTGAGTTTTTAATTCTTCCTTGGCTGTTAGCTTGACTAAGACTTCCAAAAATGCGATTTGGTTCTCGGATTCCCCTTTTCTTGTGAATTTGAGCTCGAGGAGAAAAGCGATTAATTGGCCTGAGTAACATATATGACCTAGACAAGTGAATCTATACAACTTTACAAACTCATCCTTTGACACTCTCTCCCTCCTTATCTAACACTAGACGCCTAATCTCATTATTGACTGACGAGATTATACCATCTAACACAAGAGACAAAACGTAAGTATCTGCTATCAAAGATTGGAAATTTTTGAACCTATCTGGAAGAAATTAAAGGTTTGTATTGCTGATTGTGTGTTGTGTGTGTGTGTGTGTATGTGTGAGTGGTCTCTACATCTATATGTGTCTGTAAATTGTTACTTTTTCTCAAGTAGTCTAACACGTACAGAAATGTAAGTGATTATTGACGTCTTTCAGTTAGTTATTTTCGATAGTGGTATTTACTGTATTATTATTATTATTATTCCCTGGGGTTCCGAGTGGAACATACGCGGCTTCAACAACACATCTCCACTTTGTTCTATTCTCTGTTGTCCTCTTTACCTGCCTCCGAAATTCCCCATTGTCTCTCATCTCCTCCTTTGCCTCGTATAATCTCCTCCATGTCAACTTCCCACTGGCCAATCACTCTTCGCTTCTCATTTGAGGACCCGCATGACACGCGATATCATTCGACGACCTCCTCAATGTACGTCCAATCCACCTGTCTCCATTTTCCCCTACATATTTGTTGAGCAGTCGGCTTTCACGTGTTGTTTTTTTCCGACCCAGAAAGAATTTCTTGTTGCTAATTCTTTCTGGCCGACCGGCCATTTGACCTTCAGTATGCAGCTAGCCACAGAAGGTGGCAACCGTTGATAAGAGTCTGAAACCAACCGGTGAAAATGCTTTTCATGACGAGCACACGGTTCAGGTTTCTGCACTATAAACAACTGATTAACTCAACATTGGCGTTGCAAATATGAATCTCGCCCTTTGTGCTGAGTGACAGCAGAAGATTTCCAAATTGTTTTCAGGTTGATGAAGGCGTATCTTCCTTGAACTTCCAATTCTGGCTGACTGGCTGGCTTTGACATCTTCATGTGTTCCACCGAAGTGTGTTTGAAACCGCGCTTCCTGTCTGGATAAGTTAAGGAAGTTACCTCTTTGGTGCAGTCAAAAGTCGACGGATACCCATCCTTCTCATGTTAATTCCAACTACGTATACAAATTTACGTGTATCTGCGAGAGCAGTTACGTTGGAAGAACAGAAAGAAGGACACCGACACATCTGATTTTCTAAACATATGCCGAAAAGCCTACGTCTCGAAGGAACAAACGCTTATAAGAGCGTTATCACGAGACATCTCGATATGCGTCATGAGGTGGAAATCGCGAAATCCTTTAAAATTAGAAAATAGACAAAGGAGCTCCTCAAGTTTGCCGAAGCAATTTCTATCAAACTCGTGGAACCACATTAATGTGTTTAGAAAGAAGCAGTTATCAGTCTTTCCTTGGCCATTTGGTAACTGGATGTCTTTATTCTCTCTTTCATTTCATTACATAATCTTTGGTTTTAACCTCACTCCCCCTTTGATATAGTGTAATTTTGTTTGTCTCGTGTTTGTATGACTTGAGTTGAAATTAGTATATTGTGACCTAATTTACTTGTCACCCAGCATCCTACGCATCTCTCGTCTTTATTACGTAACTCCTTTACCATTGTATACATACATTTATTTTGTTTAAACATGAACTGTTTGTGTAAAAACTATACAAGCGCAATTTTTTGAGCACTGTTCACTAAATGCTGGACTTTCTGTCAACTGATGTCATATAAAATTTGGAAGTGTGTTAAAACTTTTCTGTACATGAATTTAATAATAATAATATATTTAGGCTGTAATAAAAATAATAAGCTTTATTCCAGAACAGTACTTGTGATATAGAATGGAATTCTCACCATTTTACTACAGTACTGCATCCAGTTAGTACATTAACAATAAATAAAGTTCTACATAGATTAAGGTTATCTCAGTCAGTTTTGACAACAACATATTAGCATGTCGGTAGCAAAGCCAAAATTAAACAGAGTGTTTGAAGGTGTTAGAAAAGTAGATACTACTAGCATATTTACTGGCGTAAGCGATAGCTAAATGGTAGAGATATACAGAGTGTGAAAGAGCAAACAAGAATGTTTTAAGTAGAGTTTGTAAGGAAGAGAGAAACAAAACAGCACATAACAAAAAATAAATACAGAATAAAAAAAGTAGAGAGAAAACGTTGTAACTGTAAATGATGTGAGTTGGAATGACGAGATCCATTTGTTCTACTGACTATTTAATAAGTTAAAGGTTTCACGCCTAATGCTTTCTTTATCGCACAGAACACGAGCTACATAGGGTGTGGATGAGTTTTTGTACTTACTAGTGCTGGCATATAGTTTCCTTATAGGCTCCTGGTTTTCTCTGAAGAGATACATCGGGAGAGTTGTGAATGTAGAGGGTGTTGTGAGTCAGATAAAATGGATTTCGCCCATTTTTCACATGAGTCCATGTGCCTGTCCACCAGAATATTAACAAGCTGGCTAAGTAGCAAACTGCTTACCCTGCTGACGACCTTTAACATCCTGCGTAATAAGGTATAGTCTTTCTTCAGTAGCCCTGGAGAAACTAAGGGGGAACAATAGAGAATAATAGGCAGGATGCAAGAGTTAACGAATTGTAGGAGCTAGGGTTGGGTTATACCAGAATGTCTTAACTTCTTGATGTAGAAGGTAGGACGGAATATTTTCTTAGAAATAATCAAGATATGAGACGACCAGGAAAGATCAGCAGATAGAATGACGCCAAGGTATTTAATTTCAGACTTGGTCTCTATTTCAGTGCCGTCTGTGTTGCACACCTCGTGAGTGCTAACCAGTTTATTTATGTCAGATTTATGCCTAAAGGTGAAATTAACTGTTTGGCATTTAGAGGGATTTAAGGTAAGACCGTTTTCCTTGGACCATTGGCTGATTTCTGATAAAAAGCCATTTAGTTTAGAGCAGTCATTTAGACATATTTGACAAAATATGCTGTAAGCAGCAGCTGATGAGAAACCAACGAAATAAACAAAAGATGGTACCATATTATTCTGCACAAACCACTGTTGTTGTTCTTGATTTGTTCATATACACAAATGAATACAAAGTATAAGAATAAAACTTGTGCACTGTGGTAAAGTGTAATTCCATTATGCGTAAATTTTGTTTTGATAAAGTCTCACAGTGTTATACAGTAATGTTTACTGATGACGTTTCGAGCACAATTTATTGCTCATAATCATATCAAGGTAATCACACGACTTCATCGAGTCTACACCCAACACATGCAATAGGAATGACTCGTCACTCATACCTGAAATATGGAAAATACTACTACCAATCAAATCAAGTGAAAGTCAAGAGAAAAACAATGGAACTATATAAATGAATTTAGGAAGTCGTGTGATTACCTTGATATGATTATGAGCAATAAATTGTGCTCGAAACGTCATCAGTAAACATTACTGTATAACACTGTGAGACTTTATCAAAACAAAATTTACGCATAATGGAATACAAAGTACTCTCATAAAATCTATGCTTACACACACAAAAACGCACACAGACACAAACACACACAAAGACGCATGGAATAATCCTGGTGTACTTCATAGACACACAAACGTACACATATTCACGGATAAAGAGCTATTTTAGCTTGTCTATGAATTGACTCTAAGTAAATCAATAGATATTTCTCGATGAGAAAGTTTGAAAGTCTAATTTCAAGATTGATAGAGGAAATACTTGACTTTAGAGTTAGATCTGCGTCTAGGGCTCTACTCTAATATAAATGTCTCCTTACTAATACAATGCTAAAAAATTCTACCACTCTAATGGTGACACGTTTGTTCATAATAGTTAGTCAATATCATCATTGTTAGGGTGAAGGGGGAGGGAGGAGTGATAATTAAACCCTGACAATTAATACAAGGCAGAAATAATCACAATGCAAATGGATTGTATAATCTATGATTTTGAGAAAATGGACAGTAGTTAAGAAATAAATGAGCGTTCAGCTTAATAATAATAATAATAATAACAGTGAGTTCGTTTCAACCAATATTGTCGATTCAGTTCGGAAATTTCAGCATGTTACAGAGTGTAGTGAATCTAATGTTCTCTTGATATAATATGGTGTGTGGGGGCGGGCGGGGGGAATACAAAAATTAACAGTTATATAACACGGGTTAAATGATGTTCACACTTTTGAAAAAATTAACAAATAAAAACAAAAAAAGTTGAGAGGATTATAAATATAAGAAGTACAATAACAATAAAGATTGATGTTGTAAGGGTGGAGGAAATGGTTTATTTAGTAGTGAAAAGAAGGTTGGTTAGTTAGTTCATGTTTAACACTATTTTCATCACATATAGTAAGTGCCAAATATGGTATAGTGAAATTTTTATACTTAGATGTACGTGCATCAAGTCTTCTGAAATGACTTCTTGTTTTACTTGAAGAGGAGACACAATGCTGGAGCTGCGGGTGAAGTGGATGCTCACAGTCTGACAAAATTCCCTTGGCAAATTTGCTGCGTGATATCAAGTGCCTATCATCAATGACAATGTCAGCGATTTGGCCCAATGGGATACCATTCGCCCTACTGACAGTCTTCAGAGTTCTACGAAGTATGACATAGTCTTTTTTAAGCAATCCAAGAAAGAATAAGCATGGGTGAACAGTAAAGAAGAATAGGTATGATGCAGGAGTTGACAAACTGTAAGAGGAGGCATTGGTTGAGTTATGCTTGAGTGCCTTAACTTCTTAATGTAAAAAGTCAAACGCAATATTCTTTTAGAAATCGCTAAGACATGCGAAGACCAGGATAGGTCAGAAGAGAGAATTAATCCAAGATACTTAACTTCAGACTTGATTTCTATATCAGTGTCATCAATTTTGCAAGGTTCATAGGAACCAACAGCTTCATCATTTAACTTTCTTTTACATTGGAAACTGAAATTAACAGTCTAAAATTTGGAAGGATTTAGTTTAAGACAGACTATTGGACTAAGACCATTTGTTAACTCCTGACTACTTAGTAAGCAACTGAAGATGAATTAGAAGTCAAATAAAATAAAATAATTTCGATAATGACAATTTTTAAAGTAGTCTAACGGGAGGTTAAAATTGTCAGTGGTTTATATTCATGTGGTGATGGCCAACATGAGGAGAGTGGCTTAGTCGATTTCTTTTGATGGCTACACAAGTTTAGCTTCTTCATGTGAATTTCAATGGCTTCAGATGTGTGCTGGGCAATGAACTCGTAAAGCGATATCTACTTTAAAGGATTTTCATCATGAGCTGACACCAGTTAGAGAAATATTGGGGAACCAGCTCGGAGTACTGGGCAGCTGTTTCTGTCATCCTAGTTCGGGACTCCTCAGGAGTACGCACCCACCCGGAGGGGTTCGGACAAAGGACCTTCCGGTGAGTACTGGATGCTTAATGACGGAGAGTCTCGGACTAGAATAAAAAACAACTGTCTGGCAGTTTTCCGATAGTTCTCTAACCGACCTTAGCTCACGATGAAAATACCGTAACCAATCAAATATTTTCAATACGATAAAGAATTTTAAAATGCGACCTTAACAACAGCTTTATCCTTACTGTCTACAAGGTGTGTTAAAACACAGCTACGAACAGATCTTGGGTTGGCAACAAATTCATAATGTCATTTGACGTAGCTTCCTTATTCACCAATGTGTACGACAGTAGACTTTGTATGCGAAGAACTCATAAGACGAAACATCGATGTCGGCACTCTATATATCTTTTATAAAAGAGACTCTTTTGAAATGCACAATTAATGTTCGCTTTTTATTTAATAAGGAACTATACAGGCGAACTGATGGTAGGGCAATGAGGTCACCACTAGGACCTGTTCTAGCTAACATTTTCCCTGCGAAACTAGAGAATGGACCTTTGAAAGATGTTATTAATGAACTTGAATTCTATTGTCGGTACATGGATGATACATTTTTGATGATGAAAAATGAGGAGGAAGCAAAGAGTATCCTGGATAAATGTAATGAGGTTCATCCTGCAATAAATTTTACTATTGAGAAAGTAAACGACTCTAGTATTTTATTTCTAGACGTCCTTATGACCAGAAAAGAGGATGGTACAACAAGAATTGTATATAGAAAACGTACATCAACTAACTGGTCAGTGTAGTCAAATTTTTTTAAGCTTGGTGCCTTTGAAATACAAACGCAATCGAATAAAGTGCTTGGTCCACCACAAAGCAAGAACACTCTGCTCTGATGAATGTCTTGATAAAGAACTTAACATTATTAAACAGTTGGTGAGTGACAACGGTTACCAAGAATATGAATATGAATAAAAAAACAAGATAGGCCAAAGTACCGACAGTTCCGGAAAAGGCCTTATTCTTACAACTTCATTTCCTTGGGGACAGCATCGGCGAGATACTAACACAATGTCTTAGAAATGCGGTAAAAAGAGCATTCAGCGCTGCTGAATTATGCTGTGTCTTCAAAGCCAATCACCCTTAGTTTGCGTTCAGGAGTAAAAAAGATAAACTGCCTAATTTGGCCTCTTCTATGTGTATCTACCTATTTAACTGCTTCTGTGGAGCCAGTTAGGTGCTTTGGCTGTACACTTAGGCATGTTTATTGTCAGATTTCGAAACATCACCCTGCGTGGTTGGTTAAGTAGAGGACAAACAAAATCCATCCACAAAGCGCAATTTTATCTCATCTTGTGGATACAGAACACAAAACTGATGTTAACCCGGCGGCTTTCAAAGTCATTTACCACATACTGACAAATCTTAATTTTACCTTAAGAGTTCGATTGCTAAATATTTGCTGAGACTGTTGGGATCCACATTAAGTAACCTAATTTATGTATCCAAAAAAGGAGAAGTTGGTTGGTTCAGAAACTCTCCTCACCTTGGCCATCAATCAAGGTTTTAAAGATTCTGAATTTGTTTGGTGTAGAGATTTCCTTAATTTTATTTGATATTCTATTTACTATTATATTTTTATGCTTCTTATTATAATTTATGCATCTATCGTGAACTGTCTGTAATTCCATTGTAATCCTACTTAAAAAAATCGATAGTATATACAACTGTAGAGTCAGAAGAGGGAATGATCGTAAAGAATATTATTTACTGAATTTCTTTATTTATGTCTGAGTGAATATTTTTCACCCTATATTTGTATTTTATTAAAAAGGCAATGTATGCATATTAGAGTAGAGCCAGAGATGAGGAACTAATTGAGAAGTGAAAACATTTCTTCGCTCAATCTTTCTGCTCTCAAAATGTCGATTTTTCCTAGATTGAAATTATCATACGATTTAAACCAAACTCTGGGTAACCTCAGCTTACACTGGTAACCCAAAAGGTATGACGTAATTCAGCATTTGTTCATTTACAGATCCCACAGCAGGCCATAAGGAGTCAGTCAGTGGAATTCGCCCCGACCGCTTCTTTTTTTTTTTTTTATTTTTGATTTACAGCTTGATTCCACACTGTATTTTTGGTACAAGTATGGAATTTTCAGCATGGATATCGATAGCCCAAATTTCGCAGGCCAACCATAGATATCAGGTGTGCGCCGGCGTGGGCTCGAACCCCGGACCATGTGCATGGTTGGCGAGAGTCCTAACCACTGTGCCACCACTGCTGACTATCTTCTTGTGCGTCGGTGGCACAGCTGTTAGGAAGCTCACCAACCATGCATATGGTCCGAGGTTCGATCCCTGACCACAGACGCACTCCCACACCTCGCTAAACCAGAAATAATGCTAGTAAATAGGAAAGGTTGGGCATGTGGCTAGCAACCTCATCCTGTAAAAATAAACACTGCTACAGAAACTTCAAGTCACTAGCTTTGAAGCCCTATGTTCCACTGGGAACGTGAAGGAAAAAAAACAGTAGGCCAAAGTAACACTAGTGACTAGACTTGTTTCTTTTGTACACAAAGTTCTCACCATTTAAAGCCGATTGCTACAGCGTCTGCTGTTTGGAGTATTTTCGTGCTTAGTAGCCTTATGCAGAGTCTTCTATGCCGCCTTCATAGTTTGTTTGAACCGGGTGTGCAAAGATTGAATTTCTAATGCTTTTCATTATACCTAAATTTAACCGCACTAGAAGGTGCTTCCGAACACGAAAAATTTAATTTCTTGTCCTGGTGGACTGGATTATGCAGAAGACTGTCCACGCGGAGTGACAAGACAGGAATACGCTGGACTACCGAGAAGAAGACTCCAGCAGATCCGGATTTTGCAGATGGCGTATGTTCAATGTCGCACAAACTCAGACTTGCAGGCGAAAACCAACAGACTGGTTGGAGAAGCCGGCCGCGAAAACAGGACTGCAGGTGAACACAGAGAAGGCGGAGGTGATGAAGATAACCAACCAACCGACTGCAACAGCCACATACCAAGCAGCACCAATCACAATCAACGTGAGAGATTTAACAGAAGTCAATCCACTTCACCTATCCAGCCAGGAAGCACAGTTTCAACCAGAGGCCGGCGGAACATATGAAGATGTCAAAGCCAGACCAGCCAGCTAACCAGCCAAAATTGGAAAGACAAGGAAGATATGCCTTCATCAACCTGAAACCAGTTTGGAAATCTTCTACTGTCACTTAGCCCAGCATAAGGAACAAGATTCGCATTTCCAACACCAATGTTGAGTCAATCAGTTGTTTGTTTATAGGTCGGAAACTTTACACTGCACCCCCGTCATGAAAAGTATTTCCAACAGCTGGTTTCAGACTTTTATATCAACAGTTGCCACCTTCTATGGCTGGCTGGCTGCATACTCAAGATCAAATGACAGGTGGGTGGGCCAACAGGCCAGAAACTCTGTCTGGCTAGGGAGAAAGCAACAGGCGAGAGCCGATAGCTCAACAAACATGTGAGAGAGAAAATGGAGATGGATGGATTGGGAATACATCGAGGAGGCTGTCGATTGACATCGCATGTAATGCAGACCCTCAAATAAGAAGTGAAGAATGGGTGGTTAGTGTGAAGGTGACATGGAGGAGATTGTGCGTGGAGGAGGAGATGCGAGATTATGGGGAATCTTGGAGGCATCTGAAGAGGACAGCAGAGAATAGAACAAAGTGGAGATGTGTCGTTGAAGCGCGGTATGTTCCACTCAAAACTTAAAGGAATAATAATAATACAATTTTTAATTCACTCTTAATTACATCTTCTTAACATATAGCTGTAGATCGTCATCGAATTTCTTTGGTACTAGGGAGGAATAAAGCTATGAAAATGTGTATATTACTTTTTCCATGTACTTTTGGTTCTTAAATCACCATCTAGTTTTCTTGTGAGAAGGATATCTTCGACGGCTATTCTCCTTTGGACTTATTCTTCATATTTGAATTTGATAGACCATTTAGCCACTGAGGCCCGATCCAATTATAAACCCGACAGCATCGTAAGCTTTAATCCGTATCCTAAAATTAGTTTCCTCATTGTATAGTAATTCCACAGATCTTCTTATTCAACTAGATTGTCTTCTGTTATACTGTAACAACAGAAGACAAGGGCCAGGCAACAGATTGTTTTATTACGAAAATCAACACGTATTTATATAAATTTCACATATATAATTATAGCCTAGTCAAGTAGACAAACGTGGTCTTCTGATTGGTTGTTTTCGAGTTCCTCGAAAAGTGGAGCCATCTATCTGCGAATCATATTTGCCCACGTTTAAGTCTGCTTTGATTGGTTGTTGAAACAGCCTTGTACATATTTTCTCATGGCCCATATTAGTGACCTAGACATTGACGTAGATTAATGTCAACCAATTGGCTAGCAGGCTGCTCTCACCATAATACTACTCGTGAAAACACCTTGAGTTAACTATTGTCCTCACCCAAGATTCAGGTAGCACAGCAGTTTAAAAAGACCGCCAAATTAATTTCATAAACAATTGGATAGAAAGCATTTTGTTTTCTTTCATCTTATTTCTTTAAAACATGATTACTCACATACACATATATATAAATGGTTTCATTTATAGTGTCCGGTTCTCGAATATACACATATATACATATCCACCTGTCGTCTTTTACACAAAAACTCTATCCTGTCGTAACAACACAAGATGTCATTTTATAAAGCAATATTATACATAACGAAAGTAACACTAGTTATGAACGCATGTACAAACATGTCTGTCTGTCTATGTGTGTGTGTGACAAATTAGCTTTCCAGCATTCTTTTTCTCGTTTAAAGATAATGACGTCATGCGTATCTATCCGTGTATAACCTTGAGACAGACATGTGATAGATGGATGGATGGATAGATAGATAAATAGGCCAAGTAGTAATAGTCCCAGCTAGAATTCTGTCTATCCAAAGTAGTAAGTTCATCACATAAAAAATAGTTGATAAGATTTTAACTGGTCTAATAGAAGTAGTAGTATTTAGATAATTTTATCGAACAAGTAATGTTTAAGCATACCGCCAAAAAAATTCACCAGTTTCAAATATCGTATATGTTGGATGATGTTGTTCCTAGTCTTCTGATCACATCATGTTAATTTCTTAGTAAAAATATTACGTCTAACCTTCTAGTAGGAAGCCGTGACCAGTAGAGTTAAAGATGAGGCAGTAACTCATGGAAGGAGACATTGCGAAATGGTTGCGCTATGTCGTGAATTGGCAGAAGTTAGAATTCAAGGACTATTGGATTGGGTCCCAGTGGGTCAGTTGTCTACGAGCTAACTCTCCTTGTAATCAGAAGGTCCTGGGTTCGAACCACGGGCGGGTGGGTGCGTGCCGATGAAGAGTCCCAAACTAGGACGAAAAAGCTGTCCAGTACTCCCACGTTTTCCAGTGGTTCTCCAAATGATGTCAGCTCATGATGAAATCCTCCATGCAACCAAACAAAAATCCCTACAAAACCAATACTTGGGGGTTAAGACAGTTTGGTAACATTCAGCTAATGTTCACCTTTACGTTTACTATATATGTAAAACTTGGAAACTTTGGTAGTAATAAGTAATTCCATATTATTGAATTGGATTTTTTGATTTTCCCGTCGATTTATTGGACCGAAGTGCTCGGTCTCAGGTGGCTCTCGTGGCCCAGTGGATAACGCTTTGGCGTTCGAAACTATGGGTACTGGGTTCGAGCCTCGGTGGGAACATCATCACTCACTGAGAAATGCAGGTACATCCAGCTGACGAGTCCCAAATAGGACGAAATGCGCATCCTGGATTCCACTGCTAGTCACCATCCACCAATTGTATCCTAATTCCATATTAGTTGGTTTATTAGATGGATCACACAGTCAGTAAAACAGCATTATTTACTGAATGACACAGTTTCAAACACAATTTATTACTGTTCGTTATCATCAATTACAGTCACACGACTTCCAAAATTGAGTTTTATAGCTTTCTTTGTTCTCTCCTCTTTGTCGTCGGTGGGGTAGTAGAATTTCTAAGATATCTGGGTGGACAGGTGTTGGATCACTTCTATTACACGTATTCTCTCCCAGTTGGCTCGATAAACAAAGCTTCTGTTATCAATCTCTTCTTCCACCTTGCTATTACATTAGATTTTAAAAGTATCATCTTATGCCATCATCCTCTTGTATGGTTGTGTGTGTAATTGCTTGTGGTGAGTGGTATAGCTGAACTATTCTCTAGATTTTTTATCTTATTCGGGTCACCAATCTAGATTTTGCTAGGTTTTTGTGCTCAGCTAGTCTAACTGCCCATGTTCCGCTATTTTGACCTGAAAATCATTTCATCAGCTTATAAGATAAACTGAATTATTTTCTTTCATTGGTTCCACACGATTGATCCTGTAACTGACAAAGCTTGTTTCTAATTGAGTTTGTGGAAGGTTTGTATGCCAGCCACTTTTATTCCTGCCTTGTTAAGAATGCTGCGTAAGCTAAGGGAGATTGATAACAGAAGCTTTGTTTGTCGAATCAACTGAGGAATGATTCAACACCTGTCCATCCAGATATCTGAAAAATCCTACTACCCCAACAAAGACAAATAGGAGAGAATAAAGAAGACTATAAAACTCATGTTTCAAAGTCGTGTGATTATGAACAGTAATAAATTTTGTTCGAAATCTCGTCATCCAGTATATAATACTGTTTCTGTGTGATACATCCAATTAACAAACTAATATGGAATCTGATTTTACGGCTTGTTAATTTTTATATCCTACATATTCTTCCCTTATAGTTCCCCCTTACCCTTCCCTGGGTTACTTAGGAAACATTATATTACACTACGAAGGGCGATATCAAGCTACCGATGTCTGTTTTCGACATAGAACTCTGCACAAATGTGCACCAGTTCAAGTCACCACACTCCATGTAGCACACAAAGCAACAGAAGAATGTACAAGAAAAGCATAATAGAGACAGTAAACAGAGGTGTGAGACAAAGGAGGAATAATAACGAAGAACAAAACAGTTTCATTGGTGGAGATCATAAGTCACAAGGAGTGGATGCATCTGCGTCACTGAGAACGATTTTGAGCCATGTCACCAATTGTTTCCAACCATAGATTTTTACCGTCCCGAGGACCCCAACCAGCCAGTCTACACCTTCCTACATGGCTGCTTAAACTAACTGTTGTGGACTTCATTGACTAGAGCCAAGTTTTTGTTTCACCGCCGCTAGCTTTTTTCAAGTCTGACCCTATATCCGCCAACATTCCTCCTTAAGGAAGGAGATGCCTTGGCATACGTAACACATGTCCTAACCATCTCAGTCTTTGTAACTTCACGACTTCGTCGATTGATTTCCCCTGTTTACCTAGCACTCAACGCCTAAACTTAATATTGCTCACCTTATTATGCCACTTTACACGGGAGATAGAACGCAGGCACCTATGATCAAAGACAGATAGTCTTTTCATGTCTTCCACCCTCAATGGCCAGGTCTCACAGCCATAAAGGAGGACGGAGCGGACTGATGAGCAGTACACACACCCTTTGGTCGATAGTCGAACATCTCGTCTACGCCAGAGTCGGCGTAAACTGGCAAATGCGAAACGAGCCCCTGTATTCGTGCTGAGATTTCGTCAGAGATCAACCCGTTGGCACTGGCTGATGGTACTTCCCAAATAAGTGAAGCGGTCAACGTGCTCTACCACTTCACTTCCTATTTTTAAACTAGGCGTCGATGTGTAGTCCAGTCCTGTAACATCATCTTGCATTTGGCGGGAGCGAATCGCATGCCAAACATTCGTAGATTGCGGCTCAAGGTGTTTAGAAGACTCTGCATTTCGTCAGCGTCTTCGCCTAGAAGGACTATATCGTCTGCATATTCCAAGTCAACGAGATTATTCCCGGTAGCAAGTCAATCCCTGAGTCGCTGAAGTCACTTAGGGTTAAGTCCATTAACACATCTATGATGAAGTTGAATAGAAAAGGAGATAATGGGCATCCTTGACGGACACCACTGGTCGTCATCAGTTCAGATGACAGCTCGCCGTAAGCCCTCACCTGGCTGTATGAGTACGAGTAGAGTGCCTTAATCAGTGCAATATATTTTCTCGGAATTCCCTTTACAGCCAAGCATCTCCAGAGAACTTCTCGATCGACAGAGTCGAATGCTGCCTTTAGGTCAAGAAATATAATGACTGTTGGACGCCGGTAGGAATTCCTATGTTCTAGAATCTGTCGGAGGGTGAAGATATGATCAATACACCCTCTTCCTGGTCTAAAGCCTGCCTGGCTCTCTCGTGTTTGTGCTCCCGAGCACCACTCAGTCTACGCATGATTATTGAGCCTAAGACTTTAGATACTATATTAGTCAAGCTAATCCCTCTGTGATTATCACAGGAAGACTTGTCTCCCTTCTTGTATATGGGGATAATCAGTGACTTACACCAACCCGATGGGACTTCTTCTGATTCCCAGACGCTGCCTAGTACCTCAGTTAATCCAGACAGTAAGCTGTCTCCACCGTACTTAAATACCTCTGGAGTCATTCCATCAGGTCCCGCTGCTTTGCCTAGTTTCAGATTGGTGACAGCTTTAGTAACCTCAGTTAGGATGGAGGACCTGTGTCTATATCCCATTCAGGGAGGTGTTGGATGCTCGGAAGGTTGAGCGTGGCTGTGGGCCAATTAAACTGCTCCTCATAATGCTCTTTCCAACGATCCAGTCGTCTATCCTGGGAGCTAATTATAGTGCCATTTTTTCCGAGATTGTTTCACTAATGATTTGTCTTCTCCCACCCGTTTCCCTGATGAGTCTAAGAGTTGCCTGGTGTTGCCTATCCTCGAAGCTTTCTCCATCTCTTTGGCTTTTGTCACCCACCACTGTTCACGGTCCTTGCGGAGACTTTTCGTAAGTTTCCTTTTGTGCAGCTTTCGCTCCTCATTGAATTCGGAGCTCGCCGGAATAAGTCTTCTAGCATCTATCAGTTCGGATGAGGCGGTGGAGATCCAGTGGTTTTTACTCACCTTTGGGTTTACCTTATTCACAGCTTTTACAGCTGTATCTATGGCTGCCTGGATATTTTTCCAAGCTTCTTCAGGGTGAGCACAGCTGTCGAACACAGATATGTGTTTAGCTAGTTCTTCCTGAAATACGGATTTAGTTTCCTGATCGAGCTGGGGACGTGATGGTTTTACCGCCAGCTGTTTCCTACGTCCGTTCAGTCGTAAGCACACCGAGCGCGGACCAGTGCGTGTTCCAGAAGGAGCGACAATCTCCTACCGACCCACGCCAACGATAGCTTATTGCTATGTGGTCTATTTGTGTCCAGCGTTGGTTTGATGAAGGGGGTCTCCAAGTCAAACAGTGTCTCTCCTTGTGTTTAAAGTTAGTGCTTACAAGAAACAAATGATTATCAGAGCAGAACTGTAGGAGACGGTCACCGTTGTCGGTTCGCTGGCACGGAACTCCATAGGTGCCACCGACATCCTTCTCAGATTGACACAATTTCCCTACTTGAGCGTTAAAGTCACCAGCTAGAACGACTATGTCTGAGCGTTTAGCCTTTCTCACCAAACTAGACAGCTTTTGGTAGAACTCATCCTTCGTTTCATCTGAACTGCAGTCTGTGGGGGCATAGGCGGAGATTACGAAACGGTAGAAGACGGAGACTCGGTAAGGGGATGCTTATTTGCAATTAAGGAACACTCTATAACCAAAATATGTACACCCTATCTTTTAAACACTCTTTGCACAGACCTACGTGTTGTGGTACTTGGGGACTTCATGTTGTGTTTTTTTCAAGTCTCCCATGTATCCTCTACAACGTTGTATCATTTGCCTTCTCTGAAATCAAAAGTATTTCCCTGCTATTTGATGTTTTTAGACCAATGAACGTCTCTTTATTATACTACTCTATCTGTTTTCGACATAGAACTTTGCACCGATGTGCATCAGTTCAAGTCGACACACTCTACTCTTTGTAGCACACAAAGCAAGAAAAGTACAAGAAATGCATAATAGAGACAGTGAACAGAGGTATGAAACAAAGAAATAGTAATAACGAAGAACAATGTAGTTTCATTGGAAATCATAGGTCACAAGGAGTGGATGCATCTGCACTAGCCATCAACGAGAACGATTTTGAGTCAAATCACCAAGTGTTTCCAACCATTGGGTTTTACCGTCCTGAGGACTCCAACCAGTTCACACCTTCCTACCTGGTTGGCTTAAACTAACTGTTGTGGCTTTCATTGACTGATGGAGACATGTTTTGGTTTGACCGCCATCTTACAGCCTCGTCGATTGATTTGCCCTCCCACCAATCTACCACTCGATGCCTAATCAACTCAATATTGCTCACCCTATTACACCTCCCACCTAGTATGGGAGACAGAACGTAGACACCTATGATCAAAGACAGCTAGTCAGGCTTTTCATGTCTTCCACTCTTAATGGCCATGTCACGCTGACAGTCATAAAGGAGGACGAAGCGGACTGTTGTGCAGGACAACCGCCCTTTGCTCGATAGCCGGATTACACTAATTATACTACTGATAAATCTTATCAGTAGCACCCGCCACAGTACTGCTTTGCCCATTGCTTTGCTTATGTTAACTGAATTCAACATTATCATGATTGCTATTATTACTATTACTATTGATATCACGCTGTTTGCAGTTCTTGTTATATTCTCTAATGACTAATTGTTTATCTAAGTGATGTAATTGAAGCGTAATGCATTTTATCTTAATTTTGATCTCCCATAATCCCTCTTCCCTTATCTATTTGAACATGACCTCGAAAACATTCGCGCCTGTCTTTCTGCATGACTAATTCAATGTAGTTTATTTGTGCTTATCATTCTTATATCTCCCAATGTAATCTCAAAAGTATATATATCCGTGTATGTAGAGTACTCAGCTGACGAATTCTGCCGAAATTTGATAAATTCAGTGAATCGTGCTTTGTTGCTTGTTTTAAAGATAGCTATCTACACGTTTTCAGAGTCCTTGCTAGTCTGAGAAAGCCAAAGCTACATTTCAAGGTTAAACATATAATATTGCATTTTCACGATTTTATTCCGCGTCGGTGGTTCAACAGTAGAATGCTCACCAACCAACCATGTATGTGATCCGGAGTTCCATTACCAGCCGGTGTACTCCTTCACCTCCACTAACCGCTTGTAAGCCCTACAGACAGGGGGGAGGTCGAGCATGAAGATAGCAACATCATCCCATAAAAAAAATAAATACCACCGCTACTGGAACTTCAGAGCTGTATGTTCCACTGGGAACACAAAGAACTAAAATAAATTAATGCTAATTTTATCCCAGCTGATTTTATCAACCTAGAATTTTGCACAAAAGTGTAACCGCCAGTAGAAAGAACTTAAAGGTAGACGAAAAAGACGGAACAGAGATTCGAAAGATCGATGATAAGCGAAAATCTAAGTAAGAAAGAACAGTAGTAACACGGAAGCACAACAGAGTTCTATTGAATAAGGTAGATCACAGAGAGTGAAGTCATTTGTGATGTTGTGAACGATTTTCAGACAAATCAGTAATAGTCTCCAGCTTTCAGTGATTCTTAGAATTCCAACAACCCAAACCAACCAGGCAGTTTACACTTCCCCAACATGGCTGACTCAAACTAATCGAGGTTAGGCATCGGTTGAGTGCTAGGTAGGTAGGAGGGGAAATCAATCAACGAGACTGTGAAGCTACATCGACTGAGATGGTTAGGACATGTGTTACGCACTCTAGCCTAGTCATCACCTACCTTTCTCGATAGGCAGTGCTAGTTGACATAGAGTTAATCTGAAAAAGATCTAGCAGATGACGGTCAAACGAAAACATGGCTTCATCAGTCAATGAAATTCACAACAGTTAGTTTAAGCCAGTCAGCCAGCCATATGGGAATGTGTGAACTTCCTGACTAGCTAGTTGGGGTCCTCGGGATGATAAACACCAATGACAGCTGGAGACAATCGGTGGGTGAAATGGCTCAAAAGCGTCGTTCTCGACGATGGCTGGCGCAGATGCATCCACTCCTTGTGACTTATAATTTCCAACGAAGCTATATTGTTCTTTGTTATTACTATTCTTTTTGTCTCATATCTCTGTTTACTGTCTCTATTTTGGCGTTCCTTTTTACTTTCTTCTGTTGGTTTGTGTGCTAGAAGGAGTGGAGTGTGGCGACTTGAATTTCTGAACATCGGTGCAAAGTTCTATGTTGAAAACAGACAAACAGATAGAAGAATTGTCAGATATCAGAGAGTAATTCGCAGTTTTCGTTTGATTACCTTTAAACCAACCAACCAACCGTATATCAGCTAACATTTGATTTTATTCTACTATATATATCTGGCAATTTGTGCATCAAGAATCCTTCCATTTTTACTTATGTTCATATAATGATGTGCTGATTCAAACTGGAGGTATTTTGGAGTGTGCCCCTGCCCCCACCGCCACCAGCTTCTTTTAGTAGAGAAAATTAAACACAAAATTAGTAAATAATAATGATGACACAATTTATTGCGTAACACTTAAAAGCTCTAGTTATCAACTGAATAAATATCATTGAGAATTGAAAAAAAATGTGTTAGCGAAAAGAGACAGGAGGAGAACAAAGCGACATCATATAAGAGACAATAACAAAAAAAATGCATAAGCTATAAGGTAGAAAAATACGTATATATATGTGATCACAGAAGCAATAGCAACACACACACACACAACATTGATATCAAGTAGGCGCAGTGGATTGCATTAAATAAATAGACCGACAATTTAGTCAGTCAATTATTTTCATTGTGTCGATATTATTTAATTGCCTTTAAATAGCTTTTGAACATTTTCTAAATTTAAACAAGGTTCACCTTCAAGGCGACTAGCCACTTGTGTTTGACCTTGTAACTGAAAGATTAAAACAAAACAAGACAAAGCAAAAAAGTTGAAAAATCAATCAATCAATCGCTCATTCGACCAATCAATTAATCATAATAAAAAATATCATGAAATAAATAGGTAACAAAATTCGACTAAATGCGATAATGTGATATAACAATAGCATTGTTGACATTAACTATTTTTAGATATTCTAGTTAATGGATAAATTAAAATGTGAAGAATATTTAATAAATCAGACAGAAAAGTATCAGTTACTATTTACTGGTCAGTTTTATATAGTTGGTTTGTAAGGATTACTTTTGTTTTTTACGAGTTGGTCATGGATTGATATCAGTTAGAGAACCATTGAAAACAAGCAGACAGTACCACCAGACAGCTGGTTCATCCTAGTTTGGGAATCATCGGCTAGTATGCCATTCAGCCAAAGGGACCTGATTCAAATTACGAATTGCTGGAAGTTAAGAATTCATGGGATGGCCATCGAATCGGGTGCCACCCAGTGGCTGAATGGTATACGAGCTAAATTGCCCTGTAACTGGAAGGTCCTGGGTTCGAAACCGACTGTGGTGGGTGCGTATTGCCGATAATTCCCAAACTAGGATGAAACAGCTGTCTGGCGGTACTGCCTGCTTGTTTTTAAAGGTTCTGTAACTGATAACAATCGGTGATCAACTCGTATATATATACAGGAGACTAGTCAGTGTTCTAATCACATTCGGCGCCAATATCACTCTAAGTGATAACATTAGAGGAGTTCAAGTATCTGACGTTTTGCTATTTAATGCTCCTAATAGCTTTATCAAAGTATTATCAAACTAGAATTTACAAAATCTCAGCTAATGTATACCAACTTAATAATCGTTCCTCAACAAGGGGTCATTTTGGCGTTGTTGAGTTGGTCGTCAATTGGTAAAGATAACAAAACCATGTGTAGATGACTGTTAGATTTGATTAGTGTGTAAAATTATACAAAAACAGCGTGTGTTTACATAACAAAATTGCTTATCACATTCGTGGTGATTTTGTCATTTCATAGGGGAGGAGGGGGAGGGGGGGGTGTTGTAACCGGGTCAAACTCTGTTTTAATCCACAATTTTATTCCTACTCACCACCAAACACTTTGGATTCCCCTTGATATAAAGTGCTTCTGATATTAGACGTTCTTCGTAATTTCTGGATGATTTCAATATTGTTCAAATCAATTATGTGACCGAATTCTATAGCGCAGCGTGTAAACGGCCTATGTCTGGCGATTTTTCAAGCTTTTCTAGTTCAACTGGATTTCTCGGTGGTCGAACAGATGCTCACTCTACGGTGTCCATTTCTTCTGATTTTGATTTCTCCCTAGAGAGTTTTGTCCGATGTATATCGTATCACATTCCAAGCATTTTATATAGACACAATTAGATAGAGAATCCTTAGGTATTTGATCCTTTATATGCACAAGGTTGCTTTGTTGTGTGTTTTGAAGAAAACGCTGACGTCAGCATAAAAAGAATATCGTTTTGTTTTTCATTCATTGAGAAATACAAAAAGCAACCTTCATTATAATGAACATCATATACCCAATGCCCAAACTTTTGAAAACTGTTAAGATTTCAAGTAGCAGTGAATTAAATTAGTAAGGAAATCCATGTAATGATTCCCTTGGGTTCCGAGTAGAATAATACAGCTTTGCTAAAAACATCTCCACTTTGTTCTCTTTTCTACTGTCCCCTTCAACGGGACTCACGATTGCCCATACCCTCTCATCTCCTCCTCCTCCTCACACGACATCCTCCAATGTCATTCTCAGATATCCTACTCGTCGTTTCTTATTTGGATTTCACAAGGGTGATGTCATCCGACGGTCTCTTCAGTATATTTCAAACAATTAGTTCTTGGATAGTTTGCTCCCTTTGTTTCTTGTTTTTTTTTTAAATTCTTTCCACGAGCCATTTGACATTCAATTGAAAATTGATCTTCAGGTGAAAACCAACAATGAGTTGACAGAAGATAAAAGTCAATCCCGGAAATTGTACATCCCTGGCGGCGATAAGATCTCACAATATGGAAACAACTTTTTATAAACCAATGGTGTGTGTGTGTGTGTATGACCGGCCTAAAAACAGATGTCCTCGAGCGGCTCTTTAATCACACAACAGTAATTCTTCTTGTTTTCGATACTCCAATAAAGAAATCAACTTCTACAAGGATTGTGCGCGGCTGGGAAGTAACATCCTTCAAAAACACTTCCAACCAACTAGGTAGCTATGTGTACACAACAAACTTGACTAATACTGTGATGAGAGCTGTCTGCTAGCCGAAATCGGTAGACAACATTTACTTCAATGTTTACGTCCCATATCCTGGTCATGAGAAAAAACAAGAACAAAGCCTAATCTCGAGGATTTCAACGACCAATCGCAACAGACGTAGCGTGGGCGGATATGATTCGCAGATATATTAGAGATGATAGATTAACTTCCAATGAGAAAACAACCAATCAGAAGACTCTGTTCCTCTGCTAACAATAACGCTAATAATAATATACATAAAATTCTATAAATCTGTTAATTTTCTCAATAAACGGTCGGTTGATTGGACCTTGTCTTCTGTCGTTACACTAAGAGAGGTTTACGAGTGTATCTGTGGCCGGGGATTGATCCGCTGGCCGTATGAGTGGTTGAAGATTAGCAGTCTACCGCAATTCACTACGGAAAAAGTCATCAAAAACAAAATTTATACTTACGAATGATAACGATAGTAAAGTGGGTAATTGTTTCACTTGATATAGTGGATGTGTACGATATTTGTTATTCGCATCGTTCCATCTAGGAGACAAAAAACAGCGGAAATAAAGAGCAAAATACAGATAGTTATAATATCTCTTATGACGTAATCCTGTAGCTTAAGAAAAGAACATAAATCAATGGAGGGTGTGGCTGGGTGGAGGCAGAAGTGTTACGCAACCCAGATGAAGTCGATAGAGAACAAGTAATAATATTTCTTGATGTCTCCAAACACATCCATCGCTTACTGGTAGGATGCCGTTCAACCGCAAACACACACACATGGTCCAGGTTTCAATTCTCGACCAACACAATCCTTTAACTCCCCCGGTAACCATTAATTAGCCGGATAAATTCAGTAGGTTAGACTAGAAGCTAGTAACCTCACTTCGTAAACATAACTAAGAACACTGCCGCTGCTGTGGTGATCACATTTGAAGCCTTATGTTCCACTCAAAACATAATGGAAAGGAAACAAATGCCTCCAAAAACTCAATACTAGATGACAACTAATCCACTTCTCAATATCAGCCACTACACGGGATGAACTTCATGGAGTCTTTATGATAATTCTTGACCTGTAAAGTCAATCAGCTGAATTGTGAGAACAGATGAGCGACTGACTTGTTTCAACGTATAACTTTGGACAGATGCGCAGAGGTTCGAGTCACCACACTCCAATCCACCTAGCACACAAACCGACAGAAGACAGTAGACAGGGATATAAGGCAAAAAGAATAGTAATAACGAAGAAAAATATATTGTTTCATTGGAAATCATAAGTCAAAAGGAGTGGATGTATCTGCGCCAGCCACTGAGAACTGGGATTTTGAGCCATATCACCATTTGTCTCCAGCTATTGGCTGGGCGTGATGGCGTGCGCCTGTTATCCAGCTACTTGTATGCCAGGGTGCGGGATTTTCCAGGATTGGGAGTTCTGGCATATGGATGCTCATGTTGATCGGGCGTCCGTGCTAAGCTCAATGGATCTACTGACTGATTTCCATTTGGGACAAAATCTGTCAACTGGCTCCATATTAGTTAGTTTGTTAGATGTATCATACAGTGAAACAGTATTAATGACGACATGCATATAAACCTGCCCAGGAAAATGACAACACCAACAATAAGGAATCTAAATCATCTAGTAGTCATTCCATACAAGAAAAGAACCTCGGATGTAGTACGCAGAATTTTCAACAAGGCAGGAATAAAAGTGTCTGGCATTCAAACCACCCACAAACTTAATCAGAAACAAGCTTTTTCGGTTACAGGATCAATCGTGTGGAGTCAATGAAACAAAATAATTTAGTTTATCTAATACCCTACCTACAATGATTGTCAGGTCAAATGCATAAGTCAAAGTAGTAGAACAGGGGCAGTCACACTAGCCGAGCATACGGACCTAGCAAAATATAGATTAGTTGACCCGAATAAAAAAAGAAATCTGGAGCTATAGTACTACACACAACCATACAATAGGATGATGGGATAAGATGACAGTTTTAAAAGCTAAGGTCATAGGGTATAAGGAGAGATTGATAACAGAAGCTTTGTCTATCGAATCAACTGCAAACACGTGTAATAGAAATGGTTCAATACCTGTTAGCCCAGATATCTGGAAAATTCTACTAGCCTTCGACGACAAACAAGAGAGAACAAAGAAAACTATGAAACTCAAGTTTCGAAGTCGTGTGATTATAATTGATGAAATAATTATGAAAACTAATAAATTTTGTTCGAAAAACCCGTTATCCAGTAAATCATACTGTTTCACTATGTGATATATCTAATAAACAAACTAATATGGAATTACCTACTACCAACAGAGTGCCCAAGTTTTACACATATACTAACGTGACAATTGGTTGAGTTTCGTCTACAGATCTTCAAGTTTGTATGACATTAGATGCATAAATCGTTAACGGAGTCCAGATCTTCTAGAGGGTTCTCTTGTCAGCTCAACATCTTCCAGTCTACTAGATCTCCTTCATGGTCATCCTCCTCATGATATGATCCATCACACTCAGAGGAGAACATCATCTGTTTATTATATAGAGGATTTCATCATGAGCTGACATCAGTTAGAGAACCATTGGAAAACCTACAGGGAGAGTTGGACAGCTGTTCAATCTGCTTAGTTTGGGACTCTTCATCGGTACGCACCCACCTGGATTCGAACTCAGGACCTTCTGGTTACAAGGCGAGCTAGCTCGTAGACCATTGAGCCAATGGTACCCGATCCAATGGCTACTGAATTCTAACTTCTGCCAATTCACGACACAGCGCGACCATTTCGCAATGTCTTCTTCGATGGGTTACTACCTCATCTTCAACCTGCTGTACCCTACTGGTCACGGCTTCCCACTAGAACCCCAGGTTAACTGTCTAAATAGGGTCAGTCACTAGTGAGCATCAGATTAATTTTCAAGTATTGGTTTTGTAGAAATTTTTGTTTGATTGCATGGGGGACTTCTTCATGAGCTGATAGAATTCAAGGACGATTGTATCGAGTTCCAGTGGCTCAATGGTATACCAGCTTGCCTTGTAACCAGAAGGTCCAGGGTTTGAACCCAGGTGAGTGCGTACCGATGAAGAGTCCCAAACTAAGCAGATTGAACAGCTGTCTGGCAGTACTCCCAGGTTTTCCAATGGTTCTCTAACTGATGTCAGCTCATGATGAAATCCTCCATGCAATCAAACAAAAAATCCACACAATTAATACTTGAAAATCGTCTGTTTTACTAGATAATAATAACAATAATAATAATCAAAAGCAAAGTTATGAGTAAAATGGTTTGAATGTCTTACTCATTTTGATCGCCAATTTCAACCATTAAGAATAAATCCTCCTCTTTCGTGCCTTTCATAGCTTGTTCAAGAACACCCTCACCTAATATGAAGTAAAACCAACAAAAAGAAAAAAGAAAGAAAACAGAAGTAAGTAATCACATGACAATGACGAATTCCTTCTATCACTACTTCTGCACATGAACTCTGGTCAACAAGGATAACCTGTTAGCTGTAAGTACAATCCGCATTAATATTACTAAATTTTAACTGACAAAAGATGTCCATTAAAATTTTCAAAAAAAAAATTGGTTATTGAACAAAGAATACTCTTCTCGGTAATACTAATTCATTCACTATTGATATCAGTATAAAACTTGGGCATTATGCTGGTAGAGTATAACTCCAGTATAGATAAGATTTTATTTTGATAACAGATATTTAGACTTTAATTCATCTCATCCATCGTTATCTATCTGTTAAGCGAGGCTTAGTTACGTGTTTAACAAAGCGAGCAATAGCACTGAGTAGTACAACAAAAAAAACCTGAATGATGAAATAAAACAGATGGGAGAAGAGTTGGTTGGTATCACATAACTATCCTATAAAATTCATTAGGAAGATCATAAAGGATCAAAAGGCTAAATAAAAATAATGGTGGAACTAGTGTGTTCGAAACGTCATCCAGTATACAATACTGTTTTACTGTGTGATACATTTAATAATCAAACTAATATGGAACTAGTAATAATCACATAAATAAGAGACAATATAAGGCATCTACAGTAGCTTTACCATATAAGGAGGGAAGAACATCTGAGACCCTACATAGGATTCTTAATAAAGCGGGAAGTAGTGTGGTGGCATTCAAACAGACAAACTCATTCAGGTAGGACAAGCTCAGTAGGTTAAATGACCCTGTCGGTTGATTCAATTAGACAAAATAATATAATTTACAAAATACCTCCCGATGACTGTAAGTTGGGTGAACTACATAGGTCAAACTAGTAGATTAGGAGTATGAAAAAGAGAAGACGTTCAGCGAAGAGACTCTTTTCGGCGAATTCATTCACATAGCTGTACAATCGCATTTATATATAATTATTTGTGTATATGTACATAAGGTTTGTCAAAATTAGATAATTGAGCAGGTAATAAAAGAATGATCTAATATAGAAACAAGGTTAATTGGACAGCAACTAAAGTAGTAGTCAGATCGTCTGTGAGGACATAAGAATTTAGCTAAGGTAAGAATGGTTAACCCCACCTACGAAGATAAGTAAGTTAGAGAAAAGCTCAGCACTACATTGCACTGTATGCATTAACACACGACCACACAATAGGGTGGGGGGAGAGGGTCAAAATTCTAAGAGTTAATATAGCTAGGTGGAGACAGGGATTGATTACTGAATCCTGGTTCATTGAGTCTACACCTAACACATGCAATAGAAATGACTATAAAACACTCGTCTTATTTTCCATCTGACTGCAATTTATTGATAACACTCATATTATTATTATTATTATTATTATTATTATTATTATTATTTCCCAATGTACATTATCCTATATTGATATTCATTCAAATGTCATGTATGTAAATGAAGGAAATAAGTTGTGTGAGTGAGTGACTTAACATGATTATGAGTGGCAATAGTTTGTGCTCGAAACGTTGCCATCAGTTAATATTACCTACTGTATAACAAACACAGTGTGTGATTTATCAAAATACAATCTTATCTATAATGGAGTTATAATGCATTCACTATTATGTATGTATGTATGTATATATAACTATGTATGCATATATAACTGCAGAACCTGATGATAAAGTTATCGAAAAAAAGAGAGTATTCTTTGTTCAGTAACTATTCTAATTTTCTCAAAAGAAAAAAAGAGGAGAATAGTAACCATGGTGATGAGTTATCACACAATCATAATTGGTCGCTCACAGATTATCCTCTGTGTAATTGGATTGAAGAATACTATCTCTCCCGAATGGTTGCAGAAGGGTGGGGAAATGGCGCTGTAAGATGTCTTGCCGACACTGATCAATCAATCTATCTCTGTCTTGATAAATTGGTCTTTCGAAGTATTCCACAAAGTGAAGAACAATATGTCAAAGACAATACACTTGAATCTCTAGCCATTATCAGAGACACAGAGAGAGAGGGAGAGAGAGAGAGAAACAGGATCCCTGCATGGATATATAAAAGAAAATTAACCAACACCAATTCTAACCAATTTGAATTTTTGTCTGTTTATTCATTGTTTTAACTCTATTTACAATTTTTGTATTTCTCTTGTGCACTCTTGAGTAATATCACAATTCCCTACATTTTTCTTCTTTCTAATATGCATTCTGATTGTTTTTATATCACTACGTAACACTCTAACTCCTCTATTCAACTTTCCAGTTACCAGGGAATAATTTGATTGACTTAGAATACGCAAATGATATAGTCCTCCTTACTAGAGTCTTCTGAACACCCTGAGATGCAATCTGCAAATGCTGGCGTGCGATTAGCCCTTGGTTTTCATTTGTAAGATAATGCTACAGAACTGAACTACATCGACTCGCTCCTAGTTTAAAGATACGCAGGAGTGAAGTTGCTGAATCTAATCACGGATACAGATGGCTCGTTTGGCATACTCTAATTGACGCCATCTCTGGCGTAGACGTGATATCCGGCTGACTACTGTCTGTCTGTTTTCGACTTTGCACAAATGTGCACCAGTTCAAGTCGACACACTCCACTCTTTGTTGCACACAAAGCAAGAGAAGTACAAGAAATGCATAATAGAGACAGTAAACATAGGTGTGAGACAAAGGAAGAGTAATAACGAAGAACAAAACAGTTTCATTGGAAATCATAGGTCACAAGGAGTGGATGCGTCTGCACTAGCTACCAACGAGAACGATTTTGAGTCATATCACCAAGTGTTTCCAACCACTGGTTTTTACCGTCCCGAGGACCCCAACCAGATAGCCAGTCTACACCTTCCTACGTGGCTGGCTTAAACTAACTGTTGTGGCTTTCATTGACTGATGGAGACATGTTTTGGTTTGACCGCCATCTCCTAGCTCTTTTCCAACTTGACCCTATGTCAGCTAACACTGTCCGTCGCGGAAGGCAGGCGATGACTAGGCATACGTAACACATGTCATAACCATCTCAGTCGATGTGATTCCAAAGCATCATCGATTGATTTCCCCTCCCACCTACCTAGAACTCGACCAACGCCTAACCTCAATATGGCTCATCTTATTATGCCACTTCACACGGAAAATAGAACGCAGGCACCTATGATCAAAGACAGCTAGTCTTTTCATGTCTCCCACTCTCAGTGGCCAAGTCTCACAACCATACAGGAGGACGGAGCGGACTGATGAGCAGTACACCCGCCCTTTGGTCGATAGTCGAACATCTCGCCTACGCCAGAGTCGGCGTAAACTGGCAAATGCGAAACGAGCCCCCTGTATCCGTACTCAGCTGAGATTTCGTCAGAGATCAGCCCGTTGGCACCGGCTGATGGTACTTCCCAAATAAGTGAAGCGGTCAACGTGCTCTACCAATTCACTCCCTATTTTTAAACTAGGCGTCGATGTAGTCCAGTCCAGTCCAGTCCTGTTACATCATCTTGCATTTGGTGGGAGCGAATCGCATGCCAAACATTCGTAGATTGCGGCTCAAGGTGTTTAGAAGACTCTGCATTTCGTCAGTGTCTTCGCCTAGAAGGACTATGTCGTCTGCATATTCCAAGTCAACGAGATTATTCCGCGGTAGCAAGTCAATCCCTGAGTCGCTGAAGTCACCTATGGTTAAGTCCATTAGTACATCTATGATGAATTTGAATAGAAAAGGGGATAATGGGCATCCTTGACGGACACCATTAGTCGTCACCGGTTCAGATGACAACTCGCCGTAAGCCCTCACCTGGCTGTATGAGTACGAGTAGTGTGCCTTAATCAGTGGAATGTATTTTCTCGGTTGGCTACTGACCAGAGGGTGTGTGTACTGCTCAGCAGTCCACTCCATTCTCTTTTGTGGCTGGCTGTGAGTGACACATGGCCATTAAAAGTGGAACACATGCAACGCCTGATTAGCTGTCTTTGATCATAGATATCTCTGTTCTGTCTTCGATGCTAGGTGACAGGCGTAATAGAGTGAGCAATATTCAGGTTAGGCCTCGGTCAAGAGGTTGTGAAATCATACCGATTGAGATGGTTAGAACATGTGTTACTCATTCCTAACCACCGATCGCGTTCCTTAACAAGCAGTGTTAGCTGACATAGGATAGACCAGGTTAAAAAAGAGCTCGTGACACTTAAACCAAAACATGGCTTCATCAGCCAATGAAATCCATCACAACAGTTAGTCACGTATGGAGGTGTAGACTGGCTATCGGGTTGGGGTCCTCAGGAAGGTAAAAACCAATGACTGGAGACGATCGGTGATTTACCTCAAAATCGTCGTTAGCAGGGTCTATATCTGCAACTTCAGCAGTATTGATGTCCCAGTATTGCATCCACGGTCAAACCTCAATGCTGTAGTTACAGCCTTTACTCTACTGAAGTTATTCCTACAATTGATTTTGATATATTCGTGTTCTTTGAGTTGGATGGTAGTTTGTTTGACCAGTTTGTTCAGTCAAACGGTTCGCCGCCAAGTCGGAGATTCAACCATCTGAGGCTTCATCTGTTAAACATGTTATAGCCTTTGAGCGATCATAATTTTGGAGTATAGCTTCCTTGACAATTGATTCAATAATATTGCGAGTAGACCGAGCATCTTCATCTATATAGGTGAGACAAGTTCCCAATTCGAACAAAAACTCAATCGCTCCTTGATAGCTTTCCACTAATAATTCCTCTGCCTCGTTTTGTCCAGTCCGCGTGTCATTATATCGAAAACACAATCAATGGCTACTGCTTTGTCTGGAGTTGTCTGAGCTGCGCAATTTTGCTTTTCTGTCTTGTCAGTCGTAGGTAAGTTAAAAGTATCAAAGATAATATCCAAAGGTAGAGATGATTGTATTTTAGTAGGGATATTTGAGTTTCTTGGACGCAAACTTCAGGTAGAGAAAAGAATCAGCACCAATACCAATACAAGTAGCCTAGAGGGTGTGAAAACACACAAAAACAACCAAAAAGTCACGTTCAATGTAGTCAACCAGGAGAGATGACTAATAAACTCGTGGAGAAATCTAAAAGATCACTTCAATTGAAACTGAAGTATACGTTGTAGATGCTGTCAAATAGGGCAATGAAAACCTCGCAAATAAACCATCATCCAGTTAGCTAAGAGAACATAACAACAAAAGAAAGCTAAACATCTAAATGCATAATCTAAAGAAAAAAAAGGCAGGAGAACTTACACTGACAACATTCTGGTGACCAACTATCTCCCGTAGTTAAATCTGTTGATCCAGAAAAGTAAAGGTATACTCGACGTCCTTTTTGACAAGCAGTGTCAATTTGAGTTGTAAGCTCATCCAAAGACTGAACCAGCAGTTGTTCCATAGGCATACTTATTATTATGTTTTTGTTGTCTTATTTCTGAAGAAGAGGAAGAAGAACCACATACAGATGAATGAATTTTTTTGTTGTTGTCAAACTATGTATGTGTGCATACAGACTATGTAAAACTAAACTTCCTTTCAGACATCTATAAAGCACAAAAGGAAAATTCAGCAAAGAATATCCTTTTCGATAGTTTCCTCCTCTTCTGGCTGTATATGTATGTATGTTTATATACATAGAGTATTCTAGATTCGTAGTCAAGTCTTGGATAATTTTAACGAGGTTCATCCTGAAATCAATTCAACCATCGAGAAAGAAGAAGACTCTAGGAATTCACTTTTAGACGTCCTTATGACCAGAAATAAAAGGATGGCACAATAAGAAAAAGTGTATACAGAAAACCTACATCAACTAACTAACTAACCGTTCAGTATACGCCTTTTTACAGCTTCGTGACATTGAAATACAAATGCTAGCAAATAAAGTGCTTAGTCAAACACAAACCAAGAACAATCTTCTCCAATGAATGTCTTGATGAGGAACTTAATAATATTAAATGGTTGCTAGATGAAAACGGTTATCCAGAAAACTTTATTGATAAGAATATGAATCTAAAATCAAAGCAGCCCAAGGTACCAACAGTTCTTGCAAATTCAGTTCCTAGGGGACAACATCAGAGAGATATTAACAAAACGTCTTAGAAATGCGGTAAAAAGAGCATTCCCTGTTTGTGAATTATGCTGTGTCGTCTTCCAAACCACTCCTCTTTTGCGTTTGAGAGTAAAAGATAAACTGCCTGATTTCGCCTCTCCCATGTGTATCTACCTATTCAACTGCTCCTGTGGAGCTATTTAGCTGCTCAGGCTGTACAATGAGACGTATTTCTCCTTGGATTTCCGAACATCAACCTGCGTGTTTGGTTAAGTAAAGGACAAACGAAATCTATTTGCAGAGCTATTCCATCTCATCTTGTGGATACAGAACACGAGATTGATGTTAACGAGGCGGCTTTCAAAGTCATTTACCACAATAACAGCAAATCTTAGTGTTCCTTTAACAGTTCGATTACTAAATATTGCTGAGACTGGTCGTTGGGATCCACATTAAGACGCCTGATTTACGTGTCCAAAAGAAGCTGGTTGATTCAGACATTGTCCTTACCTTGACCATCAAGGTTAGAATGATGCTCAATCTTTTGTAGAAACTTCCTTAATTTCAGTTGATATTCTATTTACTACTATATCTTTATTATTATTATTACTATAATTTAAGCATCTTTAATGAACTGTAATTCCATCGTGATCTTACTTAACAAATCGATATTAAGAAACACTAATATTGTTATTGACTTCTATTCTAAAATATTCTATGCATATTGACATATTTATAATTGTAGAGCCAGAGGATGAGGAAATTATCGAAAAGGATATTATTTGCTCAATTTCTTTTAACTATACACACACACTTCTAGTAGGTAATCTGGAGAGAGAGAGAAAGAGAGAGAGAGACGGAGAATACACGAACACCTAGGAGGAAGACTCGTATTGTGTGTATCGGTTTTGATAGGTGCTACCTCGACATGGTAGTCGAGTTAGCATACGGGGCAGTGTCCCATCCAAGCTGAAAGTGATATTTCTGCAGGTCACACGATGTCAGGAAGATTGTTTGAATAGTGGTCAGATTAAAAGTAGTTACCAACATAGTGTAATTCGTTGAGGGGGTGGTTGTTGGCGAAGTGATACTGCTGGAAATATAAGTATGTAGTAGTGGTAAATTGGTTCCCTCAGATGACTATGAAGTCAGCTATGCTATCTCTACGCTCTGATGATGGGGGATTAGAAAACGACGATCCTGAAAATTGTACATCCCAATTTATCTTGCGGCGGACCGTAGTTGGCTGTAATATTTTAACGCAGACATAATTCCAAAATCCAAATTAAACAGGCATTAAGCTGTATTGTTCTCCCTTATGTAATGTTAACAGCAAGTACTACGAATAATGCTCATAAATTAAATGGCATGAGGGAGTAGAAGAACTACAATTTAAGCTCAGTTGCTTAGACCATACTTTCTTCATGTACCACGCTAAACATCACACAAATATTGTGAGTGTGTGACGTCAGATGATGCTAAAAAGTTGCCCAAGTTGAAACAAGCAGAGTAAGAACTATCGGTTATGAGTCGGGGACTTGAGCCAATAACTCACATCTCCACTGGAAGCAGAGGAGCCATTCAAGACAGAAATCTTACAACTGAACTCTTCAATATAAAATTTTCAACTACAGACAAATAATCCCTCAAACAACAGTTCAGATGAGGCAAATTGACTTCAATACTTAATTTCAGCCAAACAGTCTAAGATGTTCTATTCCAATCTCTACTTATTTCATTTGAACGTGCGCCTCAGTAGAATGTCCACCAACCTGGCAAGTGTTTCAGGATTCGATTACTGACCTGCCTGGTTGCAGATAAGTACTGAAAGGTGCTTTCAACAGTTCATAGATATATTAGCTCCTATAAAGCGTGAACACACCTTTCCACCATAAAGGACAATTTTGATCGTTACAGGATCCCAACCCCACACAGAGTTGGCTAAAGTCACCAACGGACAGATACTTCATGAATTGATACAATTGAGTTCTGAGTTTAATAAAGCATTTCAAGCTTGAGTTCTAAAATATCAGTAAAACAGTAGTGTTATTCTTCTTAACCTCAAACACACCCAACCCTTCGAATTTACCAGGCATCCCAACCAACCAGAACCAGGGTTGGTAAACTAATAAATATAGATAATGAGATTTTTGGGGATTTCGGATATTATTGTGATTCCAGTGGTTAGATTTTCATCACAAACCAACATCAGTTAGAGAAAGAGATCACTAAAAACCAGAAAAAAAACCACACGACAGTTACTTCGTCCTGGTTCAGGACTCTTCAGCCTGTGGGACTACAGCTCATTGCTATTGGGTGGATGCCTTAAAGCCATCTGTAGCAAGAATTCGTAACCAGTATTCAGTGGGGTGGACACTTGTCGAAGGCATTGGATGAGGATTAATTAAGTTGACACCGAAAACAGAACTCCACAGCTGAACCATGGGATCAACTCTAACTACTCATTTTTTTATTCTCAACTTAATAACTCCTATATTAGCTAACAAAGCATAACGAAGCAGGGGGAAAGGCTGGCTTTAGGCGGCTTAACAGAATTTATTACCTTCCTCGTGATCTACGAAAATATTTAAAAGGAAACCCGTTAACACACACACACATACGCCCACGCAGACACCCACACACAACAATAAGAAAAGACAACACACACGGACACAGATAACATTAAATCAAAAAGTAATATAAGTATAAATGCATAATAATATTATTTCTATTTTATCAAATAATAATAGTAATAGTAGTGAAGAGGTATACAACAGATTGCATAGGTAATATTATTATATTAGTGGTAGTAATAATAATGATAATAATAATATTAATATTGAGTAAAGATCATTATTCAAGCAGTTAGTCAACAGTGGAAAATTCACGGTTGTTTTAAACGTAAACTTATCATCATCATCATCACCATCAGCATTGTCGACGTCGTCATACTACTAACACTAACATACTACTTACTCATCAAACAAATGAATGCGTGTGTCTGTTTAACTACCTACACTCACAGACACACACACACATATGTGTATATATCTGTGGTAATTAATATCCACAAAAAAGGGAAGAAGGAAAATAATGCTGTTGCCTCGGTTGCTGACGACGATAATGATGATATTGTTGTTGTCAAAAAGGGTAATAAACTATGAATGATATGAGTACCACTCATTTAGTCATTATCAATAAACAAAACAAACAATCAAACAGATAGATAAGTAAATACCAATAATAATAATTAAGTAAATAAATATTATTTTCTTAAAAAATTGACAAATAATTGTTTGCTTGCATCACCCCTTTTCATCAGCATCTCATTCAGTAGAGAGAAAAAAAAGGCGAACAGAAGAAAGAAAAAAAGCGCGTCTGATGGATGGATGGAGGGATGAATGAATAATAACGATTAGCACTTTTTTCTCTTCTAAAAATGTGATGACAATATGAACTTGATAATGACGGACTTTGGAACAGGATTCAAAGATGACAAGAAAGATGGAACACAGTGGTGTTGCAGGCATAGATAGAAGACACACACCAACAGGCGGCACAACAGCAATGCTCGGATAAACACACCATACACACACACATGCAGACTCCTCAAACGAACTGAAAAAAGAAACACCTACAACACGAATTGTAATAGCGATGCTGGATAGGGTAGGTGGGATGGGTCGGGAGCACAAACAACAACTTTACAAAGTGAAATGTTTCATATTTAAAGAAAAAGAAGAGAAATATTTAATTACTGTACATATTTTTTGTGAGATGAACACACACACACACACAGAGAGAGAGAGAGAGAGAAACAAAAGTACAATGATGAAACAGTCTAAATCAATAAAGGAACGTGAGTATTGATGATGGACGGAAGGGGGGAAAGGGGATTCGGGGACTTTGAGGAATGGATGAATGCATGGATGATGGATGAGACAAATGAAAGCACCTAATTTAATACAACGGTGAGTAACTGTTTACATACATACATACATGTGCATATATTACGCATACAAAATAGAGTTTACATATATATGCGTCTAAATGTGTCTTTCAATTGAATAACAATATTAGTAATAGTAATAATAATAATAATATTATAATTCATTGGATTGAACATAAGACAAAGGAAAATAAAAACAAATAAATAAGAAATGAGATCCCGATTCGATTATTTCAATTATGTACACAAACACACACAACCAGACAGACAGACAGAGGATTGCAAGACAGTGGAACAAACGACAAGAAATTTACCACTACTACTACTACAATGGAGAATAGAATTTTGTCACATATCAATAAATGTTGCATGGTATGTATAACTTTACACATTTAAAAAGAAACTGTTGGATAGAAAGAGTTTACGTTGCGACTGATCGACAGTGGCAGGTTGGAGGGGGTGGGTGGGTGTTTGTGTGGAGAGACAGCGGCGGGAGGGAAAAGGATTCCACTGAAGGGAGAACAAACCACCAACAGATCAAATCCGCTAAAAAAAACCGGGCTGATATTAATAACAATACATAAATTCTTTTAAAACTGTGGAAAATGAAAATTAGGAAAAGCTTGTGAATGCAAATGATTGAACACGGCAGCAGCATGTGATGATGATGACGATGAAGGGGCGGTTGAGGCAGATGCAGAACTTCGATCAATATGTGCAGTGATATTTTGAGCTTGTTGACGCTGTTGTTGTTGTTGGAGTTGTAATTGTTGCTGCTGTCGTTGTTGTTCTAATAATAATTGTTGCTGTTGTTGTTGCAGACGTTGCTGTTGTTCTTTAGCAGCGGCGGCTAACTGAAATTGTTGATATTGTACAGCGGAATTATTAAACTGGTTATTATTATGAGTAGTAGTAGGAGTATTACCAGCATTATGACTCTGATGATTGTGACCGGTGGTGTGTTGACTGTTATGCGCTAGATATTGTTGCATCGCTGCAGCTACAGCATGCGATGGTGGTGCTGGTTGTGGCGGTTGTTGTTGTTGTTGCTGTTCCCTGAACGGAGATCGTTGTAAATCAAACGAAGCGTTGGCGGCGGCAGCGGCCGCTCCTACTGGTGCTGCCGCTGGACGTTGATTTGTTAACTGTGAAAAATAATCTTGCATCATTGATACATGACTTTGTAAACTATTCGGATTATGACTATTACTACTACTACTGATATTCGGATCAGTAGTAGTATTACCACTACTCAGTCTTGATTGATTTTGATAGATTGACTGATAAGCATTCACTGGATTGTTACTGTTATTAGAAGAAGCTGTTAAGCCTGATTGACGTGCAATATCTTCAGCTGCACGTAAATACTGATGTTGCTGTTGTTGTTGTTGTTGCAACTGTCGGTGGGCTGTCGACGATGCCGATGACGACGATGAAGAAGATGATGATGCCGACGGGGAGGAGGAGCATTCTGAGGTGACTGATAATACGGAACACTAACAACATTTGATTGATAATTTGTAGTTGATGGGAAATTCTTTTTCGAATTGTTCATATGATTGGATTGATGAAATGAAGACTCTTGACGTGGAGTAGTAGTAGCATTACAATCATTGAAAGATCTAAATCTCGACGAGGCTACCGCCGACGACTGGACATTGGTGTCAGTATTCACTGAAGATGGTGGATTAGAAACACCAGCATTCGTAGTAGCAGTATTTCTTACAGGAGTGTTCAACGAATTCATACGACAAGTACAACCGGTAGCTAATGTACGCCCACAGGTTAAACAAGGCCAAGATGCTTCTCCAGATTGACCGCCACGTTGTAAGTGAGATTGGAAAGGATCCTGAGAAGAGAATGTATGATTAGGATAAGTTATACCACTATTCCCATGTTCTTTTTTCATATTATTATTATTACTATTATTATTATTATTATCACGTCGATTCATCATTTGATTTTGATAAGTTGACGAATCTTTACCGCGTAAATCACACGAGGTGAATGTTTCATTCGATGAATGAGCACGTTTCGGTGAGGTATAGGCAACAGTAGTAGACGACGACGATGCTTCGGTAACATTATTAGTTGGTTGTTGAAATACATTCCCTTCAGATCGATTATACGATTGGGAATAGTTAAAAGGTTGATTAGTATTATTATTATTATTTGCACCATATGTCATTGATTGATGATTCGTGGCAGTCATTTCTGGTTTATTTTGTGAATGATATACTCCAGAGGCGGCAGTATTCGAATCAGAATAAGATCGTTTTTGAAGGGTTTGAGGATTCTGGTGTTTTTCATAATTTCCAGTAGTAGGATCCCCTGTGAAACCCGATGACGATGATGATGATGATGATGAAGGGACAGTGTTACCGATTCCCACAGTATTACTACTACTATTACTGATAACTGTAGACTGTTGTACAGATTGACCGGATGAATTCTGACCAGATACACTGACAGGGTCTGTTGAATGTGTTTGACTATCAGAACTGGGTGTACAATTCTCTTGACTATTAGCGGGTAGAGTACTACTACTACTTGCACTAGCATTAGCTTCAGTAGTTGAAGCTGGTGTAGTATTTGCTCCACTAGTCTTGACAATAAATAAATCTCCAGTACGACTTATACGTAAATATTTCGCCTTTGGAGTTTGAATAACTTCGAGTACCTCACCTTTAGGTATTTTACGTTGTGTAGTAGTTGAATTGGTTGTTGATGGAAAAAATAGATCTGGAAGAAAAAAAATAGTGAAAAACAATTTTATTTTTAAAAAAAGGAGTTGGGTTTCTACAAGAGATATTAAATTGTATCAAAATATCCCTGGTAAAGTTATTACATATGTAACAACAGAAGACAAGGGCCGGCAACAGATCATTTTATTACGGAAATCAGCACGTATTTATATATATTTCACATACATTATTATGGCTTATTCAAGTAGACAAACGCAGTCTTCTGATTGGTTATTTCTCGGAAGTTCAGCAGACAAGCGCAGTCTTCTGATTGGTTATTTTCGAGTTTCTCGTAAAGTGGAGCCATCTATCTGCGAATCATATTTGCCCACGTTTAAGTCTGCTGTGATTGGTTGTTGAATCAGCCTTGTTCATATTTTCTCACGGCCAATATTAATGACTTAGACATTGACGTAGATTAATGTCTACCAACTGGCTAGCAGCCTGCTCTCACCACACATATTTTCACTGGACACTAGGTGACTGTGGTGAGAGGAGGCTGTCAGTCAATTGGTAGACATTAATTTACGTCAATGTTTATATTGCAAATATTGGTCGTGAGAAAATTTGAACAAAACTGATTTAACAACCAATCACAGCAGACTTTGGGTAGGCAGATACAGTTAACATATAGATGTCCTAACATTCACAAAGAGATGCAAGGTCAACTTCCTGTGGGAAACAACCAATCAGAAGACTGTTTGTTTGCTTGAATAAACTATAACAATGTACATGAAAATATATATAAGTGTGGATTTCCTTAATAAACGATCTGTTGCCTGGCCCTTGTCTTTTGTTGTTACATAACTAATGTTACGCGCCTAGTCCATACTTTAAGCATAGACTGAATTCTATCGGTCAAATTCGCAATGTGACCACTACGCTGACTGAGTGGCCGACTGACTGGCTGGTTTCATTATAGGAACTTTGCAAAGATGTGCAGGAGTTCCAGTTGGCACACTACCCTCCTTGTAACACACAAAACAACTGAAGAAAGTACAGAATGCGATTCATCAAAAGAGATAAAATAGACACAAGGTGTGAGTGAGATAAAAAAACAATAATAATATGCAAGAACAACTACTTTATTGGATATGATGAATCACTCATGAAGAGTGAATGCATCTGCGATTTGGGGCCATATCACCCACCAATTGTCTCCAGCCTTCACTGGTTCTAACCATCCCGCTGGCCCCAACCAATCAGTAAGGAAGTCGACACCTCCCCATGCGGCTGACTGACTGATTTAAACTAACTCTTATGGATTTTCAAGTATTGCTTTGTAGAGATTTCATTATGAGCTGACATCGGTTAGAGAAACATTGGAAAATCTTGCAGCATGGGATAGCTACTTCGTACTATTTTGGACTCTTCAGGAGTACGTACCTACCACATGGGAGTTTGCACCCAAGACTTTCTGGTTACAGGGAGAGCTAGCTCGTAGGCCATTAAGCCACTGGAGACCCAATCAAATGGCCTGTGAATTCCAACTTCTGCTAATTCACGACATAGTGAGACCGCTAGCCAATGTCTTCGGTGAGTATTTGTCCTCACACCCAACCTGCTGCACCCTACTGGTTACGGCTACCCACTAGAACTTACGTGAATACGACCAGTTGCTGGTGAGCACCTCATTGATAGATTTGATTGACTGGTGAAACCAACACCAGCCATCGCTTTTCCAACCCCATCCATCCTATTTCGGCGACTAACATTTCTGGTCGAGGAAGGTGATCGATGGTTAGGAATGAGTAACATATGTCCTGACCGTCTAAATCCATGTAACTTCACAAAGTAGTCGATTGATTTCCCCTCCTTACCCACCACTCGACCGAAGCCTCACCTCAATATCGCTCACCCTATTATACCACAACCTAACATGAGGGACAGAACGCAGACACCAATAATCAAAGACAGCTAGGGTTTTCATGTCTTCCCCTTTCAATGACCACTATGCTGGGCGGTTCGTTACCTAATGGCACTTTCCAACCCGATGTTAGGTGTTTAGGAGGCTATTAGTAGGAAGCCTTGCTCCCATGTTTCGTGTTTATTAGCACTCGTATCCACAATCTTGAAGAAACTTTTGTCACTTCTGAAATTTCAAAGTAATCCATCCTAGTGTTGTAGGCTAGTGATGCTCTCAGCGAGAAATTCGTATCCACGAATGACCTCCTGTAAGAATGTAGTGGATACTTCGAATCTCAAAACGGTAATGAGTATTTCGAAGATTGTTCAAACACGCCTTTCCGAAGAGTGACAGAAAGCTTACGTGCATTAATGTGAACAGTCCCTTATTTATTGGAGTTCAAACGAAACAGGTATAAAGATTACGAGGACGTGTACAAGATCTTGCCGATCACAGACAGAACGGATATGACGACAGTTGTCGAAATACGGAAAAGCCTACGAGGTATCATGTTGAGACAATGGACTGAAAACATATTACGTGAGTTATTTTACTTTACAATTTGATGCAGTTACCAGTGAGATACACCAAGAAATGTGTCACACAAAATTTCATAGTGTGTACGAGAACTGGGATGTTGTTCGGAAGGTCAGACCGAAGCAGGGGCCACACCCTTTGTCCTTCAGCCCCCGCTTCATCACTTCAGCCTCGGCAACTGGGTAGTATCACCAGCTGTCACCCAACTCGTATGGCTCATAGTCTGGAACAAGAATGACGTGTTTCCCCGACTGATTACGAGAATCACACAATATCAGGAGGTAGGTAAATTCCCAGGGTTACTGGTGATAGAAATGGGTTCAAATACCATTCGATCTGTTCTGATTCTGGAGCCAATATAGACCACAGGTTTGGATTCAGGGTATCCCAGCTCCTCTAGGTACAGTAGCCTGATTTTGAGCGCCCTTTCACTTATGCACGTGAAGCCAGTGAATACGACTATCTGCAGGCTAATGACACCAACTGGCGGCTGGTCAAACCTAAATAAGTCAAGCACTATTTGAACCTGTCACCCCGTGATTATCGAACACCTGGATTAGTATATACCACACTGCCAAATTATGCAACAGCAACAAACTGTTAAATCAACAATCAATACAACATCAATCAAATATCTGACCGAATCAAATGATCAAACCCTGTTATATTTGTTTTGTTTTCTTGATTTCTCTTAAAATTAAAGTTTATATCTTTAAAACTTTTGAAAAATACAATAAAACAGAATCGCAAAAATTAAGTGAAGTCGTGGCCAGTACGGTACACAGAAGGTCGGATGTGACGACAAACACTCGCCACCGATGACTTTCGGTAGTGCTCGCGTCAAATCATGAATTGGCGGAAATCGGAACTAACGGACTGGTCAATGAATCGGATCCCAGTGACTTAATGGTCTACGAGTCTGCTCTCCTTGTAACCGGAAGGTCCTGAGTTTGAATCCCTGCAGTGAGTGAGTACTGTTGAAGAGTCCCGAACTAGGCTGATGAAACAGATGCCTAGCAGTTGTCCCAGTTTTTTTTTCAATGCCGCTCGAAACTATATCAGTCCATGATGAAATCCTGAATTAGTCTATTCAGAAATAGTCCAGAAGCTCACAAATTGAATTTTAATCATATATTGATGTCAGTTTCAAAAACACTGAAAATCGACGACTACTGAACAACTGTTTCGCCCCTGTTTTGGACTCTTCAGAAATGCGATCATATGTACCTAACGGTGATGGAACTCAGGCCTTTCAATTCACGAGGAGCGCTCATTGAATACTCAATCACAGAAACGGAATCCAATAGCTCATAAATTTTAACTTCTGCCGACTCACCAATTTCAGTGTCACTCACAAGCGACTGTTACGGACAAATATATGTCCTTACGCCCAAATCACTGGACCCCTACGAGAAATCCAGACAACTACTTCTTTAGAGACCTGATATCACTTTGCGAGCAGAATTGAAACTCAATCAAATCTCAACAAACTAACACTCAGGAAATTTAATCTTAACTCCTTCTAAACAGCTTAAAAGCGTACTCCTTTAAAAAAAAGAATACCAAAGAAGAGAATACACGCAGGAAACCTTTCTTGTCAAAAAAGTAACATACTAAAGGAATCAGTATTTAGTCTGCAGAAATTAAAACTGGAGGCGAAATTTTTTTTAAAAATCTGGACCACAAGGGGTTTCGAACTAGCGTCCCTGGAATTATCACCCCCAGCCAACCTATCATTTGTGGCTTGGGGACTAGGGATTCCGCAGCAGCTGGTCTCACACTTATTCCAACCAAACCCCAAGACTATCTCAGATAGTGTCCGAATCAACACTGTAAACGCCATATGGCATAGTGATACAACAGATGGAATCAGTAATTGGTCATGTGATAGTTGAAGTAAAACACTAAATTTTCTCAAAAAAAGATATGAGAAGACAGTTTTCGAGTTTTTGTCATTTCACACACACACACATTTTATCTATCATGGGATAATATTACAATTTGTTAGTCGGATCAGTGTGGTTTAGACAGAAAATACTCGTATATAATATCATATTGTAATGCCCAGGTGCCTAAACTGTTGTGATAGTGTAGGTAAACAAAAAAGAAGTATGCAGTATCAAATCAAGTGATCCAATATCTGTCTGATAACAATTAAAAACACACTGATAAATTTAATAGTTGGAAGCAATCGGCAGGAAGCCTTGGACTACTTAGGTTTCGTGCTAGTTGGCGTTCATCAGTCAGCAAGTCAGGCGTATCTGCAGTCACCTAAAAGGGACTCAAGCCCCTTCTGAGATTCGAACCCGCGTCACCCGGTGAGGGCTGCAGTCAGAGACGTTACCACCGCCAAGCTATTCGAGCTTGCGATTGACCTCCTTCCTATACGACTGTATTGAATACTTTGATTACTGGACACTAGTAACTAGTGCGATGTGTCTAGTCCTTTTTTTCGGTGCAGACTAAATTCTATCAGTCAGTCAGGTTTGTTTGCAATGTTAGCCATCACTTAAAAATATCCACTACAGTCCAACAGGAGGACAATCACGAGTCCGAATAGCTCAACGGTGGTAACGTCTCTGACTGCAGTCCTCACCGGGTCACGCGGGTTCGAGTCACGGAAAGGACATGATTCCCTTCAAAGTTGCAAATACGCCTTCCTCACAGTTGAATGCTAACTAGCACAAAACCTAAATAGTCCAAGGCTTCCTGTGGCCGACTGCCTCCAACTATCTAATATCATCAAATCAATGTGCACCGTGATGGCGAGTCACCCTATTGGCATGGTGTGCGTCAGTGGCACAATGGTTAGGACTCTCACCGACCATGCACATGGTCCGGGGTTCGAGCCCACGCCGACGCACACTTGATATCTATGGTCGGCCTGTGAATTTCGAGCTACCGATATCCACGCTGAAAATTCCACACTTGTACCAAAAATACGGTGTGGAATCAAGCTGTAATCGAAAATAAAATAAATAAAAAAATAAATGGTGGCTACATTGCAAACCTGACTGACTGATTGAATTCTGTCTGCACCAAAAGAAAGGACTACACATGTCATACTAGTTACTAGTGTCCAATCAAAATACACTGGTAAATTATTTACAAACCGTTTCCCTACAAGCCTGATTGACTGAGTAGAATTCAACCTTCCACACACACACACTCCATTTAGTTAGTACACAAAGATAAACTAAAAAAAATAGCTCCACCATACTGAAGGTCAAATGACCAGTCAGAAAAAATTAGCAACAAGAAACTGTGGGAACGAAGCAGTTAAGAATCTAATGTTCAACAAATACTTGGAAGAAAATGGAGATCGATTGCGCATACAGGCTGAGAAGACGATCGGGCACTATGGCTCTAGTCAAACCCCAATGTAAGACAACGAATAGGTCAAGTACATAGAAGTAGTATTTATAAAGAAAGGAACAACTTAGAATACTGTCAATAAAGCAATGCAGTTTATTCAAACGTTGAGCACTCAATTATAATTCAGTGTCTGCAATTTCGAGCATATTATATATAATGCATGAAATCATGTAGTAAGAAACAGTTAATGGCGAGGGACACAGTAGACTTCGACTTGCAACCGAGCAACATCACATGATAAATGCGACCAATTGCCTAAGTTCACTACTAGTACACATATATTAGTTGATTAGTACTTTTACTATTGCTTCAAACTGTTCACACAGGCAGCTCCAATAAACCTCTTGGACTTCCCCCTCCCCTCTCAAAATGGCTCTCATATGGCCAAGCATTCGTTGACTCGATAAGGTAAATCCCAGTTGAACAACAGCTTGAGGTTTTCCTCAAAATAGCTACAATGTTAATGCAAACGCCTGAAAATTCAACTAGTGAATATCTAAGGCCACCTAGCGGAACTGGGAAACTAAAATCTATTTTGGTCACTGTGGAACAGACTTCAAGTTAGAGGTGAACCCTGCTTCCGTCTGCGCATCCAAACAGTATCTCAGTCCCACATCATGAGACAATATGGCCGAGAGCCCATTGTTAACTTAGTGATCTCTTCTGTATGATAAATTACATTTCCTCATAACGACAACAGTAACAAAATACGCATGCCAATCTTGACGACATTAAACACCTTTCTTTACTTTCATTATAAACAGGAGCGGATTACTTCAGGTGTGAATTGAAGCCATTCGTTCTTCAGCTTTAGGATAAGATTGTCGTAAACTGAACTGGTAATTTGAGCCAACTACACTATCTGTCTCCAATTTGTGACTGACCATGTGAACGCGTTTGCTCCATTGAAAACAATTTTGAGCCAAGCCACCAATAGTCGCAAAACATCCAGTGCTTAGCATCCCGAGGAACCCCCCCCTTATATGTTGATCAAGCATACAAACTGGCATATACGAAACAAGCCCTCTGTATCCCTGCTGAGATTTCGGATACAGAGGGCTAGTTTCAGGCATCCCAGTTTACACCGTCTCTGTATTAGTAGACGTGATATCCGGTTGGCTATCGACCAAAGGACGGGTGTACTGCTCAACAGTCCTCTCCATCCTCCTTTCTGGCTGTCAGTGAGACCCGGCCATTGAAAGTGAAAGACATGATGCCCTGGCTAGTTGTCTTTGATCATAGATGTCTGAGTTCTATCTCCCGTGTGAAGTGGTAGGTGTAATACGGTAATCAATATCGAGGTTAGGCTTCGGTTGAGTGCTAGTCTGGGGGGGGGGGCGGTGAAATGAATCAACGAGACTGTGAAGCTACATCAACTGATGGTTAGGACATGTGACACGTGTGCCTAGTCATTGATCGCCTTCCTCGACAATGGGACATAGGGTCAGGTTAGAAATGATATAAAAGATGGCGGACAAACTAAAACATGGCATCAGTCAATGAAATCCACAACAGTTAGTTTAAGCCAGCCATGTAGGAAGGTGTAGACCTCCTGAATAGTTGGGGTCCTCGGGACGGTAAACACCAATGAAGGCTGGAGACGATCAGTGGATGATATGGCTCAAAATCGTTCTCAGTGGCTAGCTTAGATGCATTCACTCCTTATGAATTCAAATGAAACTATATTGTTCTTCGATATTAGTATTCCTTTTGTCTCATATCCCTGTCTACCTTCTTTTTTTGGATTTCTTCTACTTTCTTCTGTTGCTTTGTCTGCCACAAGGAGTGGGGTGTGGTGATTTGAATTTCTGCACATCGGTGCAAACTTGTCGAAAGCAGATAGATAGAATCATTAGCCTTCACAAAATAAATCTAGCTATTTAGCCTAGGTACACACGAAAGACTTGATTACATCAACTTGAGTTGTAATAGCAACAGTAACGGTAGGTGGTATATGTGGTTAGCATCCACGAGGTAGTAGTGGTTAGGTAATCAAGAGTCTAAACCAATGAGCCACATTTTCAGCAGTTGATTACCTACAGACCTTACCTCGAATTGTTGAGGATTTATACAGACGGACGAGGCTACAACGCATCGTTTATAAGTTTCCTTCTACACATTACTATAAAATTCTGCAGTCAGAACAATTTGTAACAAGATATTAAATATCGTATCTGCTTTCTTAACGTGTAAATTAATTAAGGACTAACTACTACATAGACGTATCGTACAGCATCACTTGCATATTTTTATTTTATATTTTTGATTACAGCTTAATTCCACACCGTATTTTTTGGTACACGAATGATATAGGTAGCCCAAATTTTTCAGGCCGACCATTGATATCAGGTGTGCGTCGGCAGGGCATCGAACCCCAGACCATGTGCATGATCGGCGAGAGTCTTAACCACTGTGCCACCGACGCACATACACACAAAGTTGTTAGCCACCAATCTATTAGTTATTATCATACTTGTTAAAAATAAATGCCGATTGACAGTCTACCAAGAATATCAGTGTTTGTGTTTGAAATAAACTCTTCTAAATGGCTGTATTTTAAGAATAACTTTGACAACCATGATTATTATTGCTTCATTTAGTTCCTCAGCCGCAAGTCTTCATCGCGTTCGGTTCTGCAACAACGTTTTCACCTGGCTCCACGTCTGTCCATATGCTTTCATCTCCTCTTCACATGACCTCCTCCATGACACCCTCACACTGACGACCAACTGACTCGCCAATTCCCATTCGGTCGGGTTCCACCCGAGCGATGGTCTGTCTTGTGATGTCACTTGATGACTTTCTCTGATCCGTATAATAGCACTGACTTCACATTGGAGTTGAAAATCAGGATCTCATATTTCACGATGATTGCTGCTGATCTCCATACAGACTAGAAAGACATGAAAGCTGGGCTTGCTTTATCGATCCTCGCTTGGATATCCTCGTCAGTTCCGCCTGTAGTTGAAACGATGCTTCCCAGGTAGGTACAGGAGGTTGTTTTTGTTCAGGTTCCTCCCATTTGTGCTGATTGTTATCTGTTACTGTTGGCAAGGAATCTTCATCACCTCTGTTTTCTCTATGTTCACTTGAAGTCCTATCTTCTCTGGATGCTTTTTCTTCCAACTTGTTGCTTTTCACTTGCATATCTTCCAGTTTGTGGGAAATCAGACATATATCATCGGCGAAGTCCAGATTCTCCAAGTTTTTGTGTGAGTCCATTTTATGCCTGTTTCCTCGCTGCCCGTTATCTATCGCATTATCCAGTCTACCACAATCAGCAAAATCATTGGAGACAGTAGGCAGTCAGCCCTCTTACCCATGTCTTCAATTCGAAGGATTCCATGAGTTTCCCTTAGTAGCGAAATAGTTGCCAAATCACCTCTCGATCGACGCTGCCGATCAAGATAGTAAGCGTGATTTTCATGAATTGATTAGTCCAATGATTTTGAAAGTGGAGTTAGGTATATAACAGATTGATTGCCTACGAGAAGTTCAACATGAAAATAAAGAACTTGTTTAGCAATCATTAGTTTAGGTCATCTTTGACTTCAAAGAAAAAATCCAGCTATACTGCACAGATATCCAGACCCGAATTAGGTGGTTGCATTAAAATGTCAACCCCCACACCCTTGAGAGCCTTCGAGTTGAAGTCTGCCCCACAAGGCAGTGAAGTGGCGTCGCTGGATACATTCCCTCATGATATCCCCTGACCGATAACAGGTACATACTACATTCTGGATTCGTCAGCTCCATGTACAACCTAGATTTTCCAGTCCCCCAAGTAGGTAATCAACATGTCTACCAGTCCCTTTTTAAGTGGCACAAGTTCTCACTCATTTCACTTTTGTGTGGAACACTTCTGTGTGTGAAGGCAGGCAATAGTGTTACGTCTATGCAATGTGAAGCAGTTCGGTCCTATTGTGATGTATGCTACTGACAAGATTTTCTAGTAGTATATAAAGAGATGTTCGTTGGCATGAAAACTTCAAATAGCTAGGAGACGCATTTAATTTCAGAGAAGGTAAACGGTACAGTGTTATGGACATACATGAGAGACGTGTAAAAAGGAACACAAGATGAAGTCCAGAAGTATCATAACACGAAGATCTGTGCAAACTGTGAGTTGACGATAAGGTATACATAATTTAGCTATACAGAGGTACCGATTTCCAAAGAAATATTGCTTTACCAAGTCTTTCGTCTTCTTGATATCTTGATAAAACTCGGGCATTTGTGGTGGTAGAGTATAACTCCATTATGGATAAGATTTTATTCTGATAAATCACACAGTGTTGTCGTACAGTTATATTAACTGATGACGTTTCAAAAACAAGTTATTGCCACTTATAATCAGATCAAGTCAATCACTCACTCACACAACTTTCTTGTTTCATTTATACACATGGGTAAAATGATGATTAGTCATTTGGATAAAATCAATATAAGATAAAGTACATTTGGAAACAATAATATCATTGTTATCAATCAAATACAATCATATGCTAAATAACACGAGAGTTTTTATAGTCCAAATGAGCACAGTGTTAGAATGTTGTGATGTACGTGAATTGAATTGAAATAGAATTTTAAGATTATTTATTATCCTCTTCTGATTTGACTGACTGACTGATTGATGGTAATAATATCTTCCATGCATATCTCTGGTATTTGCATTGAGTCACTTCTATTGCACATGTTGTGTTGGGTGTAGACTCGATGAACAAGACAGGATTCAGTAATCAATCTCCCTCTATCTCCACGCACCAGAATTACGTTTTAGAATTTTGATTCTATCCAACCCACCCTATTGTGTGGTTGTGTATTAATGCATGCAGTACAATCGCTGAGCTTTTTTTTTAAATTACTTATCTTCGCGGGTGTGGTCAACCATACTTACCTTGGCTAAATTCGTATGTTCTCACAGACAATCTGACTACCCCGCCTGATCTACTAGTTACACCTATGTAGTTGACCTCACTCATAGTCATTGCAAGGTATTTTGTAAATTATATTTTTTATTTATTTATTTATTTTTTGATTTACAGCTTGATTCCACACTGTATTTTCGGTACAAGTATGGAATTTTCAGCATGGATATCGGAAGCCCAAATTTTGCAGGCCGACCATAGATATCAGGTGTGCGCCGGCGTGGGCTCGAACCCCGGACCATGTGCATGGTCGGCGAGAGTCCTAACCACTGTGCCACCGACGCACAGTTTTTATTTTCTCTAATTGAAACAACCGATAGGGTCATTTAGCTTACAGAGCTTGTTCTACCTGAGTGAGTTTGTAGGTTTGAATGCCGCTACCCCAATTCCTGTTTTATTAAAAATCCCAAGCGTGTGTGAAGGGCCTCAGATGCCCCCCCACCCTCCTTATACGGTGAAGCTACTGTAGATGCCTGATATTCGCTTCTACTGTTACACTAATTTTAGGGTTGAAGGCAAAACATTGCTAAATGCAGAAAATGTAAACAGGATAACAATTTATTGACCGTATGTACTTTTCTCCTACTGCCTATGCTTGGTGAGTAATTTCGAAATCACACGCGGAGCCGTGCCGTGTTGATTAAGCGATCTTTAAGCTCCATCAATTTCACGAGTTTGAATAGGTTCTTATATATATATATATATATATATATATATTCAACTACACTATTTCTTAAATGAATTTTTTCAGCTGGAGCAGCTATATAAGCTGAAAAAATGATACAGGGGTCAGGCCAGATAAAAGCATGGCATCGATCATCATCTTTGAGTTTTCTAGCTGTTGGATTAAGAGTCATGAAGTGAGAAGGGTGAGTTGTTTGAAATGGTTTTTTTTCGAAAAGATGCTGAGAATCAACTGATTAAAGATCTTTTGTGAAACATCTCGAAATCCTATTAACCATTATGTATCCAGAATTTTCATCATTTTATAATTGTACTTGTTTATAGCATTATCACATCGTATTCTTCTTTGACCGCGTTGACCGAAAACGTGGCAGATTTCATCAGATGCACATCAATCCACATTTCTACCATGACATCTTGACCAATCCGGTTGAAGCTATTTTTTGATGGACCAAAGGTGTTCTTGTTCAGAGATAAAAAGTTTTTCCATTTACCGGTAAACACAAGCAACAAGAGTCAGTCTGGAAGCTTAAATTCCTAAAGTGTACTAAGAAGCTAGCTGACCTCTTCACACTCACTCAAGCATCCTCCTTTTCCCGACCTACCACTGGCTGGTAAACTAGGCGAAGGTTAGTAGCAGTGCGCTGGACACGAGTCGAACCTGATAATCATGTTTGTGGCTGGAATTGATTCTCGACCCTCCCCTATAACCGGTAATAAGACCGGTAGAGAGGGAAGGTTGGAAGTGAGGCTAGCAGTTTCATTCTAATGAAAGAGGCAGTATGTGTTTATCAACTTCATATACCGACATGTTAAACGATGATGATTCGCAGCGGAATCCAGAATGAGCATTTCCTCCAATTTCGGAATCTTGAGCTAGAGGGAATCTGCATTCCCAATGAGTGAGTAATGCTGTTCCCCCTGAACTTTGAACCCTGAAGCCAGCGTTTTAAACGCCTTGGTGATTCAATGAACAATGGTTTGATGTTTTAAACAATAGGTGCAAGGATTTATTCTCCGTAGGATCAACTACTAGTCACAACCAACCAATAATAATTTTCAGTTTTGATCACGGATTAATGTCAGTTAGACAACCAATGATGACCAGGAAATACTGCACAGCTTTTTCGTTCTGGCGTGCGACCCACCGGCAGCACGCACACAGCACCAGGGTACTAAACCAAGACCTCCCGGTTACAAAGTAAGCTTGTAAACCATTCAGCCACCCGGGACTTGACTCACTTGGCCAGTCTATGAATTCTAACTTCTAACAATACGCGTGATTTTAGCGCGATCATCAGCTAACGTCACTGGCGAGTATTTGTCCTTACTACTGACCGGGTGGACTTCACTAGTCACGACTTCTCATTAGAACTCGGTGGATGCATACAGATGATAAGTCCCGAACTAGTACAAGACAGCTGTCCAGTACTCCCTGCTGGCTTTCAATGGTTCTTTAACGGGCATTAAGCTGTGATCTCACGGGAAACAAGCCGAATCCGTAGAAACAAAATCTCAGCAATAATAATTTCACGTCAACACGCAAACATCATTGAAGTGGTAGTATCACTAAGAGCTCACAGAAGAAACAACGAATATTAAATACGTCAAGAAAGACGCATATGGGACAACTCGAACTGGCACACATCTGTGCAAAGTAGTTCTATGTTGAAACTAGTCAGTCAGTCAGTCAGCCAATCGAGTTGTCTCCAACGATAGCGTTATAAGATGATTACACAGTCCACGATTTGAATCTCACTGCTCCTACGAATTTGGCCCAGAGTAACGACCTACTGTGTAAGTATCATCCACTCATGAACTGGAATATGAAAAACCTGTGTCAAGCCACTGAGATCTTAGGGACAAACGATAAATGCTTGCGTGGGAGGGGGTGGGTTGAAATTGGTCAAATAAACAAAATATTAGGCATAAGATAAAAATGAGATCAGATTGCAGGTTACTATTTGTTTATTTATTTCTTTCAATTGAACACATTCATATAATGTACATGAGATAAAATTGATGACTACTACTCACCTGTATTGGCTACAATTCGAGTCACTTTACATTCAGGTGAGTCAGTGATCTTGTCTGAAAGGAGGAAAACCGAAGAAGAAGAAGCGAGAAAACAATATAAATACCACAACAAAATAAACCAATAAACAAAACGATTATATAATTTCTTTAAAAACCAGAAAATTTCCAATAAATAATATTAGTTCATATCTGAATTCGATTTATAGGAAGTCAACTTCGACGGGACAATTTGCACATTTTTCAATAGCTACTCCTTTTGTCGCAGTCCAGTTTTCGACATAGAACTTGACACCCATGTGCTGAAGTTCAAGTCGACACACTCCACTCCTTATAGCACACAAACCAACAGAAGAAAGTAGAAGAAGTGCAAAATGAAGACAGTAGACAGGGAATGGAGACAAAAGGAATAGAAATAAAGGGGAACAAAATAGTTTCATTGGATATTATAAGTCACAAGAAGTGAACCAGCCATAAATGAGAACGAATTTGAGTCATATCCTCAACAATTGTCTACAGCCTTCATTGGTGTTTACTGTCCCACGGACCCCGACCACCTAATCAGGAAGTCTACACCTTCCTACGTGGCCGGCTGGCTGGCTTAAAAATTAACTGTTGTGGATTTCATTGACTGGTGAAGCCATGTTTTGGTTTGACCGCCACTAGCCTGATCCTATGTCACCTCACATTGCCTGTCGAGGAAGGCGATGGAGTCTAGATATAACATTATTCAATAAAGCAAGGATATGATGTTCAACCAGACTAGACTGGACTCAACTATAAGGAGAAATTCGGAAGAGAGATATACTGGTAAGAAATGAGTATTCGGAAAGGTGTTTATAAATAAGAAGTTTGGATAGCAAACACACTGGGTACGGGTGACACTGATAGTTCCACACGAGCAAGTGAATTAGTAGATGTCTACGGTAGCCAGCATTCGCTATCCAAACATATCATTGAACACCCGCCCTCATAGTTTTATAAAGGAGAAAAAAGATCCCCCCATGTGCCACAGCTATATCCTGGAACACCTGAACGAATTTGGACATCAAGCCAACCTACCCACAAAAGAACTTCAAAGTTATCTACAGAATACGTGATAACCTTACTAAAAGATTATGAATCACGCTTCTTCAAACCACAGAAGCAGTGGCGATTCAAATGTTAAATCCTGATGGAGTATACAAAAGGAGACAGTAGTCATCTTAAATCTATCTTGGTTACTGTTTTTATTACATTATTCCATTACGTGCCCAGTGCAACTTAAGGCTACAGTCTAGGGTAGTGCGGTTGCTAACCTCATGGTCAACCTTCCCTCTTTACCGATCGTATAGGCGACTTAGCGAAGTGAAGAAGTACAACGGCAAGGCATCGAAACCCGAACCATATGTGTGGTTGGCGAATACATTCTTACCTCTAAAGTCACTGATGCACACGTCCACCTTGATAGCAAACTTCTATTTTACTTTCACAATTTTTTCAAAGTTTTTTTCATTATTATTATTATTGTCATCATTATAATCAGTTTCCTCAGGATTTTGTGCGAATCCGAAAAATCATAGTTGAGTTTAAACTCGGAAGGGAATGTGAAAACTATCCAATGAGTTTAGATTAAACATGTTTATTCTCGTGTAGTTAACACATGTTCAACTTATTTATTTGTCTTCACAAAGGTTCCTTGTTGTCCCAATGTTCATGTGTTTGTATGTAATCAACCGTAAAATTTGAGTGTGTACATAACCATGTTTGTAGACTATTCTAGTTGACAAGTTCTACCCAAAATTTATGAATTCATTAAATGCTGCTTTTTTTCATAGTTATCAAAGTGTTGGTTCGCGGGATTTTAGGGTGGTTACAGGATTGATCATGAGCTGACAACAATTGGAGACCACTGTTTCACCGCAATCTGGGATTCTTCGACAGCACTCGGTCGCGGCCAGGGTTCGAACCCAGGACCTTCCGTAGACTACTCAACTATCAAGTCAGGCGAAAGGTTAGTTACCTGCCCGTGACACTGACCGGCGGTTGCGCTAAATATACATATCACGAACTGGCAGATGTTGAGATTTATGGACCATTACAGTCGGGTCCCAGTGGCTGGATCGTCTACGAGCTCGCCGCCTTGTAACCGGAGGGTCCTGAGACTGAACCCTTATGACGGGTGCGTGCTGTTGAAGAGCCCCGAAACACGACGATACAGTAGTCCAGTACTCTCAGGTTTTCCATAGTTGTCTGTTGGTTTTCAATTCAGTACGGGAAAGAAATGTTTTCAGTCATTACAAAGCGATAAGAGAAGAATTAGATCTTCTGTGATGACAGCAGTCTTTATCGAAAATTCACTGAAAAGAACAACAAATCAGAAATCCAGAGGCCCGACACATCAGTTGGTATCAAAATGAGACGTTCTATATGAAGCTTAAGAGAAAAATTCCAACATCTTTGAAAAGAACATTGTTTGTACCAATACTCCAAGAGTACTGTTCTCCAGTAGTATCCCACTAGTCTGTTGAAGCCTGAAAGTCGGATTTCATACCTGATCACTTGATCATGCACATATATCAATCAACGTGCTCCTGTCAAACCACGGTATGTAGGTTGTTCGATGCATAAACTGTCTAAAAAGGTAACAGCAGTTGTATAAGGAGTACAATCACTGAGCACGCCAACCGATACTTCTTTCAAAGTGACCTGCGAAGTAAAGAACAGCCGTCCAAAGAAATCTTTTCTTGCCTTCTATGGACCATTGAAGCCCAGGACATTAAAAAAAAAGAGAAACAGCAGCTCTGCATACCAAACAAGAAGCCTTGAGCATACTTTTTCCAAGAATAACGACAGCAAGATTCATTTCAAAACGTAGGAAAGTTACAATTACCCAATGCTGCGCTCCTACAAGCAATGCAGACCAAGAGATGGAAGAATTCTGAATACAACTGCAAAAAGTAATGGATAAGACCACAAGCTCGACTGTATGACATTAAAATCCTAATGGACGATATGAATGCTAAACTGAGAGCAGACAACACAAAAAGGAGCGAACTCGTCATGGGTCAGGAGGCTCTTAGCGAAGTCAGAGAGAACAGAAAACCGTTCGCAGATTTTCGCGCATTCAATGATTTGACAACCGGAGACAACGTTTACATGGGGGTTTCGCCAGATGGACAAACCAAAATTCCGAAAGACTTCATTTCGATATCAAGAAAATGAAGACGTAGTCTGGTGGACACAATATCGAGAGGAGGAGGAGGAGAAGATGTGGGAATCACACCATTATCTAGTGCAAGTAAATGTAAATTCATTCCATAGAAATATTTATTCAGTATCAGCAGAGAAATGATTAACACTTTTTAACTTACAAGTCAACGGTTTAAAGACAAAATGGAGTCTGAAGATTAACACGTTTAAATAGTCCACACGCTTTTAAATCAATTAAAAATTCGTGAATCAGGGCGAACCCAACCAATGTCGTCGGTGGAACATTCATCTTCACATGTGGATGGATGGACCTCACTGAGGTCACGACTTCTCACTAGAACTCCAGGAAACTCCATCCGATGGCAAGTCACTAGCCAGCATCAGATTAATTCTCTGTAGTTGGTTTTTGTACGGCTTAGTTTTGTTTTTTACGAGTTGGTCATGGATTAATATCAGTTACAGAACCAATGAAAACTAAATCTGGATTTCAGGACAGGTGTTTCACCCTAGTTTGGGAATCATCAGCAGCACGCACCCACTGGTGGGGTTCGAACCTAGGACCTTCCAATTACTACGCAAGCTAACTCGTATACCATTCAGCTACTAGGACCTGATTCAATGACCCATGAATGGTATACGAGTTAGCTTACCTGGTAACTGGAAGGTCCTGGGTTCAAACCCTACCAGTGGGTGCGTGCTGCCGATGATTCCTAAACTAGGACAACAGAAACAGCTATCTGACAGTACTCCCCTGGCAACTCGAACTGCTGCACTTCGGTGCCAAGTTCTATGTTGAATCCAGACAGACTCCCCTGCTTGTTTTCAATGGTCCTGTAACTGAGATTAATCCGTGATCAACTCATGAAGAAACAAAACTAATCCTTACAAACCAATTATAGAAATAAAAAATTACAAAAAGAAAATTCATAAACACTTACTAAGACCATCAGGTTTGGCATAACCACAACGTCGACGTGCTTCATCCAAGTCTTTCTGTAGCATTCGTAGACGTGCTTGTCGATCAACTTGACGCATAGCATCCAAAGCAGCCATACCACTAGTGTACGTAGGTCGATAATTGATAGTACTTCGAGAGAGGATATTAGGAGTACGTGAGTTGTATAGGCTAAAAAACAAATTTGCATAGAAGTTTAGCGTAGTTCAAGTTGCTTTACTTCATAAAACCACACATAAAAGCAAAGAAAATACACTGAAATATACGAAAGTGTAAGTAGACGAGCTTGCCTTGACACTGGGAGGTCCTGGGTTCGAACCCTGGCGGTGGGTGGGTAACACTAATGCACCCCAAACTAGGATAGTAGAAACAGCGGTCTGGCAGTCCCCCTTGCTGGTTTTCAATGGTTATCTAACTGATATCAATCCATAGTCAAACTCGAAAGGAAAATCAAATCCTTACAAATCACCTCAAGGAAAGCATAATCACATGAAGAATAATGAGAATTTAATAAATGTTGAGGCTCAACAGTAGGGTCCCAAGAGTGTGAACGCTCAAATGACCTTGAACGCTTGCTAGTCATTGGTTGAGGAAACTTACCATTATTCTAGCGCGAAAATGAACGGTGTTCATCTGCTCAGATGCAAATTTCACCCAGATCACCTATTTCAATACTGCCTGGATAATGAACTGATTGGACGTTCTCGTATATGTAGCCGTGGTGCTTCAATGAGCCTGCAACCGTTCATATCGACAAAACCGTCCTTATAAAGAAGAAATACAATCCGGGAACGTGATAGGGCAAATAACGTTTGGGTATTGGGGATTTACGACACCCAAATTCGAGAAGGATTTATTGAACTTATTCCAGATAGGAGTGTTGACACTCTTCTCCCTATTATTCAAAGACTCGTCTTACCATGCACTACTGTTAACACGGATGAATGGGCAGTATATATCCGATTATCCGATTTGGGATATATACACCACCGAGTTAACAATTCTGATGACTTTGTCTATCCCAGAACCGGTACTCATACTAATTCAATAGAAGGTTTCTGGGGAAGACCAAAAAATAGAATAAGAACTATAAACGGATCATAAAATCAATTTATTTTTAGTCACCTAGATGAATACATGCACAGGAATTGGTTTAATTTAAAAGCTGAAACTCCCCATTATAATTGGGACATCTTTTTACCTCATATTAGACAAAAATACCCTGTTTATTGTTTTTTCATGATTTTTTATGCAAAAGTCCTCCATTTTTCTGATTGGTCGACTCAGGGTCACTCGTGCGTTCGCATCCCTTGAGACGCTATTGTAGAACTTTGCCTAATAAATCTAGGAGACACCCCTGAAAAAGTAGATGTATTTGGGCCTTTGAGGGCAACTTAAGCCATGTCTCCAACAGTCTCCGTCCGTTGGTTCTTAGAGTCGAAACGATAAGGAATCAAGGGAATATTACTCACTAGTCAGATTAAATCACTCTAGGACTTTTTTTTAAGTAGTATGCAGTAAAATGGCGAAAAATATACCACATGAAATGACAGAATTATTTCTCAAGTGCAAACATATATGCGAAGATAACCCTCCTAGACCAATTGAAAGAGGCAGTCTACATTTTCTCTGTTCACACATGTCGGTACCTAGTACGGAGGCTTCAACGACGTCTTAAGAATATAAAACGGGAGGGCAGCAGTGGAATCAAGGATGCAAACTTTGCCTTATTTCAAACGCATCTGATGAATAAGCGATTCCATATCTAATGAGTCTGTCTGTCTGTCTGTTTTCGACATAGAACTTTGCACAAATGTGCGGAAGTTCAAGTCGCCACACTCCGTGTAGCATGCGAAGCAAGAGAAGAAAGTACAAGAAAAGCATAATAGAAACAGTGAGCAGAGGGGTGAGACAAAGGAGTAATCACGAAGAACAAAACAGTTTCATTGGAGATCATAAGTCACAAGGAGTGGATGCATCTGCGCCACTGAGAACGATTTTGAGCCATGTCACCAATTGTTTCCAACCATAGGTTTTTACCGTCTAATGAGTGAGTGAGTGAGTGAGTCAGTGTTCCCGATTAGGTTCGAACTCTATAAACGTCGTTTCAAACACTACAGCATTATAGTGCTAAGGACACGACATCCAAGAAAAATATGTATCAGTTATTCTTTTTGTAAATTAATTTGTATTGCTCGACTCCTGTGGACATCTCAGTTCCCATGACCTATTGGGTTAATGGATAAGGCTTCGCTATTTTGACGTGACAAGTACTGTGTTCGAGTGCTCAATAAGACGAAATGTGTATATTGGGCTCCACTGCTAAACAGCATCAACCGAAGTAGTCAATAGGCATTACAATAATAAAGACCACTCTTCTCACTATATTTATGAAACATTTCAACCTGTAATAATAGAAAGGTAAACAGAAGAATCTAACTACCCATCATTGTTAATAGCGATGTAAAAAGAGCAAAATATGTAGCAAAACCCCATCGCATACGACATCATTAGCTACCTACGAGTGCTTTTGTTCGTCATTAAAACGCCAAAGACAAGTTCACACTGTTAGTAACTTCAATGTGTGTAGTTATCAGTCCACCTGCGCTGGTGGAGTGAAGTAAACAAGGCATTGTTCCAGAGAATTTATGAACGCCTACCACTAACCTTATTGAAAGGAAAGAAAACTCAGAATAGCCAACAAAACATTATTACTTCTGGTTATACGCCATTCAGCATCATATACATATGTGGTGAGAGCTGTCTGCTAGCCGAAATTGTAATCAACAATATACGTCAATGTTTACGTCCCGAATCGGGGTCATGAGAAAAAACGCGAACAAAGACTATCCTTGAGGAAGTCAACAATCAATCACAGCAGACTTTGCGTGGGTGGATACAATTAACAGATATATTAACGGGCTGTTCAACAAACAGCAACAAAGAGATGACAGAATAACCTTCAGTAGGGAAACAACCAATCAGAAGATGTTGCTGCCTCCCTGCTAACAATAATCAACAATAATGTGAATAAAAATTTATAAATATCTTTCTATAGTTTGGTTTGTAAGGATTAGTTATGTTTTTACGAGTTGATCACGGATTGATATCAGTTAGAGAACCATTGAAAACCAGTATTGGAGTACTGGAGAGCTGTTTCATCAGTCTAGTTTGGGAATCATCGGCAGTACGCACCCACTGGGATTCGAACCCAGGACCTTCCGGTTACAAGGAAAGTTGGCTCGTATACCATTCAGCCACTGGGACCCGATTCAATGGCCAACCCATAAATTCTAACTTCTACCAATTCGTGATTTAGCGCGACCCCAACCATTGTCGTTGGTGGGACATCCATCCACACACGTGACATCTAATTGAACCTCACTGGTCACGACTTCTCACTAGAACTCAGGAAACTCCAACCTGTAGCAAGTCACTAGCGAGCATCAGATTAACTTCCTATAGTTTGGTTTGTAAGGATTAGTTATGTTTTACGAATCCCATTGGGTGCGTACTGCCGATGATTCCCAAAAACTAGGATGAAACAGCAGCTGTCCAGTACTCTCTGGTTTTTAATGGTTCTCTAACTGATATCAATCCGTGATCAACTCGTAAATTATAAATATCTGTTGATTTTATCAATAAACAATCTGTTGACTGACCCTTGTCTTCTGTAGTTACACATGTAAAGTAAGATCAAGCTGGTCAAAAGGATTTTACTGACATCTTTCTCATACAGCCGTAGCTCTTGTCATTCACCATAATGAAAAACAACCGAATCCAAGCAAAGCGGTAAGAAACATTTTATCTAACCTCCTACCTTCAATTCTTTGCATCCTTGTCACCTATAACAATTATCTCTAAATAACCATTCTTTACATAACTTAACTTAGTTGTAGACTAACTTTCACATTATACCCTATTAAAACTTCCAAATAACTGTACAGTTATGGTTAACAAAGAGAAGACATAAAGGTGATGACGATAGCCAACGAACTGCAACAGCACCAACCAGCACCAATCACCATCAACAGAAGAGATATAACAGATGTTGTCTCCTTCACTTATCTGGGAAGCATTGTTTCAACTACAGGCAGTCGGAACGGACGAAGAGGTCAAAGTCAGCCAGAATCGGAAGGCAAGATACACCTTCCTCTTCTGTAAGGGTAAGAAACTTGTCCGTCGTGTCACGAAAAGGATCTTCAACAGGCCATTGTAGACCTTCATCAACAGCTGCCCACTTCGCCGGCTGGCTCCATCCTGAACATCAAATTGCCGGTCAGAAAGAATAAGCAACACGAAACTATGGGTACAAACCAACAGGCGAGAGCCGATCACTCAACAAATTTGTAGGAGAAAGTGGAGATGGATCGAGCATACACTGAGAAGGCCGCCGACCCTCGAATGGAATCCCAATAGGAGGAGATGAGCTGGTTTTCGGTGCGAGGGTGACGTGGAAGAGATCGTGTAGTGAGGGAGACATAAGAGAATTTCGTCAATCCTGATCCCAAATGAAGAGGACATCAGAGAACAGAACAAAGTGGAGATGTTCCACTCGGAACCGACGGGAATAATAATAATGATAAAAATACGCAAAAAAAAAACAAAGTATAAGAGAGAGAAAAAAATTATATATGATGAAACATGAGCAACACTAACCGAGTTGTATCCACTAGTGAAGGATTAATTCCAGCGGCAAGTAATTGTTGTTGTTGCTGTTGTAATAATTGCATTTGTTGCAGTTGGAATAAATGAGCTTGTTGATAACTTAAACTCAAGCGTTTCTCTTGTTCATAACGTTGACGTGCCATACGTTTTTCTACACGCGTTAAACGATAATCTTTACGATCAATCAATAAAGATTCATGGGTAAATGGTCGCTGAAATAAGACAAAGAGAGGAAAAAAGAAGGAATATCATTCTTCTTCTCTTCTTAAAAATAATTCATATAAGATGCTGAGGAGAAAAAACGATATACGCATGACAGGGACTTGGTAAAACAAAGCCTATGCGTAAATGTCCAAAAAATAAGGATTGAATGATTGATTGATCACGACGCTGAACTACTTTGTATAGATGTGCATCAGTTCGTAGTGCCACACTCCCTCCAAGTAACACATAAACCAACAAAAGAGAATAAAGGCAGATAATAAACAGAAATGTGAGTGGTGGGGGGGGGAAGAATAGTCATATGTAAGAATATAGGTGTAAAACTTGGGCACTGTGCTGGCAGAGTATAACTCCATTATGGATAAGATTTTATTCTGATAAATCACACAGCGTTCGTTGTACAGTAATATTAACTGATGACCACGTTTCCAGCACAAACTATCACTGCTCATAATCATATCAAGTCAATCACTCACTCACTCACAACTTTCTTGCTTCATTTATACACATGAGTGAAAATTGAATAAAAATCACCACTATCAGATAAAGTACATTGATCAAATATTATTATTGATCAAATACAATCATATGCTAAATAACACGAGTGCTTTTATGGTCAAAATGAGTACCGTGTTAGAATGTTATGATGTACGTGAATTGAATTGAAATAGAATTTTAAGATTATTTATTATCCTCTTCTGATTTGACTGACTGGTGGTAATAATGTCTTCCATGCATATCTCTGGTACTTGCACTGAGTCATTTCTGTTCCGTGTGTTGTGTTGAGTGTAGACTCGATGAACCAGGCAGGATTCAGTAATCAACCTCTATCTCTCTTCATCTGCCTAGATTACTTTTTAGAATTGTAACCCTCTCCCACCCACTTTTTGGTGTGGTTGTGTGTTAATGCATGCAGTGCAATGTAGTGCTGAGCTTTTCTCTAAATTACTTGTCTTCGATGGGGGTCGTCCGTTCTTACCTCAGCTAAAATTCTTATCTTCTCACAGATAATCTGACTACGCCGCCCAACCTACTAGTTTCACCTATGTAGTTGACTTAACTCACAGTCATTGCAAGGTATTTTGTAAATTATATTATTTTGTCTAATTGAGTCAACGACGGGGTCCTTTAACTTACAGAGCTTGTCCTACTTGAGTGAGTTTGTAGGTTTAAATGCCACCACCCTAATGCCTGCTTTATTGAGAATCCTAGGTGGGGAGGGTCTCAGATGTCCTCTTCTTATATGGTATACCAGTAGATGCCTTATATTCTCTCTCTCTTATTTATGTTATCACTACTAGTTTCACAATTACTTTTATTTCGCTTTTGGCCTTTACTGATCTTCCTAAAGAATTTTATAGGAGAGTTAGCTATTTGATACCAACGCTTCTTCTATCTGTTTCGTATCACCGTTTAGGTCTTTTCAGCGAAGTTAAACTTTCGACACCACTAACTACCAATCAGCGAATTATCCAATGAAGTTCATGAACGCAGTTCAATGTTGTATAGTGCTTGATTCATTTCTAATGCGTGACCTTACAAGGCTACTGTTGCAATTCGAGGCGGTTAGTGTTTTCCTGGATTTCCTGGATTTCAGTTGCTCCGGAAAGAGCGAATTTGTTTGTGTGGTGGTATCATGACTTTAAAAAGCTATACCAAATCAACTGATGGGTTTGTTCATTGTTGTGCTATATGTTTGAAGCTTTTTTTTCTATAAATATACATTTCCATTCATCATATGTGCCTCTTCAATGTGATTGGTCCGTTCAAGGTCGTTTGCTGATTGTTTGTTAGTGGTGGCTAAAGTTTAACTTTGCCGTCTTTTCTTGTGCTACTTAGTGCTACTTCTCGGTTTGTTAAACACTTAACTAAGCCTGCCTTAACAGTTATCGGATGAGATGAATTAAAGTCGAAATATCTATTAGCAGAATGCGTTAGGTTTCTATAAACGCTAGTGTATAGTTTACCTTCTTCTGTTCGTTTTATTTTACAATCTAACAGCATAGCTAATTCTCCTTGTTCATTTATTTTCTGATTTAAATGTAAATTTTATTCCCTCATATGGAAGAATAACTGGGTTCTACAAAATGTCAAAATTCACAAAGAGTGAATGCATCTGCGTCAGCTATCACATAGGAAGACGATTTTGAGCCATATCATCCACCAACTGTCTCCAGTCTTCATTGATTCCTACCATCCCAAGGACCCCCAGTCACTAAGGCAGCCAGTCTACACCTCCCAACAAAACTGCGAACACAAATATCATGTTTAGTCTTTTGAATACATGACTGATTGCTCAAAATAAAATGAGTTAAGTACTACTTGTGGATAATTTAGCTGAACTTCTCAACATAGAATTACGCACAGAAATACACCAGAATTCAAGTTGCCACATTCCATGTGGTGGACAAAGGTTGGTGTAAAAGAGACATAAAACGATATTCAAAAGAACAATAATAAGCAGAGACGTGAGGGAGATAAAATAGTAATACGGGTTCAACGCATCTGGGAGAACAATTATCAGTCATATCACCATCGACAGTTCCAAACCATTGGTTACTAGACGTCTTGAGAAAAGTTGACAAACAGCTTCCAGAGACATCACCGACTGGTTTGATCATACCTGACCTAATGCATACATCAGCTAACATAGTTCGCTGTGACTGCGCATACGTAATACATGTTCCTAACCATTTCAACCGACGTACCTACCTTCACAACTGTATCGATCGACTTTCCTTCCTTACCTAGTACTCTACGAGACTAAACTCGATACTGGTCAATATAATTTGCCACTCAACGTGGGAAGCATAATACTTAAGAGTTAAAAAGTTCAAAGAGACTGACTTTACTTCTCCCAGAGAGGGAGAGGGAGTTACAAATCAACATGACTGTATGGTATCGGATGGTCTAACAACGACTAGTGAATGCTCCAGAATTTCGATGATGAAAAGCGAATACATCATTATGATTGGAAAGAAGTTTACGTCATTTAGCGTCTCAAAGAACTCAAATGAATTAAATGAAATGTTACTAAATAACTTAATTGTATGTGGCGCCGATGACACAGCGGTAGAATAACCACACCTCGAGTGATTCGAAGGTCGATCCCCGGCCGACAAACTCCTTTACCTCGCTAAGCCAGTAATAAGACTGGTAAAGAAAGAACGTTGGGCATGAGGCTAGCAACCCAATCCCGTAAAAATAAACATTACCGCTACTGAAACTTCAAAGCTCTAACTTGAAGTCGTATGTTCAACTGGGAACCTACAGGAATAAAAAAAACCTAAATGTAATTTCATGCAGTTGGCAATGAGCCACACACCTATGATGTGTGTGTGTGTGTGTGAGGGCTAGCGATACTACTCAGCTGACAAACCTCAGGAAAAGTGGAGCGTGTTTTGAATCCATGATTCATTGATTGGAAGACAAGCACCTAGACTAATAATGGGTAACACAGTTTCACGAAAGATTCCCCCCCCCCTCAAGAAAGACTTCTTTGAATAAATAGCTCACAGTGAGGAAACCAATCAAAGAGCACATTTTCTGCAAGTGAGTCATAATATTACAATTCAATCTTTTACAACAAAAGGCTAAAAGCAACTCGTATATAGATATGAGAAACAAGTATTTTTTTGGTGATGCCATCATAAAACCAAAGGAAACTATTCATAAACTATCAAGTACCAACGATTTGCAGGGATTTGACTAATTTCTAGTTAACTTTCATCACAAAGCGATATCGGTTAGAGAATTGTTACGAACCAGGAATTGCTGGACACCAGTCGGTTTCGGACCATGTAGCAGTACGTCTCCATGGCCCGACAGATAGCTACTAATTTAGATGCGGTTGTCCGGATTGCATGCAGCAATCACCCGACTCGCTACACACCGGTTGGCTGGGAATAGTTTTTCTGCACATTCTACCATGCCAGGAAGGTCCTTTGAATGGTGACTAGACTCAAACAAGCCGTGTGTAACCGGCACCAAGCACTTCTTCCCGAGAGGTTCCGCGTATCTCAGATATGCAAAGAGAAAATCAACGTGTCCACAGCAGCCAGGAATTAACAAGTGTCTAGACACTCCCATAAGCATAGAAAGAGTTTTCCGGATCATAATCTAGTCACACACACCCCCCTACACGCCACTGGCGGCTGGCCGGTTACGTGCTACGTTTAACCTACAATGAAATAATCACGGATACACGCACTTCTGAAAAGTCTCCAACTAGGGACAAAATAGTTATACTTACTTTTGTTATCCATTTCGCGTGCTTTTTTAATACATCAGTAAGTATTGGATCGGGTTGAATAATATCTTCACATTGTTTTAAGTCTTCCTCTGTTATAGTCTCCATGTCTTTATCTTCAAAAGACATTAATAGTTCAACTTGAGATCGGGTAAACTGTTGACTTGGATTCAATTCATCTACAACACGATCTGACATACCCTGTTTAGTTACCTATAAGAACAAACAAAAAAGAAAGAAAGATTGATTTTCAAGTATTGGTTTTGTAGGGATTTTGTTTGATTACATGGAGGATTTAATCATGAGCTGATATCAGTTAGAGAACCACTGGAAAACCTGGGAATACTGGACGGTTGTTTCGTCCTAGTTTGGGACTCCTCAGCAGTACGCACCCACCGGGGTTCGAACCCAGGACCTGGTTACAAGGCGAGCTCGTAGACCATTGAGCCACTGGGATCCAATCCAATGGTCCTGGAATTCCAACTTCTGCCAGTTCACGACATAGCGCGACCACTTCGCAATGTCTTCTTCGATGAGTTACTGACTCATCTTCGACCTGCTGTACCCTATTGATTTATGATCATTAATCAGATGCTCACTAGCAAATGGCCGTATTCAGGTAGGTAGATAGGTAGGTAGTTAGTTACCTGGGTTCTAGTGAATGTCGTCACCAGTAGGGTACACAGCAGGTCGGGTGTGACGACAAATACTCGTCTCCGATGACATTTCCTGGTGGTTATGTCATATCATGAATTGGCAGAAGTTGGAATTCATGGACCGGTTATCGACCAAAGAACGAGTGTACTGCTCATCAGTCCGCTCCGTCCTCGTTTATGGCTATCAGTGAGATATGGTCATTGAGAGTGGAAGACACGAAAAGGCCGGCTATCTGTCTTTGATTATAGGTGTCTGCATTCTATCTCCAGTGTGAACTGGTATAATAAGGTGAGCAATACTGAGGTGAGGCATCGGTCGAGTGGTAAGTAAGGAGAAATCAACAGACGAGGCTGTGAAGCTACATCGACGGAGATGGTTAGAACATGTGTCGCGCATGCCTAGCCATCACTTGCCTTCCTCGAAAATGGGACATAGAGTCTGACATAGGATCAGACTGGAAAAGAGCTAGAAGATGGAAGTCAAACCAAAACATGGCTTCGTTCGTCAGTGAAATCCACAACAGTTAGTTTAAGCCAGCCAGCCAGCCACATAGGGAGGTGTAGACTTCTTGACTGACTGGTCGGGGTCCTTGGGACGGTAAGAACCAATGAAGGCTGTAGACAATTGTTGAGGATATGACTCAAAATCGTTTTCAACGGCTAACGCAGATGCATGCACTCTTTGTGACTTATAATTTCCAATAAAACTATATTGTTCCCCTTTATTTCTATTCCTTTTGTCTCATATCCCTGTCTACTGTCTTCATTTTGCATTTCTTCTACTTTTTTCTGCTGGTTTGTGTGCTATAAAGAGTGAAGTGTGGCGACTTGAACTGCCGCACATCGGTGCAAAGTTCTATGTTGAAAACAGACAGACAGACATCAAATGGCCAGTACTAGGAGCCAACTTTTCAACACAGGCACGGAACGTTTCCGTCCAATATATATATATTCAGTTAGCGACAAAAATACACAATGAACTTGAACACGGATCTTCGTGCGTCGGTAGCACAGTGGTTGGGACTCTCGCCGACCAAGCACATGGTCCGGGGTTCGATCCCCTGCCAACGCACACCTGATATCAATTGATTGGCCTGCAAAATTTGGCCTACCGATATCACATGTTGAAAATTTCATGCTTGTACCAAGAATACTGTGTGGTTTCAAGCTATAATCAAAAAGAAAAAAAATAGTTCGAAAATATATAATCAATTTACTATTTATTTAAATAAGCCGCAAAAGAAAGAAAAAAGGAAAAAACAGACAAGTGAGAATATCTATCTGAACACACCACTCACTTGACGATCATAGATTTTCTTCTCCATTGTATTATCTGAGACAAGACGATAAATATAACACGGTTTCACTTGACCATAACGATAAACACGACAAACAGCTTGACAATCATGACATGGATTCCAGGAGGCATCGAAAACAACAACACGATTTGCACCAATCAAGTTGACGCCTAAGCAACCAGCTCTGGAAGCAAACGGACGGACAAACATAGTGATAAAGTATATACACACATACATGCACATACAGACATCTGTAATCCATAGGTTATGCAAAAATGCACCTCTAAGAATTATTATTATTGTGTTTTGTCTGAGAAAGTACTGCTATATACCTATTGATAATAAATAATACTAGAAATAATATGACATCATTTTGACAACCGATAAGTGCAAAATTCAACAATAGCGTCCCAAGGAATGCGAACGCACGGATGACCTTCAGCCGACCAATCATAAAAATAAGTGACTTTCCCTCACAAAATGACGTATATTTACAAGAAAATGCAATGAAAACACATTAAGCAGGGGCATCTTTCTCTGAAATGGTTTAAAGATACGTCCCAGTTATAATGAGGAGCGCGTCAGTTGCTAAGTTAGACCAGTTTCTGTTCATGTATTCACCGAGGTGGCTAAAGATGTGAATTGTTTATCTCCTTTATCCTCTTGTGCAATCTTCCCCAAAAGCCCTCGATTGAATTACTATTGTTTCGAGTAAGAGGACCGACGACTATTTACCAGGAAAATGTGGATAACAAAATAAATTAAAGTAAACGACATCAACCCGAAATCTACCTCTAGACTTGACCTTAACCTCAGTCCTGACCCTAACACTAAACATAACTAACACTAACCCTAACCCTAATTACAACCCTTATTCTAACAGTAAACCTAACCCTAATGCTAATTATAACCCTGATCCTAACCCTAACCCCAATACTTACCTTAACGCCAACAAGCTGTTAACATATTGTCCAAACATTACTTAAAAACATGATCTGAGTGAAATTTGCTGCTTAGTCGGTGAACAGTGTTGATATTTCAGCTATGATATTGACGGTTGTATTCAAGGTCATTGGAGCGTTCGAAATCCTGGGACGCTATTGTTGAACTTCGCCCCGATAAGTTCGTGTGTTTCATATTTGCTGATGAAATCTCCTGTTTTCGAGAAAATGTAACCGTTGTGTATATATCAAATAACAATCAATATTCGTAGAATATCTTTTATGTGCAGGAAAGAATCACTAGACTCTAGCATTTAACCATATCAGGCGGAAATCAGCAGACTCGCAGTGAAGGCGAGAATGCAGGTAGAAGACAGAGGTGATGATTCTGATGTGGTTGTGTTCTCTGAGATGGATAGTTAATTTGCGAAGCTTTCATCACACTACTAGGCGACATCATCAGTGTATACTTCAATTTGAATTGAAGTGAGCTTTTATATTTCTCCACGAGTTTATTAGTCATCTCTCCTGGTGGGTAACCTGGAACGTCGTGATTGGTTGTTTTTGTGTTTCCACACCTTCTATGCTACTTGTAGTGGTATTGGTGTTGATTGTTTGCTCAACCTGAAGTTTGACCCTTTGTATGTGAGATTTCCTTCTTATCGATTGGTTAATGTTGTCTATGTCAGTGTGTCTATTGATTGATGATTCACCGGAATACCAGGCTTCTAAAAATTCTCTAGCATTCTTGGTGTTTCCTCTGTCTAACATTTGAATGTTAGTTGTCCTAGTCGAATTGATGTCTGTGGTTGTCAGTATGCAGCAAGGCGATATGAGTGATGGAGTGAATGTCATGTCTTTTGACGGCTAGTTAGTTTATGTTCATGGATACGAAGAAGGAAGGGACGTCCACATTGGCCAATGTAGTTTTTTTTCGCAGTTGTTACAATTTATTTTGTAGATGATGTTGGTTTTATCTTCTTTTTCTTGTTGAGTCTTTTGGTTGACACAGAGCTGAGTGAACTGATTTTGTTGGTTTTTGTGCAACGTCAACTCCTAAAGGTTTAAAGAGTCTAGCAGTAGGGTGATTTTCTTTCCTTTCGCTTTCCCTGGGGCCTTTGCTTTGACAGGTTGGCTTGGGGGTATAATACAAGATTCGATGAAACCCACCAAAGGGGGTAAAATTAAGATATCTGGGCATAGCCAAGGCACTAGCTATCCAAAAACTCGAACTCACGTTATGTATCCAAAAGAAACACCTCCAATCCTTGGCCCTGCCGTGGTCATCATAAACAGATAATTCTTCTAATAGTGACTATCCCATTGACTTTCTTATCCAAACTTCCTGCTAATTCATGTTATTTTAGGTTTTTCTCAACCCCTATTTACACTACCATATTTTCATGTCCGACTTCCTGTCAATTTTGTCATTTTATTATTTCTACACATTTAATCCCTGATCAAGGACCGTGAACAGTGGTGGCTGACAAAGGCAAAAGAGATGGAAAAAGCATCGGCGATAGGCAACACTAGGCAACTCTTTAGACTCATCAGGGAAACGGGTGGGAGAAGGCAAATCATAAGTGAGACTATTTCTGAGAAAAATGGCTCCTTAATTAGCTCTCAGGATAGACGCCTTGAACGCTGGAAAGAACACTTTGAGGACAATTTAACTTGCCTACAGCCACACTGAACCTCCCCGACATCCAAACACACCCGAATGGGATATAGACACTGGTCCGCCGTCTGTAAGTGAGGTCACAAAAGCTATCAGTAATTTGAAACGAGGCAAAGCGGCAGGACCCGACGGAATTATTCCGGAGGTGTTTAAATATGGGGGTGACATACTAGTTTGTAGATTAACTGAGGTACTAGGCAAAGTCTGGGAATCAGAGACAGTTCCATCAGACTGGGGTAAGTCACTTATTATACCGATATTCAAGAAGGGAAACAAGTCCTCGTGTGATAATCATAGGGGGATCAGCCTAACGAACATAGTCTCTAAAATCCTAGGCTCAGTAATCATGCATAGACTAAGCAGAACTCGGGAGGAACAGACAAGGGAAAATCAAGCAGGCTTTAGACCAGGTAGAGGGTGCATAGATCATATCTTCACTCTTCGACAGATTCTAGAACATAGACACACTTTTCGGCGTCCAACAATTGTCATATTTCTTGACTTGAAGGCGGCCTTCGACTCCGTGGATCGAAAGGTACTATGGCAATGTCTGACTGTGAAGGGAGTGCCAAGAAAGTACATTGCACTAATCAAGGCACTCTATTCAAACTCACGTAGTCGTGTAAGGGCTTATGGGGAATTGTCATCTGAATTGGTAACAACCAGTGGTGTCCGACAGGGATGTCCACTTTCCCCATTTCTGTTTAACTTCATCATAGATATGCTGATGGAAGTATCCTTAACTGAACGTAATGACTTAGGAATCGACTTGTTACCAGGGAATAATCTAATGGACTTAGAATATGCAGATGACATAGTCCTGTTAGGGGAGGATGCTGACAAAATGCAGAGTCTTCTGAACACCTTGAGCAGCAATCTTCGTATGTTTGGCATGCGATTCGCCCCTGCAAAATGTAAGATGCTGCTACAGGACTGGACCACGTCAACTCCTAACTTAGTGATAGGGAGTGAAGTGATAGAACATGTTGACCACTTCACCTATTTGGGAAGTTGTATTAGCACCAACGGACTGATTGGCGATGAAATCTCAGCACGGATCCGAAAAGCTCGAGCTGCTTTCGCTGACTTACACCATCTCTGGCGTAGGCGTGACATCCGGTTATCAACCAAGGGACGTGTGTACTGCTCATCAGTTCGCTCCGTCCTTCTCTATGGCTCTGAAACATGGCCAATACGCGTTGAAGACATGAAAAGGTTGACTGCTTTCGATCATAGATGTCTGCGATCTCTGTCTCACGTTAGGTGGTTTCACAAGGTAAGTAATGTTGACGTTAGGCGTAGAGTGTTGGGCAAAGAGGGAAAATCAATCGACGAGGCTATAAAGTTACATAGACTAAGATGGCTAGGTCACGTGCTGCGCATGCCTAACCATCGCCCCCCCCCGACGGGCATTGCTAGCTGATATAGGTGCAGGTTGGAAAAGAGCCAGTGGTGGCCAAACAAAAACATGGCCTCATCAATCCATGAAATCCTTGACAGTTAAACTGAGTCAGGTAGGGAGATGCAGACTTCCGGGTTGGGGCCCTCGGGACTCTAGGAATCAATGGCTGGAGACAATAGGTGACATGGCTCAAAATCGTTGTCAATGCCAGCGCAGATGTATTCAGTCTCTGTAATCTTTCATATTCCTTTCTACCATTACCCATTCTGTTTCACTCTTATACTTGTCAAACTCTATTGATTCTCTTCACTCATCTTCTTGTCTACCTCTGTGTGCTATTTGGAACGTGGCAACTCGAACTGCTGCACTTCGGTGCCAAGTTCTATGTTGAATCCAGAGAGAGACAGAGAATCCCTGATTGCATAAACAATTATTCGTCACATTAGTTATGATCCGACTAGATTTTGTAATCCAAAACATTCTGTCTATTTTTATTATTTCTACATTTCTAACTCTCAACTACACAATACGTCAATCATCTCATTAATTATGATGCTACTTTGTTTCAGTTTTATCCATCCCCCTGTTTATTATGGCATTTTAATTCCTAATTGTAATTTTATTAATTTGACCCATGACGAGAAATTATTCCCATCCATCTGTTATGAATACACGAATGTACAGCTATCTAGTTGACGGTGACTTCGTTGAAAAGAAAATCTTCGCTGCAACCGTCTTTTTAATAATTCCTATGATCCAATGTGTTGCACATTCCGTGGTTAGAACATCGTCTAGGAGGATGAATGATAGCTTCGCCATTAACTCAGAGAACGCGAAAACACCAACACTACCAAAAAAAAACATCCACGTGATTAATTATTTTTATATATGTATAATTTAGTGAACATAAATGGTTATTATTATTATTATTACTATTCTGAAATCATCTTTTATAAAACTTTGCACGACAGATGCGGTAACAACTGTCATTGGTGAAAAACTACAACATCACGTCCCCAGTTACACTCGGTTCGAAGAGGTGACATTTCTCACCAGTTTTCTTTGAAAACCGGAATTATTCAGATCACACAACACATCATTTGTCCGCAAAACCATAAATGGTAGTCATGGTAATGGCAAGTGCATCAGTGCATGACTCTACATACTACTGATTGCTTGGGATGACGACTAGTTGTATATCACTCATATCGGGGACAGCTGATGAGTTTGGGGGCTCCAAAACGAGTGAAACAACCATTTCGGTGTTTAGATCACTTTGATATGGTTGGCTGGTTGACTAATAAGCAACCATTGCTTGCTTAATATGACTGGTATTCAACTTATCATTATAATCGATCAGTAGTATGGGGGCGATGGGGGTGTGGAAAGGATTACGATAAGTAAGTAGATAAACGTTTTAATACTTACCTAGTTGACATAAGAAACAATTTCGCTGGATTATTAGGATCATTAAAGTTATTAATGAGTTTTTCACGTTCACTTGCATTTGTACTACCGTCTAAGCCTATCGGTAATAAATAATAACAACACAGAAACAACAATGAAATGATGATTAGTAATGTGAGATAAGGCTCAAAACTGAGTGATTTATGAACAAGAATAAGTCAAGTGAAGAAAAAAATGAAGTCACTAGAATTTCGAGTTTCGAACGGACACTGTCTGTCTGTTTTCAACATAGAACTTTACAACACCGACGTCCGGCAGTTCAAGTCGCCACACTCCACTCCTTCTAGCACACAAACAAACACAATAAAGTTAAGAGAAATGCAAAATAGAGTAAACAGGGATATGAGACAAAAGAAATAGTAATAACCAAGAACAATATAGTTCCATTGGAAATTACAAGTCACAAGGAGTGGATGCATCTGCACCAAACATTGAGAACGCTTTTGAGCCATATTACCCAAGGATTGTCTCCAACCTTCATTGGTGTTTACCAACCCGTGGACCTCAACCAGCTAGTCAGAAAGTTTACATCTTCCTACATGGCTGGCTTAAACTAACTGTTGTGGATATCATTAACCGATGGAGCAACTTTTTGGTTTGACCGCCACTAGCTAGCTCATTTCCAGCCTCACCTTATGTCAGCTAACAGTTCCCATCGAGGAAGACGATGGCTAGGTCAGAATATATAACACATGTCCTAACCACCTCAGTCGATGTGGCTTCACAACCTCGTCGAGTGGTTTCTCCTCTTAATCTACCACTCGACCAAAGCCTCACCTCAATATTGGTCACCCTATTACACCTAACACCTAACACGGGGGACTGAATACAGACGCCCATGATAAAAGACAGCCGACCAGCTAACCAGGCTTTTCATGTCTTCCGCTCTCAATGGCCATGTCTCGCTCACAGCCATAAATGAAGACTGATCGGATTGCTGGGCAGTACACACGTCCTTTGGTCGATAGCCATCTGTATGTCACGTCTACTAATCCAGAGACGGCGTAAACTGACTTATGCGAAACTAGCCCTCTGTATGCGTCCTGAGATTTCGCTAGCGATCAACATGTTGAGGTTGGCTGATGCAACTTCCCAAATAAGTGAAGCAGTCCCTATTTCTAAACTAGGAGTCAGAGTAGCCCAGTCTTGTAAGATCATCTTACACTTGGCGGGAGGGAATAGCATGTTAAACAGATTGCAGCTCAAGTTGTTCAGAAGAGTCTGCTCTGTTTTGTCAGCGTCTTAACCTAGGAGGGACGACTATATCATCTGCATATTCTACGTGAACGAGATTATTCCCTGATAGTAACAAGTCAATCCCTGAGTCTCTGAAGAACACAACGTAGGGTTAAGTCCATTAGTGTACATCTATGATGAAATCGAATAAAAATGGGGATAGTTAGCATCTCTGAGGAACACCACTAGTCTTCACTATATTTTACCTCAGTTTCTACCCGATGAACACCTTTCATATCACGTTAATGGTTATTCAAAAAAGTCTAAAACTCAAATGACACATCTTCGAACATATTCGTTTTTTAAGAAAAGACAAACCCAAATTTTCCTGTGTTAGTGGGCACAGCGGTTAGGACGCTAACCAACCATGAACATGATCAGGGGTCCGGGGTTCGATCCCCGGCATACTAAATTTAGACTACCAATATCACATGCTGAAAATTCCATAGTTGTACCAAAAAATAAGAAAATAAAAGAAATTTTTCGCTTCTTCAATGACTTCATTTTCAAGCCAACTGTACAGTTTCATTTATATTACCGATAAAGGCATTATTTAAGTGGCGGCACTAGTAATTGCTCAGTCAATATTGGCACATACGTTAATTAAAATGATGTACTAAGGGAGGGCGGGGTGGGGGTAGGTAGACTTGAAGTGGATGAATTACAAAACTTTTAAAGATTATTTAAATTAGTGAATTGGGTATCAAGATTTTAAAAATAGTAAGTCAAGTGCTGTCTTAAAAATATTAAGAGTACAATGATGATTACAATAAAGACGGAAAAGATGAAGTGAGGTGGAATGAATTCAAATGGTAAAATAGAATAGAAAAAATAGAATAAAAGAACATCTACAATATGTGCGACTGAGCAACTAACAGTGCCGCCACTTAATGCCTTTTTCTGTAATATAAATACGATTGTACAGTTGAATTTAATTGGTAGACGGTGACTGACTAGCAGTGGAATCCAGGATGCGCATTCCGTTCTATTTGGGACTCGTCAACCGGATGTACCTCTACATTCCACAGTGAGTGTTGATGTTGCCACGAGGCCCGGACCCAGTGCCCATAGTTTCGAACGCCTCAGTGGGGACATCATTACTCACTGTGCAATGTAGAGGTACATCCAGTTGACGAGTCCCGAATAGGACGAAATGTGCATCCTGGCTGGATTCCACTGCTAGTCACCATCCACCAATTAACTTCTAATTACATGCTCAAACATCGAAGCATCTGCACAAGAAGCCGACATGTTAACCTGAGACCGAGCACACTTCAGTCCAATCAATCGACGGGAAAATCTAAAATTGAATTAAACTACTACTACTACTACCTACTAAAAACAACAATAGGCATATAAAAGACATTATGCGTGAAACAGTTCAAGTTTAAAAGTACACTTCAGAGGGGCTCTCAAGTCTGTGTGGAGATCAACACTCAGCACTCAGCATGAAAAATAAGATCCGGATTTTCAACTTTAATGTGAAGTCAGCGCTACTTTATGGATCAGACTTGGCGCGTCAGGAAGAGCACCTCTAACAAACCACAGACCTTTAATCAAAAGCTGTCTCAACTAAATACTCATGATCAGTTGATTGGCCAGGGATCTCTGGGAGCGAGCCAACCCAGCAAGCATCGATCATGCAACAAATAAAAAGGAAGAAACGGAGGTGGATTGGACATTCTCTGTGAAAACCAACCATCAAGTGAGTGACATCACACGCCAGGCTATCGCTCGAGTGGAACCCAACTGAATGGGAAGTGGTAAGTTGGTCATCAGTGCGAGGGCGACATGGAGAAGGTCATGTGGACAGACGTGGAGGTGGATGAAAACGTTGGCAGAGAACCGAACGCAATGGAGACGTGTGGTTGAAGCCCTCCCTATGTTCCTCTAGGAACTAAAGGAAATAATAATAATAATAGACGGGCTGTTAGAATTTTAAAGAACAAAAACTCTGAAAAAGTCGGTTAGTTTAAAAAATAAAACTCACGGAAATAATGAACATTTCGTGTCCAAACAGTTGGTTCATCACAACGACCACGTCGTGTTGACAGTCTATAATGTAAAGATCTCAGAGTTTCTTCTTCCTCTTCATTCGCTGCCGCTTCTCCTTTCAATTCATCATTTCCTGAATCCTCCATTTTCGTCGTCTGCTGTGGTTGTCGGTCTAAATCCCCTGAACATTGATTATGATGATCATCGCTTGAATTTTCATGATTGTAGAAAGCAGTAAATTCATCAGATAGTCCAGATTTATTGGTATCTTCCGGTTTCATTGACGACGAAGAAGCAGTAGATGATTCATTCTCACTCCTGTCTGATTTACCAGCAATTGGCAGCGGCAGATGACGTAATATACGTTCTAATAAATCCAGTGTGTATAAACTTTGTGTGAAAACTAATAATTTATCACCGGCTAGTACACTGCCTTTTAGGATATCTAAGAAGAGGAGAACCTTGCCACTGTGTTCTACATTACCTGATTGAAAATTTTCACCCCATAATTCTTGATCACTAGCCCAATCGTATGTTCCAACAGTGGCTTGATGGGATGAAGTGATTTGATTATAAAAATATCCCAGGTTCGGAGTAGTAGTTGGTGTTGTTGCTGTCGTTGTGTTCATCATCTGTCCAGGATTTGGTTGTGTGCCAACAGTTGTAGGCACAGAAAAATGAGGATTCTATGGGAGAGGAAAAATTTTCAAACAGAAAACGAAGATATAAAAGTGTAGTATTAGTACATACAACGCAGGCTGGTATTCTGAAACAAAAGAAATAAAAGTCCACTAGATAATTACAAGCATACTTATTCACATTTGGCAGCTTATATGTTTGAAGGCAGTGACGTTCAAAGGCGATCTTCTGAACGACAGCTTAGAGCAGGAAATATCAAAAGCCCCAAAAAAAGAACATTCTTTGCTGCTACATTAAGATTGGTTATCTCCTGCTGACACCCACCCCACCCCACCTCACCCAATGTTCTTCAACAACTCTAAAGATTAACTATCTCATTTGGTGACTTCTAAGTATCACTTTCCCCCCCCTGGGAGTCAAGGAACATTATCCTGCTGCGCCAGAGGAAAATCAGATTGGATCAATAAAGAGTACTACAATTGAACATACATATTCAACACTGGTCACTCACTCAGTATGTAAGGTGAAATCATTCAAAGTCATCCACACAGTCGAAAGAAGCCTTTCAAAAAAACGATATGTTTTACTATACTCAGCATTGACGAGATCTCAGCGATTCGGCTGGAAAACCCTGAGTTATGTACACAGAAGAAACTTCACCATCCCTTCCTTCTAACATGGGTAATAGCTCCATGTTCAACCGTTATTAATATTTAGTTAATTTATACTATTTTGCGTATTCGAGCTACCTAGAATGGTGGCCACATTACAAACCTAACTGACAGAATTCAGTCTGCACCAAAAGAAAGGACTAGGCACATCACACTAGTTACTCACTAGTGTCCAATCGAAATACCTACTACAGTCCTACAGATCAATCGCGAGCTCAGTGGTGGTAACGTCTCTGACTGTAGCCCTCACAGGGTAATGCGAGTTCTAATCTCAGAAGGAGGGACATGAGTCCCTTCAAGGTGGTCGCAGATATGCCTGATTTGCTGACTGGTGAGTGTCACCAACTAGCACGAAACCTAAGTAGTCCAAGGCTTCCTTCCTGTGGCCGATAGCGCCTCCAATCAACTAATGTCATCAAATCAATATGTACCGCGTGATGGCGAGCAACCTAGTGGAATGCTGGCCACATTGCAAACTTGGCTGACTGATAGAATTCAGTCTGCACCAAAAAAAAGGACTGGGCTAGACACATCGCACTAGTTACTAGTGTCCAATCAAAATATTTAAAAACTTTATTTCCTTGTCTAAACTTTCTATTTACTCTTTTCACCTACTAAATAGTTTATTTTGAAACTTATCTTCCAGCTATTTCATCATCAATATCCAATCTTTTCTGAATGTTTTTTTCTTGATATTACGCAACCACCTTAGTCTGAGCTTACAAATCTTCACATACACACATGCACACATACCATAAGTTACAATTTGCTTAGTCATCACTGTTTTGAAATATTTTGATAATGTAAACAATACTCTGTACTAATGAATTTCTATTCTTGTGCTCCATGTGTATATGTACGCACACACAAACACATGCGTATGCAGAAATAATTATGTATAGTTGCGATTCTACAACTGCTAATTGAATGAATTCACTCAAAAAAATACTTTTCGCTGAACTGCTTGTTTTTATTTATTTTTTTTTCATGAACTCAGTTAACCGGAAGAGATTCTTCATGTGTCAGGGGGTATGAACCACACCCAATATGTGTGAAAGATGAAGTAGATACACTCGGGACTCGGGCACAGAAGTTAACCACTAGCTGTTACCCTGAAGTATGATTCATGGAGACTCAACTCAGGCTCGTAAATTGTAATCCCCCTACCATGACAAAAAAAGTGTCTTTTGGACACCGATAGACGAAAAGCAGTTATCAATATGGTGTAAGTTGTATCAACGGTGAAGTGTTCCCCGCCCCCCACAGATTCACTAGCATGTCTGCTATGCTGTCTCTACGCTTTGAAGACAGGCGGTTAGAAACAGATGATCCCGAAAATAGTACATTAGAGTACTGACATTGCAGTTAGTCGTAGCCGGCAATAAGATCTTAAACGAACGTAGCTCCAAAAACCACTTCAAACAGGCCTTAAGCAGTTGTTTTTGGGTGCTATGATCACCCCCAACACTAATGCTCCTTTTGTTTGAAGTCAGCCAAGTGTTAGACTCTGACCCATTGGTCCAGATGCTCGACTTCCAACCATTGGATCGAGGGATCGAACCCCACTCCACCTAGGTTAAATTCTTAGGCCAATGAGACACGTTTGCATTTTGGAATCAATCACGTTTATTCAGAGAGTCAGTGATAGTGAATGTCTCATCAACCTCCTGGAGATGAAGAACTTGGTTCAAATAACTTAACCACCGGTAATAAAACTTACACACAAGCAACAAAGACGGAAAACAACAACAAGTGTGATTTTCAAAAATGTCGAAAACGTTCTGCAACTGACGCTGCACTAAGCAGTTTTAATTTTAGAGGCAACACACAAGATTTTTGAATAACATTTCTAACCTGTGTCATAATAAGGTAATACTACTGACTGCCTTAGCTTCAATACAAAAATCATAACGGAAGTGTAAAATGTTAACACACTCCATGTATCACACAAACGTGAGATAAGAATTCAACAGGACTATATTGAACAGAAATGTACAGGGGGTAGAAAGAACAGTAACATGAAAAGCAATGAGGTTTTAATGTATCCCAAGGACCCACACATCAGGCAGTCTGCACCTCCCTATGTGAACGGCTGAAACTAGCAGTCAAGCACTTCATGCATTGATCTCATATTCTGCTTTGATCACTCCTGACATTGCTCACTGAGGAAGATGATGGCTTGACGTTTGCAATCTTCACCGGTGTGGCTTCACACTGTTGACTGACTACTCAACACACTCGACACCTAATCTGAGCATTAATCACTATATTATACCACCTAACACGAGGGAGAGAACGCGAACATCCGTGGTCATATCTTCCAATCCCACACACAGCCAAAAAGTGGGACGCAGACAGCTGGATATCCACGTCAACACCAGAAATGGTGTAAGCTGACGAATACCGCACAAGCCTTTTGTATCCGTGCTGATAATGATGTGTCATCAGCAATCAATCAGTCCACAGGATCTTACATCAAATTTATCCAAATAAAAAACTGGAAAGAAAATTCAACCCACCTGGGGCATATACGCTGTCGCCATTGACATAGGAGACTCAGGCACGGAATACACCGAGTTATTTGCTGAAGTTGACATATGACTACTACTACTAAGCGTTTGTTCAGATGACATTGAATTCGAATCTCCACCAATCCAAGATTGTTGTGGCTCATTCTGATTGGTTATTATTGACGCTGTACTATTCGACCGGTGATATGGTCGACCGCCGCCAATGGAAGACATTGAGTTTGGATTACTAGTATTAGTACTGTTGTTGTTGTTATTATTATTATTTGCCGCCGCTGCTGCTGCTGCAGAATCATCTATATCGAAATCCATTGCTTCTTTATGCTCTTCCATTGCACGACGTAAAATATCAGGATGATTCCATATCTAGGTAGAAAAGACAAGATGAAGGAATGAAAAGTAGACTGCATTGTTTCAAGTTATCACACAAAAAAACTTCAGTATCAGATGAATAGACTATTTCTCTACAAAAGGTGAGTAACCTTACTAATAATACGGCAAAGAAAACTGACTGTTTACAGCTAGATTGATTAAATCAACTGGATTTTTGATCCCGATTACTAGTTAGTCAGATTAAATTTCTTTGGAACTTAACTTGTTAATCGAAGGAGATAAAAATCAACAACCAAATTAAGAGTACTGCCTAGTTCATGGGTGTAGACAAGCTGAAAGAGATTAGACAGAGGTGATGAAGACACCCACTAACGAACAACGATAACAAGTACATATCATCACCAACAGGAGAAAGCTAAAGAAAATCAGCACTTTCACTTATCTAGGCAGTGTCCTTGTCTGTCTGTTTTCAACATACAACTTTACACTGATGTGCAGAAGTTCACGTCACCACACTCCACTGCTTCTAGCACACAAACCAACACAAGAAAGTAAAAAGGAACGCAAAATAGAGACAGTACACACAGTAATAACAAAGAACAATATAGTTTCATTGGGAATTAGAAGTCACAGGGAGTGGATGCACTTGCACCAGCCATTGAGAACGATTTTGAGCCATATTACCCGACCGAAAGCTGCTACCTTGACGTGGTGGTCGGGCTTGAACACCGCAATGATCGATTCAAGCTATACTGGCTGAGACTTATGTCTCTTGAGGTCCTACCATGCCAGGCAGGTTGTTTGGATAGCGGTTAAACAAAAAGCAGCTACCCAATCCAACATCATGTCCAATACAAAATCACAAAATTTCATGCCGGATCGGCCGTGGCCCGGATTAACAACGACCGCGCTTCCTGCTGCCGTGTCACAGGGCAGGAGTGATAAATATGCTACTGAGACACACCAAACAAAAGAGAACAAACAAAAACAGGCCGCGTGTGACCGGCCTCAAGCAGTTGTCCCCTGGGCTCTGCGGTCACGCAACCAACTTCCACGGTGTGGGCAGCCGGGAAGTAACAATCGCCCTCACAATCCGAAATGCACACGAAACCTCTCTATTACTCACTCATCTTTGTCTTCATCTTCATCTCTATCATCTTGCCTTCCTTCCACTGATGCAACTCCTCGACTTGATAGCTCTCCACTTCCTCTCCACTCTGCGTCCACTAAAAACGATGGAAGCCAAAAAACCACCACCGACAGCCTCTTAAAGCCGCGCCACCAATTTCATATAGGAGCTCTTAATGTTAGGACACTTTGCCAAATAGGACAACAAGCATCACTAGCCAAGACCCTGGCATCACGAGCCATTGATGTATGCTGTGTTTCAGAAACACGCATACAAGACCCAAGTGTGGTTATTCACCTAACCCCACCTGGCCAACAGGTTGAATCTGCAAAATTCACCTTGAGGGTGTCAGGAGATGCCACAGCTAGTTCACGAGGATTAGCTGGCGTAGGGATAGCTTTGAGTACTAGGGCAGAAAAGACATTGCTTGACTGGATCCCGGTAGATAGCCGAATGTGTGCTGTCCGCCTGAACGGATCAGTAAGAAGGAGGAAGGACTGCACTACTCGCCGATGCCTTTTCGTAATCTCCGCCTACGCCCCCACTGACTGCAGTTCAGATGAAACGAAGGATGAGTTCTACCAAAAGCTGTCTAGTTTGGTGCGAAAGGCTAAACGCTCAGACATAGTCGTTCTAGCTGGTGACTTTAACGCTCAAGTAGGGAAATTGTGTCAATCTGAGAAGGATGTCGGTGGCACCTATGGAGTTCCGTGCCAGCGAACCGACAACGGTGACCGTCTCCTACAGTTCTGCTCTGATAATCATTTGTTTCTTGTAAGCACTAACTTCAAACACAAGGAGAGACACTGTTTGACTTGGAGACCCCCTTCATCAAACCAACGCTGGACACAAATAGACCACATAGCAATAAGCTATCGTTGGCGTGGGTCGGTAGGAGATTGTCGCTCCTTCTGGAACACGTGCGTAGATACCGACCATGCACTGGTCCGCGCTCGGGTGTGCTTACGACTGAACGGACGTAGGAAACAGCTGGCGGTAAAACCATCACGTCCCCAGCTCGATCAGGAAACTAAATCCGTATTTGAGGAAGAACTAGCTAAACACATATCTGTGTTCGACAGCTGTGCTCACCCTGAAGAAGCTTGGAAAAATATCCAGGCAGCCATAGATACAGCTGTAAAAGCTGTGAATAAGGTAAACCCAAAGGTGAGTAAAAACCACTGGATCTCCACCGCCTCATCCGAACTGATAGATGCTAGAAGACTTATTCCGGCGAGCTCCGAATTCAATGAGGAGCGAAAGCTGCACAAGAGGAAACTTACGAAAAGTCTCCGCAAGGACCGTGAACAGTGGTGGGCGACAAAAGCCAAAGAGATGGAGAAAGCTTTGAGGATAGGCAACACCAGGCAACTCTTTGGACTCATCAGGGAAACGGGTGGGAGAAGACAAATCATTAGTGAGACAATCTCGGAAAAAAATGGCACTATAATTAGCTCACAGGATAGACGACTGGATCGTTGGAAAGAGCATTATGAGGAGCAGTTTAATTGGCCCACAGCCACGCTCAACCTTCCGAGCATCCAACACCTCCCTGAATGGGATATAGACACAGGTCCTCCGTCACTAACTGAGGTTACTAAAGCTGTCACCAATCTGAAACTAGGCAAAGCAGCGGGACCTGATGGAATGACTCCAGAGGTATTTAAGTACGGTGGAGACAGCTTACTGTCCGGATTAACTGAGGTACTAGGCAGCGTCTGGGAATCAGAAGAAGTCCCATCGGGTTGGTGTAAGTCACTGATTATCCCCATATACAAGAAGGGAGACAAGTCTTCCTGTGATAATCACAGAGGGATTAGCTTGACTAATATAGTATCTAAAGTCTTAGGCTCAATAATCATGCGTAGACTGAGTGGTGCTCGGGAAGCACAAACACGAGAGAGCCAGGCAGGCTTTAGACCAGGAAGAGGGTGTATTGATCATATCTTCACCCTCCGACAGATTCTAGAACATAGGCATTCCTACCGGCGTCCAACAGTCATTATATTTCTTGACCTAAAGGCAGCATTCGACTCTGTCGATCGGGAAGTTCTCTGGAGATGCTTGGCTGTAAAGGGAATTCCGAGAAAATATATTGCACTGATTAAGGCACTCTATTCGTACTCATACAGCCAGGTGAGGGCTTACGGCGAGCTGTCATCTGAACTGATGACGACCAGTGGTGTCCGTCAAGGATGCCCATTATCTCCTTTTCTATTCAACTTCATCATAGATGTGTTAATGGACTTAACCCTAGGTGACTTCAGCGACTCAGGGATTGACTTGCTACCGGGAATAATCTCGTTGACTTGGAATATGCAGACGATATAGTCCTTCTAGGCGAAGACGCTGACGAAATGCAGAGTCTTCTAAACACCTTGAACAGCAATCTACGAATGTTTGGCATGCGATTCGCTCCCGCCAAATGCAAGATGATGTTACAGGACTGGACTACATCGACGCCTAGTTTAAAAATAGGAAGTGAAGTGGTAGAGCACGTTGACCGCTTCACTTATTTGGGAAGTACCATCAGCCCCAACGGGTTGATCTCTGACGAAATCTCAGCACGAATACAAGGGGCTCGTTTCGCATTTGTTAGTTTACGCCGACTCTGGCGTAGACGAGATGTTCGACTATCGACCAAAGGGCGGGTGTACTGCTCATCAGTCCGCTCCGTCCTCCTTTATGGTTGTGAGACCTGGCCACTGAGAGTGGAAGACATGAAAAGACTAGCTGTCTTTGATCATAGGTGCCTGCGTTCTATTTCCCGTGTAAAGTGGCATAATAAGGTGAGCAACATTGAGGTTAGGCGTAGAGTTCTAGGTAAACAGGGGAAATCAATCGACGAAGTCGTGAAGCTACAAAGACTGAGATGGTTAGGACATGTGTTACGTATGCCAAGTCATCGCCTCCCTCGACGAGCTATGTTAGCGGATATAGGGTCAGGCTGGAAAAAAGCTAGCGGCGGTCAAACAAAAACTTGGCATCAGTCAATGAAATCCACAACAGTTGGTCTAAGCCACGTAGGAAGGTGTAGACTTCCAGGCTGGGGTCCTCGGGACGGTAAAAATCTATGGTTGGAAACAATTGGTGACATGGCTCAAAATCGTTCTCAGTGGCGCAGATGCATCCACTCCTTGTGACTTATGATCTCCAATGAAACTGTTTTGTTTTTCTTTATTACTCCTTTGTCTCACACCTCTGCTCACTGTTTCTATTATGCTTTTCTTGTACTTTCTTCTCTTGCTTCGCGTGCTACACGGAATGTGGCGACTTGAACTTCCGCACATTTGTGCAAAGTTCTATATCGAAAACAGACAGACAGAGACATATTACCGATTGTCTCCCGACCGATGGCTGCTACCTTGACGTGGTGGTCAGGCTTGCACGTCGCAATGACTTCACAAGACACGCTGCCTGGAACTACTGTTCCTGCAGGTCCTACCATACCAGGAAGGTTTTTAGAATAGCGATTCGACTAAAAGCAGTTACCGGCTTAGTGTAAGAATTTTTCCTTTTTACACTATGCTGGGGGTCTGTGGGCGAAGTTGTACTGCTGTGGGGAACAGGAATGAAACAGCCGCAGTAAGGTGTTTCCGTCAGATGACCATCATGCCAGCCAGCTATGCTGTCTCTCCACTCTGGAGGGAGAGAGGGGGTTAGAAAAGGTCCACACCAACAATTGTACATCCCGACTTACCCCCATCTGGGGTGGTCCGTAACCGGTGGTAAGTTTACTAATATGGAACCAAACGAAGAAACCAGTTCACATAGGCCAGCCTCAAGCAGTTGTCCCCTGGGCTCAGCGGCCATGCCAACACTAACCCTCTTTCTGTTTTCAGGTGCCTGAAGAATCAAGCAACTTCCACGTTTGGTTGGGCAGCAGTCGTGAAGTAACAACAACCCACACACACTTCCAAGAGCACACAACGCCTCCCCGAGCATCATTCTCCTTTGCACTTCCACGGCAATAAGTATCCTTACAACCACAGGGCGTCAAAGCCAGTATCCGAAAGTTAAAATAGGCATCCATTACGCAGAAATCACACTAGAAATCCACCTCCACTGCTCAGTATAAACAACAAGATAAAGATGTTCAACACAATTGTTAAGTCAATCCTTTTATATAACTGGTCAAACCCTTGGCGTGCACATCAGCAAAAAGCATTTCAAACAGGCTCAAGACTTTCTTTCATCAGTAAGCTGACATTTCTCTCTCCATACTGAAGATCACATGGCTAGAAAGGACAAGAGATACGGATATGAAACACTGTAGTGCAAAGAACCAACAAAGAACCTACTGGCCAACAAATATGAAGTGTGACAACCTGAACTCCTACACTTCAGTGCATAGGTGTCTCCACCGAAAACTCAGTAGTCAGTCAGTCAGTCAGTCAGCAGTTAATATCATGTTGCTATTTCACAATACAGGCGTCGGTGGTACGGCGCCGTTAGGACGCTAGCCGACCATGCACATGGTCTGGGGTTCGATCCCCGACTGACGCATTGCTTTTCCTCAATAAACCAGTAATAAGACTGGTAAAGAGGGGAGGTTGGGTATGAGACTAGCAACCCCATCCTGTAAAAATTAAACACTGCTACCGAAACTTCAAACCTCTAGCCCGAAGCCCTATGTTCCACCGGGAACGTGAAGGAATAAAAAAAATTTCATAATACAAATTCAAATAAATGCAATTTCTAAATGTAAAAAAATAAAACTGTATAATTGAATAAAATACCAGCTTACTTTACAGCACATTGCATACGTCTTCAATGTATTCACTTGAGCCCAACCGAGTGGACCACTTGAGCCTAGACTACGCATAAATGCTGCATACAGTGTCCTTTGTAACGGGGATAATTTAATCAACAGAACAATTTCTGTTTTTGGCGGTAGACTAGCCTTGAGAACAGCATGTGAACGTCGTTGTACAAAACCTGACAGTAGATCATGCAGAACATGTGCCCGGCCTTGCATCACTTTACGATCTTCTGGTGTACTATCAATACACTGACCATTTTCAATAGGTCGTTGAAACATATTTGTAAATTCTTGTTTTGTGCCCAGATAGTTAGGTCGAACAAAATCAACCATACACCAATATTCCATAAGATTATTTTGAAGTGGATACCCAGTGAGTACTACACGTCGACTGTAAGAAGAAAGTTTTTTAGAAAGGAAATATGATAGAATTATAAGTTTTTACGAGTTGATCACGGATTGATATCAATCAGGGAACCATTAAAAACCCCCAGGGAGTACTGGATAGCTGTTTCATCCTAGTTTAGGAATCATCCGCAGTACTCACTCACCCACAATGGTTCAAACCCAGAACCTTCCGGTTACTAAACAAGCTGGCTCGTATACCATTCAGCCACCGGGTGGCACCCCTGATTCAATGGTCAGCCCATGAATTCCAACTTCTATCACAATTCGTGATTCAGCGCGATCCCAACAAATGTCGTCGGTGGGACATCCATGCTCACACTTGACGTCTGAATGGACCTCACTGGGGTCACGACTTCTCACTAGAACTCCAGGAAACTCCATCCTGTAGCCAGCCAGTCACTAGCGAGTATCTGATTAATTTCCTATAGTTGGCTTTTGTAAGGATTAGTTTTGTTACTTTACGAGTTGATCACGGATTGATATCTTTAGCTGATCAGTGGGGGGTGGGGCAGAGGGGCGAAGTTAGATGTTACTTATTATTAAAGATTTATTCATCAGATTACCACTTACTGTGTTTTAATCGCTTTTAAAGCCTTTGATATAGACGCTTCACTGTTTTTAATTCGATGACCTTCATCACAGATAACAAGCTGAGGACCGGGATCCAGAAGGGCTGTATGAAAATCTGTTAAGTTATGAGAGAGAAAAAACAGTAGCAAATACAATGATAGTCGAGAGGCAGACGAGAACGCATACAGACACTGTAAAACCGACAATATTAACTAACATTATCCAATAAAAGATTGAACAAGTGAAATTATAAAGGCTATTGCAAGCATCATGCAATGTTTCTTATGACGTAAAACACTAGGAACAAGTTATTCAGTGAGATTTTGACGTCAAGAAAACCTGTTACTAATAGGTGATTTGTACTCCAGACATAGAAAGAAACATTTACAGACACTTCTTAGATGGCTGTGAAATATACTCGTACTAAGGACTCGAGTAGAGTATCAAATCAATGCGCTTAGACCACTGGCAACTCGGCCACACGTTATAGCCTAACATAAAATCAAGTTTATTACGGAGAACTAATGGCTTGTGTCATGTTTTGGTTTGACCACCACTAGCTAGCTCTTTCCTAACCTGACCCTATGTCAGCTAACATTTTTCCATCAAGTAAGGCGATCAATAGCTAGGCATACGTATTACATATCCTAACCATCTCAATCAATGTAACTGCACAGCCTCGTCTATTGATTTCCCCTTTTTACATAGCACTCGACGCCTAACCTCAATGTTGCTCACCCTGTTATACCACTAGCTAACACGGGGGACAGAACGCAGGCATCTATAATCAAAGACAGCTAGTCTGTTCATGCCCTCCACTCTCAATGGACAGGTCTCGCAGAGCCATAAAGGAGGACGGGGCGGACTGATGAGCAGTACACACGTCCTCTGGTTGACAGCCAGCTGGATATCACGTCAACCAAGTCAGAGATGGCGTCAGTTGGCAAATGCCAAACGAGCCTTCTATACCCGTATTGAGATTTTATCAGTGACCAACCCCACAGGCCTGGCTGATACCACTTCCCAACTAAATGAAGTGGTCAACATGCTCTACGACTTCACTCCCTATTTCTAAGCTAGGAGTCAGTGTAGTGTAGTCCTGTAACATCATCTCACATTTGGCGGAATCGAATAGCATGACTAGGGTTAATAAGACTTGTCTTATTTCTTGCAAGCGTGTTGATTGAAGGCTACCTGGGGTCCAAAGTGAGGCACAGTCACCCAAATCGAGTAATATGACACTACTGTACCTTGTTGTTTCATACTCCAATCTCGTTTATATTCAATGTTACACTCCAACTGACTCTGGGAAATTAAAAGGTGGGGGAGGGTTAATTAGTGTCGAAGCCAGCGATTTTAAGATTCATCCAAAACATGGCGGTCGTACTCTAGGACTTAAGGACGAGTTAGTTGATCACATTACATCACATTCATTGCCAAAAAATCAAAGAACAAACAATGAGAAATATCATTAAAGCATAAATTGATAAAATCTGCGTAGGGAAGGGGAGGGGGCAGGAATTTTCAGATGGAACTGTCTCCTCATAATGAAATTGGAACTGGTTCAGTGGAGACAGACAGACAGACAACCAGACACGTTGAATGGAAATAAACCTGATATGGAAATGAATAAATAAATGACACACACAGACGGGGAGGAAATAAACACAAGTAGAAATTTTAGGTTTATAAAACAGTTTACCTGCCCACATTTTTTCACGTTTCTCCTCCTTTTCAATATCAATACAAATTTCTTTTTTTCGGCGTTTAGGCATTCGTACATCAACTCTTGTAGTTGTGTATAATGAAGGTGGATTCAGACGTTTTTGATTTAAAAGTAAACGAAACATTTCATAGCCTAACAGTAGGACACCGCCTTCTTCAAACCATTGTTGAATAATCTTTGTACAACACAAAACAAAAGAAACCAGATTAATTCAGTTAAAAAGTGTCAAACTAATTGATAGAAGGCTAACAAAAACAACAACAACTACCACCTATCATCACTGTAAACTAGTTTGAACGAGTTAGAGTTACTCCGCATGGATATGATTTGTTTTGAGTTTGATCAGGAGCTGACATTGGTAAGGGGACCACCAAAGAAGAGTCCCAGAATGGGACGAAACAGATGTCTAGTACTCCCTGGCTTTCCAATGACTACACTACTCTAACTGATGTCACCTAGGGATAAAGCTTGAAAAAAATCAAATCCCTACAAACTCAGTTCGAGTAAGAAGTCGTGACGAATGACAAGCGAGGACCACCAGATCGGCGTGAAGAGATACTCGCTGATCATATCGATTGGTGGTTGAGATAAAACCACGAATTGGTAAAAGTTGAAATTAATGGGCCATTGGATATAGGGTTCCAGTGCCCCAACAGTCTACGAACTTGCTTTGTAACCAGAGGGTCCTGGGTCCATCCAAACCCTGGTGGGTGTATGCTGCTGAAGAGTCACAAACAGATACAACACATCTGTCCAGTACTCTCTGGTTTTCCAGTGGTTCTCAAAATGATGTCAACTCATGATGAAACTTGGAATAACTCCGACCTGTACTTACCCACTTTGTGAGGATCACTTATAATACTTGTCTATTCAGATATTATTGGTAAACGGATGGAATTAGTACTCATGACTCATTAATCGATCAGTATCAAGAGAAGTAACCTATATGTTTACCCGCGAAGCTACATTTTCGCGGGTGTTAGAGTTCTTAGTGAGTGTCAAAATGTTTATCAGCCATCTGCCTTAGCTGCATAATTGGCTTATCTCTAACTGATACCAGCAGAACCATCTTTTCATGTCTTCCTCTCTCAATGACCAGATCTCACAGCCATAAAGGAGGACGGAGCGGACTGATGAGCAGTACAACCGCCCTTTGGTCGATAGCCGAATATAAGGCTCTATGTACCAATAAAAATTACATACGCAACAACCAACTGCAGTTCAATGCAGTCGGCGACAATAGACCACGCCTATTGTAAATATGAGGGAGCCAGTGATACTACTTGCTTGCTCCAACCTTGGCAGGTAGGGCGGGTTTCGAACTCATGATGGAAGTCAAGCGCCTAGACCAATGTAGCCATCGCCCCACTACGTTAATACCAACAACAAGCAATTTATCTTCTCTTTTAAGCAGATTTTTCACATAATTTTTTTTTATTATAGCTTGACTTAACACCGGACCATGTGCTTAGTCGGCGAGAATCCTAACCACTGTGACACCGTCGCATGCATTTCAAAAAAAAATCTAGACAAAATTCACTCACCTGATGTCGTTGACTCATTGTTTTCACTGTATCTCGAACGACGAACAATTTGAAAGGTCGTAGAGTACTACTACTAAGCAGAGAAAAGTTAGGATCAGTTGACTCGCCAAAATCACCACCTTCTTGTTGCAGCATATCCTCCTGGTGTGATTCTTCACTTTTATCCTGTGATTCAAACATAGAAGACCACATTTGTTCTTCTAAACTGGCCTCTGTTGTCTTAGGACTAGTAGCAAGAGGAGGAGGAGGGGGAGCAGAATTTGATTCACCATAGTTCGATGCATCTACCTGATGATCAGTAGGCGATTGCATCGGTGGCTTTGATTCTTCTTGATAATAATTAGTTGATTTTGGCATTGCAAAGTGATGAAAAGCTTTGAATTTTTTATTTGTTGCAATACTTGACAAATCAGTTGGTAACCATAATTCAAACTCGGCTTGCCAATTCTAAAATTCAAATCAATGAAAAAGCAAAGACTGTCTACATTTCCATGAGGAGCCCCAGTAAAAACAACAGTTAAGTCAATAAACATTTTTGAAATCTTTAAATATTCCCATTTTTAGTATTAGAACAAGACATATAGGCGAACAGTATTGTTGTTTTCAATTAGATCTTCTTCCTCAGGCTTTACTCTGATTCACACAGATTTATATATAAAACAGAATTTAACCAATGACAGTGATTTTGTAGATCAAATAATAATAATGTGGTAAATGTTTTGAATGTAGTTAATAACGATGATTATAATGATAACAAAATAGTGATAATAAAGTTTGCGCAGGTGTGGCGATAAGAATAACGAAGGTTACAGGATTTCATCATGAGCTGACATCAGTGAGAGAACCATTGGAAAACCCGCTAGGAGTAATGGACAGCTGTTTCGTCCTAGTTTGGGACTCTTCATCAGTACACACCCACCAGGATTCGAACCCAGGACCTTCTGGTTACAAGGCGAGCCAGCTCGTATACCATTAAGCCACTGGGACTCAATCCAATGACGCTTGAATTCTAACTTCTGCCAATTCACGATATAGCGCAACCGCTAGCCAAACTAGGACGAAACAGCTGTCTGGCAGTACTCCCAGGTTTTCCAATGGTTCTCTCTAACTGATGTCAGCTCATGATGAAATCCTGTAACTAATCAACCAAATCCCTACAAACCAATACTTGAATAACGAAGGTAGTAATGTAGATAATTTAATAAATAAATTTGATCAAATCTTAAAGGTTACGTAATACTAAACGTAGGTGAAGTGGACAGATAGATAATCGAAGTTTAAATAAATATCATAAAAAGTACGAAGGAGATGGGAAACAAGAAAGGGTGGGAGGGTTTTGATTAGAATTTACCTCCAAGGACAAGGGGAAAGGCAAAAGTAGAACAAACTTCTTTTGTTGTATGCAGAGACTATGATTGTTCCCTCGAATTCCCATCGCCTGTTCGGCTATGTGTTTAGCAGGTGGGTTCGAATTCCGTTCGAAAGGTTATTTGATGGAATGCGATAGATAACTTTGAAGGCACTATTTTTGTCTACTTGGTGACCGAGCCAAAATAGAACTTCTTATAGATTTTGATGTGGTTTTGTTCTCTGAGCTGGATGGTTAGTTAGATTTTATTTGACCTTTTCCGAACCATGAAGGAAGACGCTCATCAATTGGTTCGTTAAGCTGTGTAGTTGTTCGCCCTATATAGCTCTCTCCACAGGAGCAACTAAATTTATAGATACACATAGAAGTGGCACAGCTAGGTAGCTTGTTCTTTCACTAGAGCAATCATAATTGGCCGGTTGGAAAATGACAAATAAAGGGTGGCGGGAGTATAAGTTCGTTTTATCGCTCTTGATAATCTCAGATGTAAAGCTTTGCTAGCAACGTCCCCGTTAAATTGCCTATTTACAACTATCATTTATCAGTTGTCTTATAGAGTGAAATGCATCAGAATTTCAGAATAAACGCCAAGCTTTGTATGTTTATTTACGAAAGCGTGTCGGCGATTAATACCTCCCCAGTTCGCCCCACCCCGTGATCATATACACATGACGAAAAAAATACCACAAACAATAACTATATCCAAGTTAATACTACAATGTACACAGCGAAACTCTCCACGCTATCTAGTCACAGTGACACCTTTCTGCGTGCTACAGTGAAATAAAATTCTTGAATGCCGAAAATCGAAGACAAGCAACAATAAGCAATATTTTAATTGAATTTTAGATTTTCTCGTCGACTGATTGGACCAAAGTGCTCGATCCCAGGTTGACATGTCGGATTATTGTGCAGATGCTTCGACGATTTCTGGGCATTTGATTAGAATTTAAGTTATGGATGGTGACTACAAGTGGAATCCAGGATGCGCATTTCGTCCTATCAATCAGCAAATTAAAATTTAAGTGTCCAGACATCGTCGAAGCATCTGCACAAGAAGCCGACATGTCAACCTGAGACCGACCACTTCGGTCCAAAAAATCGACGGGAAAATCTAAAATTCAATTAAATAATTAATATGACCCGTTGCACAGGAGGTGGCTCTCGTGGCCCAAGTGGTCTAGTGGATAACGCCTTGGTGTTCGGAACTATGGGTACTGGGTTCGAGTCTCAGTGGGAACATCATCGCTCACTGAGAAATGCAGGTATATCCGGCTGACGAGTCCCAAACAAGACGAAATGCGTGTTATCCTGGATCCACTGGTAGTCACCATCCACATATTAAATTCTAATAATCAATACTCTTATCGGCTACTTAGAGAATTGCTGAGTTCAGCTGCTGGCACCGGTATGTTACAGGTCATGAGCCACATTTATTGTGTGACCACATTGCTATGACCCAATTGCCTTAGCTGAAGTAGCTAGCTGGCGAGGGATTCGAACCCAGGACCCAGTGCTTGAGCCAATGAGCTACATCCCCAGATGTTTTAATGATAGAATAAACAGAGAAGTTAATAGTGCATGCGCTAGAGTCTTTACACAACGCTACAAATTACCAAATTTAATACCGGCATTTTACGATAAAATGAAAACAGTGGGCGTTTGATCTACTGTACGTAACCTTATAGCCTCCAAAGCCTCAGGATGGTCGGGGGTGGGTATCTTGCGTTGCGGGTTGGCCACCCCTACGTACACCTCTTAAAATGCTCCCATATGACCGGGCGTCTTACATAGCCTCTCCTGAGGAAGTCCTACTCACTGCCTTCACGTGGCGGAGGTGTTTATTTCACCGAAGTGAGAGGGCAAAAGCGGATGCCCGGCGCTCTTCACCGGGTTGACTGTCCATTGGATGACAGTCTAGGGGAGATGGCTAAACCCTGATTCCAAACCTCCAACGACTGGCGGTTGAAGCTCACCGGAGCTCACCGGCAGACGTATGGACAAAGGGCTTATTGGATGTCCTGGATGTCTGGCCCCATTCAAAAAGGCGTATGAACCGGACTCCGGTCACCGGCTGCCAATGGATAGTGAACTCCCTACTCCACTCCTACTGCCTTGTAGGTCACACTTGGTTGTGTAAAGGCTAGAGCTGCACTCTCAAACAAAAGGCCGAGCGATGCTGGGGACATCACTCGTACCCAATTCCCATGAAACTCCATCAACTCTCTTACAAACATTCGAGATGTTCATGAAGCTGGCTCATCCTCCCGTAGGAGATAGCCGAAGTAAAGAAAGAAAGAAAGAAGATGTAACCTTATAACTGCAGTGACAAAAAGGCATGAGTCGACCTACACTACAAGGACCCAACCATTCGTTTACGATAAATTGCAGACTTCAGACATACACATAACTTGGATCGATTTATTTACAAGAGTTGTTTCGCAGAGATTTGATTGACTTCCATTTTGGTAACGAACTGGTTTCGGCCGGAGAACCATTGAAAACCACCACCAGGGAGTACTGGAGACAGTTTGTTTCCTCATTGTTTGGGATTCGTCAGAAGTACGCACCCCGGGACTTTCAATTTACAAGGTGAGCTTTCTGACTATTCAGTCACTGGGTTGGAATCCATTGACCTATAATGAATTCTAACCTCAGTAGTCGCGTTGTGTACCACGAATTAGCAAAATTAAAATGCCTACAGCATAGGTCACTGGATTCCTTCCATCCCAGTGGCTGGTCGATCTACGAACTTGCCTTGTAAACTAATGGTCTTGGGTTAGATCTCTGGAGAGGTTGTTGATTCCCAAACAAGGAGAGAAAGCTGTCCAGTACTGACCTGACGGTCTTCAATAGTTCTCTAACTGCAGTCAGTCAACCAGTGATGAATTATGAAATAGATCGATTCATACAAATTTTACATTCCTCAAAGTGGGGATGTGGTGAGAGCAGGCTGCTAGCCAATTGGTAGACATTAATCTACGTCAATGTCTAAGTCACTAATATTGGCCGTGAGAAAATATGAACAAGGCTGATTCAACAACCAATCACAGCAGACTTAAACGTGGGCAAATATGATTCGCAGATAGATGGCTCCACTTTCCGAGAAACTCAGAAACAACCAGTCAGAAGACTGCGCTTATCTGCTTAACTTCCGAGAAATAACCAGAAGACTGCGTTTGTCTACTTGAATAAGCCATAATAATGTATGTGAAATATATATAAGTACGTGCTGATTTCCGTAATAAAATGATCTGTTGCCGGCCCTTGTCTTGTGTTCTTACAGGGATATACCACCAAAACAAATGCAATACTAAGACGTCAGCTGTGGTTATACACCCACCCATAAGGTCTAATCTCTGACATGGATGTGACAACTTGTTTGAAATATGAAAGAAAGCAAACAGAAATCAATGTGAAGGCAAATAAATTTATGGATTTATTGACGATTCTGGTATCACCACTCTTAGATTTCTTTTTATTTTAACTGTATTTCAGTCAATATATGTCTGTCTGTTTTCGACATCGAACTTTGCACCGATGTGCGGCAATTCAAGTCGCCACACTCCATGTAGCACACAAATCAACAGAAGAAATTAGAAGAAATGTATAATAGAGACAGTAAACAGAGATGTGAGACAAAGGAATAGTGATAACCAAGAACAATATGGTTTCATCGGAAATCATAAGTCACAAGGAGTGGATGCATCTGCGCTAACAACTGAGAAGAATTTTGAGCCATATCACCAGTTGTTTTCAACCACTGGTTTTTACCGTCCCGAGGACCCCAACCAGATAGGCAGTCTACACTTTCCTACGTGGATGGTTTAAACTAACTGTTGTAGATTTCACTGACTGGTGAAGGCATGTTTTGGTTCGACCGCCACTAGCTAGCTCTTTTCCAGCCTGACCCTATGTCAGCTAACATTGACCGTCGAGGAAGGCGATGACTAGGCGTGCATGCGTAACATATGTCCTAAACCATCACAGTCGATGTACCTTCACAGCCTCGTCGATTGATTAACTAAATGTTACTCAACAGCCACCTGAAGTTGGTATTGAGTCACGCTTGTTGTGTAAGAGCTAACGCTACAACCTGGCCGCCTAAACCCCAGTAAATGGAGGACTTGAACCCGTGACTCACTGATCGGAAGTCGAGAACCTCCACCAATGATTTACAGCGAGTTAAAGCACCACATCAATCAGCAACAATGTAATTCCCACATTTAAACAGGGCTGATCATTCGTTTAATGTTGTACAATAATCAGGAATATATTCCGTGTATGAGAACTTTCCTAAAGTAGAGTGGTTAGATTTTACATCAAACGGAAGTAAACGACTAAACAAAAATGACGTAGTTTATTTTGACTTAGAAAATCTGAGGGAACACATGCGCGTCAACCTGTAGGCTATCTGCTTTCCTTACTTTGCTTAAAAGGAAAAAACAGCAAAATTCCTCTACTTAGCAGGCTAACACAATTCTCGAACAAATAATGCTAATAAGCTTGAAACACGCTAATATGTAATAGAATAAAGCTTCTGAGAACATACCTGTATCGTATTGATCGGTACGATGACGAGTACTCTTTGAGCTTGACAAAAACGAAATAATATGTCAAGAAATCCGATAATTTGAATAGTTTTACCCAAACCCATACTATGCGCTAAGATACAACCGAATCCTTCGGTTGTTTGAAATCGTTTCACACTTTCAACTACATTGTCGTATAAAAAGCGTATACCGCTAACCTGTAAAAAAGAAGTAAAAAAATTGGAAACTATGAGAAGTAAATATGCGCCAACCACACACAGACACAGACACACATACACGATCCGGATTCCATTCCCGGCCGCCAAACACCTAAACCGCATTTAGCTGGTAGTAGGCTTGGTAAATAGAGAAGGTTCAGTGTGAGGCTGGCAACCTGACGGCATAACAATAACACAACCGCTACAGAAGTCATAAAATTCACGTTCGGAGTGCAGACTGTGAAACAATCTTAAAAATAACTATTTGTTCGAATTATGAATTTAGATAAAGCAAATAGAAGACGTAATTTATCTGAATCGTGTAACATAAGCTATTTGCGCAACACATTTCGAACAATCTGTCTGTCTCTGTCTGGATTCAACATAGAACTTGGCACCGAAGTGCAGCAGTTCCAGTCGCCACCTTCCAAATAGCACACAAAGGTAGACAAGAAGATGAGTGAAGAGAATCAATAGAGTTTCACAAGTATAGGAGCGAAACAGAATGGGTAATGGTAGAAAGAAATATGAAAGATTACAGAGACTGAATACATCTGCGCCGGCAATTGACAACGATTTTGAGCCATGTCACCTATTGTCTCCAGCCATTGATTCCTAGAGTCCCGAGGGCCCCGACCCGGAAGTCTGCATCTCCCTACCTGACTCAGTTTAACTATCAATGATTTCATGGATTGATGAGGCCATGTTTTTGTTTGGCCACCAATTACTCTTTTCCAACCCGCACCTATATCAGCTAGTAATGCCCGTCGGGGGAGGCCATGGTTAGGCATGCGCAGCACGTGACCTAGCCATCTCAATCTATGCAACTTTATAGCCTCGTCGATTGATTTTCCCTCTTTGCCCAACACTCTACGCCTAACGTCAACATTACTTACCTTATTAAACCACCTAGCGTGAGAAAGAGATCGTAGACATCGATGATCGAAAGCAGTCAACCTTTTCATGTCTCCAACTCGTATTGGCCATGTTTCAGAGCCATAGAGAAGGACGGAGCGAACTGCTGAGCAGTACACACGTCCCTTGGTTGATAGCCGGATGTCACGCCTACGCCAGAGGTGGTGTAAGTCAGCGAAAGCAGCTCGAGCTTTTTGGATCCGTGCTGAGATTTCATTGCCAATCAGTCCGCCTATCACTAAGCTAGGAGTTGACGTAGTCCAGTCCTGTAGCAACATCTTACATTTTCCAGGGGCGAATCGCATGCCAAACATACGAAGATTGCTGCTCAAGGGGTTCAGAAGACTCTGCATTTTGTCAGCATCCTCCCCTAACAGGACTATGTCATCTGCATATTCTAAGTCCATTAGATTATTCCCTGGTAACAAGTCGATTCTTAAGTCATTACATTCAGTTAAGGATACTTCCATCAGCATATCTATGATGAAGTTAAACAGAAATGGGAAAGTGGACATCCCTGTCGGATACCACTGGTTGTTACCAATTCAGATGACAATTCCCCATAAGCCTTTACACAGCTACATGAGTTTGAATAGAGTGCCTTGATTAGTGCAATGTACTTTCTTGGCAATCCCTTCACAGTCAGACATTGCCATAGTACCTTTCGATCCACGGAGTCGAAGGCCGCCTTCAAGTCAAGAAATATGGCAATTGTTGGACGCCGAAAAGTGTGTCTATGTTCTAGAATCTGTCGAAGAGTGAAGATTCGAACAATCTGATCACAAACACGGACTTGTCATAGGAATATATATATATATATATACGTAATTAATAAAGAGTTAAGAGGTGAGAAAATAGACCACTTAGGTCAAGTTAAAATGATAATTATAATGAAGATCACTAAACCAAATAACAGAGGTAATGGTTCATTTGCCCTGGCTGGTATCAAAACAAAGTTTACCAAGAAAGGAAAGTTTAGTGTGATCACGAATTGTTGCTTAGAACGCATAAACGTGATTTAAACTTAGGAATTGACAGTTACAGGCCCTACAAACTTTAGGATACGCCTTAAATACGTTTTATAGATAGGTTTAAAAGATGTGCCTGACATTAATTTTATCTCCTGTCTCTATAAAATGTTTCACAATAGAGGAGCTAAGTCTCCTGTTCTCACTATCAATAGGCTCTGAGGATACTATTTGCTTGTGGAGCCATTCAGGAATATGCTCTGAAGTCACCCCTTACTTGAAGGGAGCGATGAGTCCTCCCTATGTGTGTGTCAACACGTACATTCAAATTGGTGAATACAGTGGAATGTGACATTATTTTTCGCATGCTCAAAGAGCTTAGATGGTTGGATATATTCGCTTCACATTCTCAATTATTATGATATTAGCTGCATAAAAAGTCTTTTTAACAGCAGTGTTCAGTCTTTGTCTGGTCATCAAGCTACTTCGATCACCCATATGGGGTAGCTTGATGTACACGTCTTTCTTAACGGCGAGTTGGAGAATGGATCTTGATGTTTCGACTACTTTATATCTCCTGATGAACTTGTCTGGATAAGTGTTATCAACCAGAGTTTGTGTCAACTTTCTTTCTTCTTCATCAAGTGTGTGTTCAGTGCATATTCGTTGGATTCTACTGAAGAGGCACCTTACCAAGACTCTTTTGTACCAAACAGGGCAGAAACTGTGGTAATTAAGATATTGTCCTGTCCAGGTAGGTTTTCTATAAATAGATCTTTTTATTGACCCATCAATCCATCAGTCGACTAAGCAATATTTCTAGGAAAGATAAACAATTATCTTCCTCTTCTACAGACAGATTTAAGTGATATGCTGTTGTGAATTTCATTCATTCGATTTAAAATTGAAGTGGCAGAACAAGACTTATCACTGATGATTACAATATTATCTACATACCTTCTAAAAAGCGGCACATTTTCGATTAAATCCTCCGATAAATTCTGAATGTACGACATATAGAAATCTGCTATAAAAAGGGGCCCTAACGGAGTTCCCATAGCAAGACAATCGACTTGGCGGAAACAATCGCCTTATTATCACTATTTAAAACGCAAATTTGGTATATTACGACCACCAAGAGATGTACAACACAAGAGTATGTATAAAGAAGATCAGCAGAGAACAACTGAAGGACATCATTCAGAAAGTAATAAATAATATTTTTCAAGATCACTCAACAATCCTTAATTCATAGTACTTTCGGAAAGTGAAAAGAGAAGGAAGTTGCACCATGTTTGCCATTGATCACGATTTTATAGCCATATCTGATAGATAACGTGTCGAGCCACCGATTTGAACTATCCTTCCAACCCCAACCAGAGAGTCGTGATGTCCTGACCTAACACGCCAAGTTCATACGCTGACCGCCTCTCCACTTTTTTCATCCTATCCCAACTCAAACGAAAACAGATCGATACGGAAGCCGCCGGGATGACATCAGCAGCATATTTCAAAGCCACCAAAACCAGTGTCTCCAGATGAACACACTGAATGGACTGTGACCTCCACCGTGCCTACCAAATACACACTGTCGGACCTCACACGATGATACCACCAAGAGAAGGCAATTCTACGGAGACAGCAAGGATCGAATACGTAGAGTAGTCGCCTCACGACCTCACCTCGGAAAGGTCAAGTCTCACAGACGTAGAGCGAAACTGCGCGTACCGAAACATCATAAACCCGACCTTTGACAGCCACGCAGATGCTAGAAAGCTTGGTTTGCAGCTTCGTTATCTTAATAATGAATTCACAGTCAAACTACAGCTTTAACATTCAATCATAAATCAGTTGCACCAGACGCTAATGACTATGGGGGATTGAACTGGGAGTCAGCAGTAAAAAGATAATTAAACAAAAGTCAATAAAAGCTTTACTTGCACACCTACATGATGATGTCCAATTTCGACTTTTTATTTCAAGATTCTGAAACTGTAATATTACCACTACTTTGTAATTAATAACAAGTAGTCTACTCCCCATAAACTAAAAACCAAAGGTTCCATTACCTATCAAACAGACGATTTTAATTTTCACGAGTTAGTTTGTAGGGATTTTGATTTGCCCCAAGTATGACTATGGATTGATATTAATTACAGAACTATTGAAGACCATCAGGGAGCACCGAACAGATGTCTCAGTCTTGTTTGCTGAGGAGCCCCAAACTAGGATGAAACAGTTGCCCAGTAATTCGCCCTAATAGTTTTTCAATGGTTCTTCAACTGACATCAATCTGTGGTAACACGTGAGATGGTTTTTCTAGCAGTGTCAGCAATAAGTAAGAATCACGTGATATATATATATATATATATATTATCATTAAACTTGTTGCTTTGAGTAGGGAAAGATTGAAAGGCGAACATGAATTAACACAGATGAGTGTATGGCTGAAAGCAACTAGCGTATAACTTGGAATCCTATGGATACATTTCCTAAAACCATTTAACTAGTACCTTTTGACAGTGGAATTTAATCTTAACAATTTTTTGAGTCACACAAAGGCAGTTGTACGACAATGCTGCATGCCAAGTAATCCGTAACGGGAAACTTACGGAATCCTTCGAAGTGAGGACGGGAGTGAGGCAAGGCTGTCGACTATCGCCAATTATTTTTCTGATTGCAGTAGATTGGATAATGCAACAGACAGCAGGCATTGAGGAAACAAGCATAAAATGGAATCGCACAAAATCTTGGAGAATCTGGACTTCACCGATGATAAAAGTCTGGTTTCCCACAAACTGAAAGATATGCAAGTGAAAAGCAACAAGTTGGCAGAACAAGCATCCAGACAAGACAGGACTTCCTTCAGGTGAACATAGAGAAGACGGAAGTGATGAATATTCCTGGGCGACAACAACAGACAACAGTCAGCATAAATGGGAGGAACCTGGAAGAAACAACCTCCTTCACCTACCTGGGAAGCATCGTTTCAACTACAGGCGGGTGGAACTCACGAGGATGTCAAAGCCAGAATCGGAAAAGCAAGACAAGATTTCATTACTCCCACCAAGTCTGTGTGGAGATCAACAATCAACACTCGGCATGAAAAATAACATCCTGATTTTCAACTCCAATGTGAAGTCAGTGCTACTATACGGATCAGAGACTTGGAGCGTCATAAAGAGTACCTCAAACAAACTACAGACCTTCATCAACAGCTGTCTTCGCTCAATACTACTCAAGATCAGATGACCGGCCAGAAAAGATCGGCAACAAGGATCTCTGGAAGAGAATGAACCAGGAACCGATTGTGCAACAAATAGGCAGGAAGAAATAGAGATAGACTGGCCATACTCTGAGGAAACCAGCAAGTGACATCACAAGATAAGCCATCGCTCGTGTGGAGCCTGAATAGAAAGCGGTGAGTTGGTCGTCCAAGGGTGACTTGGAGGAGATCATGTGAAGAGGAGATGAAAGCGTGTGTGGCAGAAAACCGAGCGCAATGGAGACGCGCGGCTGAAGCCCTATGTTCCCCTAGGAATTAAAGGAAATATTAATAATAAAGGTAAGATACGAGAGAAATTTTTAAAATGAGATCGACCCAACATATTGATATTTTTTTAGCATTTCACTCACCTGATGTGGTTTAATCACTCTGGCCATTTGAGGGCATAATACAATTTCTGGTTCTTCCTCTTGATCACGTGATGTATTAATAATAATCTTGCCATCAATGTCAGCCAAATTATCGGCGTCTTGTATTTCACAGATTTCTTCTTCAACTTCCACTTCTGGTTCTTCTTCTTCTTCTTCTCCTTGTCCTTCCTCTTCTTCCCCATCGCTGACTTCAATGACATTAGAATCACCGAGCTATAATGAAATATTTGAAATAAAAACTAATTACCTTCGTTGAAGGTACATCCAACTGACGAGTCTCAGATAGGAAGAAAGGTGCATCCTGCAATTCCAATTCTAGTCACTGTTTATTGAAGTTCCTATGGCGACTGGTTTTCAGGAGTACGATCGCTAGCCTCAAGTCAAACCTTCCCACCTTTTCAAGGTTTAGGACAAGCTATTCAACTAGCTCGACACTAATGTCATGTCAGTGCTCCTATGTAGTTCATAAACTTGACGTCGACGCTAAGGAAAGCATTTCGGTCAACAAAACTGCCTTCGATCGACACCGAAGATCGGAAATGAACCCTCACAACGAAACAACTAATAATCCATCGCCCCAGAAATATGCATATGAGAATGGAAATGAAAGCTGAGGAAACCGTCGAGTGGTATCACAGATTAGGCAAGTGCTCGAGTAAAATCTGAATAGGAAACGGCAAGTTGGGTATCCGGAGATAACGTGGAGGCGATTGTATGAATCGGGAATGAAAGCGTATAGGGGATCGTGGAGCCAGTTAAAATGGCTGCAGAGGACAGGGTGAAATGGAGACATGATGTTGAAGCCCTATGTTTCACTCGGAACCCAAATGAATTATTATTACATGCTTAACAATGGTTTCATCAGATGAAATTAGAATATTATGGCGACATAAGTACACCACTGGTTGATAGGAGTACTTGGAAACGACCCATGTCCAACCATATTGAGGTGATCGAAAAACCATTGCTTATGATATGAAACAGATCGAGTAACACGGTCTAGAGTTTGGGTATTCACATAAAACCATGGTGGATTTTCAACACGAAGTGTAATTTGTGTGACTCAATCACTGGAGTAAATGCTAGTCCACTGAACAGATGATTCAGTGGGTTTGTCTACTTGCCCCTCTCAATTTGCAGCGAGCACATCAAGCATGGAGCGAGCTTCAGATTACATTTATACACAGTAACTTTTGCTATTTTGAAGGAGTTTTGTAAATAATCAAAATAACCTGTAAAACCCAACTCCTAGGATGTGCGTAAACAGCTGAATAACAGAGACGGCTTATGAACGAACTGGTACAGCTGAGGGTGGGTAGACTTCGATCCACCTCTCAAAATACTGTCATGTTACCAAGCGTTTATACCCTCTGCTAGGTAAATCTTATTCACTGACTTCCCGTGCTGGAAGTTTTCCTCACACAGAAGTGAAAAGACGAATACCAACATTTGGCGCTTACAGCCAAACCGGTTGACATTTGGTATACTCAGGGGAGATGGAAAACTTTGAATAACAACCTATGTTGTATTTGGACTCCAGAATTCAAAAGGTTCAAATGGTGTATGAACCTGTGGCGTGTCTTTTGATTCCTATAATGTATCAAGTTTGTTTCAGTAATAATAATATAACTTTACAAGATATAAAATAAAATACTACCGTGAATTGTCAATAAATTTACCTGTTCATCATCAGAATCACCTAGCAGAATTGCATCATCCTGTGACTGACCCATACGCAGAGATTGTAAATCACTCCATGTAGAACCAAAAAGTGAAGCAGAAGCCGATCTGACGGCACGTTTTTGCTCTGATTCAGCACCAGAACATGAATTGTTAAAAGGTGATTGCTTCCCCCCGTTAGTGAGAGCATCTACTAAAGGAGCATGTTTTGAGTCTTTTTCGGCTATTTCAACTGAACTTTGTTGACTATCAATAGTTGAACCATTATCTAAGGAATTGCATTCTTCCGCATCAGATTCATATTTTCTTTCTTTCTTACAAAGGGGACCAGTTTCTTGAAGTTCTGATTCAAAATTACCATCGGAACACTTCAGAAGACCAGGAGATGTTGATGAGTCTGCTTTGAAGAGAAAATGTGTTCTTAAAAGCTACAAGCAAATGCAGAGCAGGGGAGCCACGCACGACTGAAGTGCAGAATAATATGTATCTCGATATGGTGAAAAGCGAAACTAGACAAACGAAATGTCCAAAGTTTGGTGCTTAATACCTTAGGTATCTATACTTCTGTGTAATAGAATGCCGTCATAATATCGTCTCAATGCAAACCAATCTTGCAACGTTACCTAACATTTGATGGGGATAAATCATATGCTAAACATACCAATTCAGAAGACTGAATTAGTTTTCATCTAGAAGAACGATATCCGCATAGTCTACATGACTATCCCCCGGTAACAACTCAATCCCTAAGTTACTAAAGTCTATTAGTCACGATGCGATCAAAAAATTGGAAGACAATAGGTATCCCTGATATACGCCAATGGTTGTCATCAGATGACAACTTTCTATAGGCTTTTACACAGCAATATGAGTTTAAGCAGTGCCTTGATTAGTGTGACATACTCAACACTTCACAGCCAGACACTGCTACTGCACCACTTGGCCAACGGAGTCGAATGCCACCATCAAGTCATGAAGTATGGCAAGCGATGGACACAGGTGAGTATACCTATATTCTAGAATTTATCGGAAGTGAAGTGGTAGAGCACGTTGACCGCTTCACTTATTTGGGAAGTACCATCAGCCGGTGCCAACGGGCTGATCTCTGACGAAATCTCAGCTGAGTACGGATACAGGGGGCTCGTTTCGCATTTGCCAGTATACGCCGACTCTGGCGTAGACGAGATGTTCGACTATCGACCAAAGGGCGGGTGTACTGCTCATCAGTCCGCTCCGTCCTCCTTTATGGTTGTGAGACTTGGCCACTGAGAGTGGAAGACATGAAAAGACTAGCTGTCTTTGATCATAGGTGCCTGCGCTCTATTTCCCGTGTAAAGTGGCATAATAAGGTGAGCAACATTGAGGTTAGGCGTCGAGTGCTAGGTAAACAGGGGAAATCAATCGACGAAGTCGTGAAGTTACAAAGACTGAGATGGTTAGGACATGTGTTACGTATGCCAAGTCATCGCCTCCCTCGACGAGCTATGTTAGCGGATATAGGGTCAGGCTGGAAAAAAAGCTAGCGACGGTCAAACAAAAACTTGGCATCAGTCAATGAAATCCACAACAGTTGGTCTAAGCCACGTAGGAAGGTGTAGACTTCCAGGCTGGGGTCCTCGGGACGGTAAAAATCTATGGTTGGAAACAATTGGTGACATGGCTCAAAACCGTTCTCAGTGGCCAGCGCAGATGCATCCACTCCCTGTGACTTACGATCTCCAATGAAACTGTTTTGTTATTCTTTATTCTCCTTTGTCTCACACCTCTGCTCACTGTTTCTATTATGCTTTTCTTGTACTTTCTTCTCTTGCTTCGCGTGCTACACGGAATGTGGCGACTTGAACTTCCGCACATTTGTGCAAAGTTCTATGTCGAAAACAGACAGACAGACAGAATTTATCGAAGGGTGAATATATATGATCAATTGTGCCACCAAAAGCAAGTAAAATGGAGAACTTTGTAAACAGCCATAATAGCAGAAAATAAGGAAAAGGACAGTAGAACTTACATATGGATGTTTGACTTTGAGTATGGAGATGTGGCTCAGTCGCCTAAATAAATTCCTTTCACTCGACGTACCGCCAGCGCCTGATTCGGCTTGGGCATCTGGATGGCATAAGCAGCTCACAGTGCAGTTCATAGCCTTTTGTATACATACACTTCGGTTGAGTTCCAGCTAACTGCATGTGTCTCAACCAGTGAGTTGCGATCTCCCATGGTCGAAAATAGCATTTGGTGTCACTAGTCGTAAGGAATCTGGTGCAGCGTTTCTTCGTATGTGCAAAGTCTTATACCCTAACAATTCACTCTTCAAACTCTAAAGAACTCAGCACAGTTCACACAGGTATAGGCTGCTTGGAATAGGTGGTTTCTTTTATACTGCTGAATCTATTTTCCCAATATACTTAGAATTATTTCCATATCGGACATCACTGTGTATGTTGCCCTTAGTAATGCAACTAGTTTCAGTGGCCATTAGAGTGAAACACACTCTATATGTGGATAATGCATTGTGGTAAAATGTATGTTAGCTATTTCATTTTCGATAAGTTAATCTTATAATCGCAATGCACAACAGATCATGATGTAGGACATAGATCAATTTGAAACGCGATAGAATGTTCGACTATCCACAAAATCTGTAAATACGCAGGCATTACTTAAGGTAATTACAGCTATGCACAAATGGATAGTAGTACATATTGAGGTTATAAACAGCAAGTGACTGGAAATCTCCGGTAACTATAATCAACACAATTTTAAAAGTCTTCATGTGATTGGGTTGAAACGGGGGTAGCAACTCAAGCATTTAGTACATTATTTACACGAACACAGATAAAATGAACCAACAAGTCAAGGAAACAACTAACCAGGAACACTCAATTACACCAATGGTAGTCATCCTAATGCATAAATCTTCACAGAAAATCAACACAGAAAAACGTTGAACTTTCATTAAGATGCAACAGTCAAAGGAGTATGAATTTGAGACTAAATCTAAGTGTCAAGAAAATTAGACACCACTCATAAGGTATTTTTCCATCCCATGTCTGTCCGCCAAGTTTATGTATCGCTGAAGTGGTCACTATCGTAATGTCCAAGGTCTACAATTTACTACTACATATCTACATATAGTACATATAATAACAATAATCGCTTTACTCCGAACAGCATTTCTGATACAATACGGAATATTCAACATGCGAAACGCCTACAAGACTAGGTTGCGCGTGTTCAGAAAGCATATAAGTCTCTTAGCTCCCTAATGGCGAAAGAATTAACACTCGTTGACATGGGTGATTCCTGTTTGCGTTAATATATATTTCGACGTACATAAATGCCGTGCATTGCATCACGATATTCACATAGTAGAAGTCAAATAGTTACATCGAATGAGTCTTAGGATTCAATTCTACACAATAAAATGAACAAGGCTATTAGAACATGTGTATCTAGTACATTGGAGTAGGTGGATGCCAGTAATGCCATCAACAGGCGGTGGAGGGGGGGATAACAGGACACTAGGTACTATAACACGAAACAGCTTGACAGTGAAAGTAGGATAGGTCTCATATATTGCAGTTTATTTAATAATTAGTTTTCAGTAAAGTAAATGACAAATCTCTAGTTTTTAGACAAGAGTACAGAGACTAGTGAAATCGGATAGCGGAAAATTTATGTACAAAAGGCCATACTAATGACAGGAATACTAAAATTAACTTCCAGAAATTGCTTACCATTTAGTAGAAAATCGATATTGGAGAAACGGACTTGGTCTCCTTTCTCCTTATTAACAAGTCGCTGTCTTCGTTCCATTTCAGCCTTTTGAGCTGCTTTGGCTTCTTCGCTAAGACCATCCTCTTTAACTTTCCTATAATGCAGTTTCACATTCAGAAAACATGTACTAACTTGATATTGCGTCTTTCAAACGTTTGTTTGCGTCGGCTTTTACGAGAATTTGATATTCCTGGGCTACCACCAGGCTTTTCATCCTGATTTTCACTGTCAGATAATACAAGTTCACCATCTTCAACCCTAAATTGACCTTTAACAGCTAACCCGCAAGTAAGTTAATAGCATATGCTTACATTGTTCAGGTTGATCTTCACTCATGGGTGCCAGTGAACCTTCTTAAACCATCAATATATCCCAAAAAAAATAGAATAGTCAAAATGAAGCAACAAAAGCTAAATAAGTAAGGTTGAGAGCTAGAGGCACCAAACCCAATTCATTTAAACAACACAGGGTGCCATTTACACAGTAACAGATTACAAATGTATCCATTTTGACCACTAACCAATTAGTATTCTTTTGAAAAAATGTCATTCGATGATATTTTCCACTAACGGGGAGTTTTGTGAACAAGGTCTTTTCATTGTTCAATAGTGTTTCCATTTTCAGTAAACTTGCAAGACAGAGGGTACAGTTGAAACATAGCATCTCATTACATATGTGGCTAAGTGAAAACTTAGTTATATGTCTTTGATTCCGTGACCTAAGGACAAACTTTGGCAATTAGACTAATAATGGAACAAGGGAGTAAATGAAGTAAAAAGTTGTTTGAGTGACTTGACATGAATATTGGGAATGGTTTGGGCTTGAAAAGTCATCACTTAATACTACTGTATAACATTGTGTGATTTGGCAAATAAAATCTTATCTATGATGCAGGAACCTTTACCTTACAATCAAGAAGTGTGGACAAAGAAATCAGATTGGTTTACGCTAGCTTGCAAAGACGGACGGAAAATAATTCACTATTAGCCTACAGCTTCCAACATTTAAATATGGTTGTTGAGTTTCACTATTTAGGTTGGTTGACAAATCTGAAGGCATGCAACTACTACTCACTACTGGCTGGACTTATATGTCACCTTGGTTGAAAAATTATTCTGTAAATAGTTTTGATAAAATTGTGCTATATGTTAACTGGATTGATGGGAATTCTCATTTCCTGACTATTTATGTTGGTGTCCGCGTCATGTGATCCGAATGCGATACACTCTCAGCAGACCTTGGCGGCCTGCTTAAATCTTGGGCTACCAGTAACCTTAAACATTACAAATCATATTGCATCTAATTTCTCATTTCTAATTGATATTTTAATCAATAAATCTTATTCAAATATGACCTCAAATCGGATTATTTATTCTCGTGAATATCTAATATCTCTAAAACCTACTGATCTGCAACTCCATAAAAAAGACAAGAAAAAGCATCATTCCGGCTGGCAGAGAGCATTAAAAAATACCCCTATTCAATTCATGACTGTTCCCGCAATTATGAGTACCAATTGTCGCTCCCTGCCGGCTAAAATTAACTGTCTTCAATCGCTGGTGTCTTCCATTATATATCATAATACTGGGATCATATCACTTCAAGAAACATGGCTTCATGATCTATATGATGACAATCTAGTGTATCTAAATAATTTCAAACTATTCAGACAAGATCGGTGTAGTTCCAGGAAGAAACGCGGTGGCGGTGTTGCCATCTTCATCAATTCACAATGGTGTACGTCTAATAATGTATGTTTCAAATTCTCTAGTGACAATATTGACTGTCTCACCGTTTGTCAAAATACAACTACATTTACATCTCGAACATGTATATTGCTCCTGGATGCAACTCCACAGAATTATCTTTATTTGCGGATGAATTTACTTCCCTTGCTGCCACCTCCTTCGGAAATTCCTTGTCTATAGTTACTGGTGATTTTAATTCTAGTGACCACAGCTTCCTAATTTCACTTGGACACGATAATATTGTCAACTTCCCGACTAGAATGGACAACACTCTTGACCTTGTGTTTACAAACGATGCAGGAATATTTGAAGCTCGAAAAAGAGCCCCACTACTAAATTCAGATCACTGTATCATAAGAATATTGCCCAAAGTATATGGAAAGCAGCACAAAAGGGTCTTCTCATACCTTGGAAAGAAAACACAACACAGATGTTATTCCCATGACAACATACTGAACATAAGGTCCATGTTAAAAGACACAAACTGGGATCTATTTACTGAACAAGCTCTTGATAACACAATTGCCAACATAACACATTATCTTAATTTCTGTCTTGATGTTTGTTGTCCAAAAGAGACAATCTTCTTAAAATTCGATCGCTTCTCCTCTTCTCAACTCAAAAAGCTCCGCCGTGAAAAAGAAAGGTTGTTCAAAATGAAAAACAAATCTGGTGTTAAGAGAATGAACACTTTGATTAAGCTTGAATTACAAAGATTGAATGCTCTCTATAACCAGAAGTTTCTTTCATGTAAATCCCCATCAAATATGTGGAAGTTATTAAAGGAAATCACAGGTGGTAAGCAAATGTTGAATGATATTTCTGTAGATGTTAACATGCTAATGAATCCTTCATATGTATCCCAGCAAATGTTATGATTCCTAACTCAAATAGTGTAAACAATGACTGCTTCTCATATTTAACACGAATGATGTCCTCAAGTGTCTTCAATCTCTCAAGCCTACTCAGTCCCTCGGTCCTGATGGTGTTCCTGCTGTTATCCTTAAGAGTGTGCCGACATCTTGTGTTCCCCGCTAACTGACATTTTCAACGAATCGTTTTCCAAAAGTATTATACCTGAATCATGGAAAAACATCAAGATCGTTCCAGTGCCTAAATCTACAAGTGGACCTAATGTTAAGTTTAGACCCATTTCAATTACCTCACCCTTTTTGAAAGTTATGGAAAGACTTATTTTACTTAATCTTGATCCCTCTTTAAAACCTTTCAACGACCCCAACCAGTTTGCTTATAAACATAGTAGGAGTACGTTAGATGCCGCTGTCGTCCTCCACCATAGCATAGTCTCTAGTTTAGATAAAGGAGCTAAATACGTTCGCTGTGCCTTCCTTGATTACACATCTGCATTTGACTCTGTTCCCAGGTCTCTCTTGCTAAGTAAGCTTGCTGCAACACAGGCTGAAAGCTGGACAAATAAGTGGTTGCATTCCTATTTTTCTGAAAGGAAGCAGTACACCGTCTACAATGGAAAATCCTCCACTACCTCACTTACTTTAGCTGGTGTTCCTCAAGGTGCTGTTCTTTCTCCCTTTCTGTTCTCGTTTTTCTTACATGACTTGCCTCATTCTGATGTAGCCACTTTTGTTAAATATGCCGATGACCTCTCGGTTTCTATGCCTGTCAACTCTCAGTCAGATTGTTCCAAATTAAATAGCTTTCTGTCGGAAATTAGTCAGTGGTCCTCTTCAAACGGACTTAAGCTTAATCCGTCTAAATGTCAGGTAGTCAATTTCACTTTCAGACGTAAATGTGACCTACAGCAACTAGTTAGCTCACATGGCCCCACTCTCATTGACGGCACAGAGGTTGAAAATACATCTTATGTTAAGTACCTTGGGCTGAGTTTTTCCACCGATCTTTCCTGGTCTTCCCACATCTTGCTAGTTACTAGAAAGATGTTTCGCTTAACGTTCTACATTAGGAAATTTAGGCAGTCTGGCATAAACCAGTCTTTACTTTCTCAGTTTGTAAATTCTTGTATTCTACCCATCCTCCTTTACTGCTCCCCATTAGTCTTTCCTGGACTACTTAAGAAAGACTTTGCTTCGCTGAGAAGGGCACTAAAAGCTGTTAGTAGGGCAAGTGGGATATCGTTAAACCAACTGGTGAACACTATTGTAGATAGACATATTATGTCATGTAAGAAACTAGCGAATACAATATTGTCGGACCCCAAGCATCCTCTCTATACGCATCTATCTCCTTGCATTTCATCTGGAAGAACTAGAAGCAGCTACAGGAGGCTATATGCTAGGACTACCAAATACAAAAACTCCACAATACCATATCTGGCACAGCTGTTATGTGATGAGAAATCCGTTAGGTATGACACGATAAACTTACTGCGGCACTCTAACAAATAGTCCCATTAGTTTTTGTTTTCCTTTCCTCGTTACTATCACACTGTTGTTCTCATCTAGTACCACACATCAACTTTATATTTCAAATCCTGTAGTGCATTGTTTGAAATGAAATACTCTACGTTGTTTTTTTTTCTTAAATTTTAATATTTATTTATTTTATTTATTTATAACTAATTTATTTTATTTTTATTTATTTATCTTTGATTTTTAAAAATCTTATATAATTTATGAGGTAATTAGATGCAATATACTGTAATGCACGCTGAAAATTCCATACCTCTACCACAAATACTGTTTGGAATAAAGCTGTTATTATTATTATTATATTGGCTACAATGATTAACGTTTCAGATTAACTGTGTCAAAATAGCGCTATGATGAGCAAGATGGCTGGAGGGTAACGTCATCTACACAAATAGTTTACCGTATGCAGGAGCTGCACCTTTCGCCATAGTATCATCCAATGAGGACTCCACGTCTCAGGATATAGATGTAGCTATTCTCGTGTGAAGAACAGTACTATTAAACAGGTGAATGCTATCAGTACATGGAAATCGACTGTAAATGCAAACGGACCCTTCTGTGGAACAGAATTTATCGTGTAAATGTGTCTTTCATCGTATGTGTGTTTGGACGCCAATTACCGTAAGTTGAAAAGTTATCTCTAAGTGGATTTAATAAAAAATATTTACACTGATTGGTGCAGTGCAATATGGGATATGTGAATTCAATGTATAAAAATGTCTCAACTTTTTCAATATTGTGCCATTGTCTGCTTAGCTACCTGTTTGGCTAACAAATGCAGGTGGTTCTCGTGATTGTTGCAAGTGCAGTGCATTGGAGAAAGCAATCAATCGTTTAAATTTCCTTACTGTTTCACTTAGAGCATTAGTTCAGTGTACAGTAAAATTACACACATGTATTGTGTTGATTATGAGAATTGAATCTAGTTTGCTCTACTATTAATCTACCGTCCGTTACACCATTCCCACTAACACTGTAAACTTAATGCTGCAATGTTTTTGGTGAAAATGAATTTCTCCTGAAATTTTCATTTACATAAAGCAGACCAGATGCAGTGTCACGACTGAATTTCTGGATTGCATTATATGACATTGTTATCCTCATCAACAAAACAGGTCTATGTATCTTACAATATTTTATAACTTTGCTCACTAGATACTAATGAGATCATGGATCAATTTCTAAGTCATACACTTGCAATAATTCCTTTAATTTAAACGTATTTCGTATGAAGTTGATCTACAACTAATCCTGATAAGAGAATGACGTCTCAAACAGTATGGGTGTTCCAGTCCTCTAATACAGGAAAACATATGAGGTCTATTTATGCATAAGGCATCAATATAAAAACCAGCTGTAGACTAAAAATTCTTTTATTTGCACGAGAATTTTGCTTAGTATTAAATAGAATCAGTGTATTCATACCGTATGCAAACTTCTACACGGTACTATTTCCTAAACAGCTGAAAAACAATGAAAACACTGAAACTACACATGAATGCAACGTATGAAGCAATTAAAATTCAATGAACGAACTGATTTGGTGGTAAAAACTTTCGAAACAGACGAAATAACTCATTTTAACGGTAATAGGAACAAAAATGTGGCGAAACGCAACATTTGTGAATAATGTGCATCAAGATAAGTTGTGCATAACTGCAGGATAAACGTGAACACCAATGTGTATACGAATGGTTAAGGCAACTGAAAACCAACATGGCCGACTAACATGGACGAAAATGACCTTTAGGTGTCTAACCTCACCAGTGACCTTGAACGTGGCAGACAATTTCAGTCCTCACTACTGCTAATTGATTTCAGGTGCACATCAAAGAATAATATGTGTTGTCGCATAATTCCTGCCCCTGTACACACCTTTCAAAGCCTCTTTAGTAAATATGGTGACTTAAAAACTATGAATAGTTGCCTTATTCGGGCTTCTTAAGTTACTATTTATCGTACTACTGAAAAGTAGATAACTTTAAGTTCTTTCCAAAAATACCCTACAAAAACTACATCTATTAAGCCCAGGTTGGACATATCTATTACAAGCTATTGAAAGTCGCATTGTGTTGATAATACGTTTCACACCCTCAGAGCATTCAAAGTAATGAGCATAGCGTATCTGAAGAAAGTGCTTGACATTATGTGGTGACTGACAATTTCCGTCAATGTATTGTTAAAGTACTTACTGATGTTTGTTAATATATTTATTATATGAATTACAAATAGTCCTGCCAATACAAATTCCAAAATTCATCCCTCTTTGTGTTGTTGGTTGATTTCCTATAATTCGGTCATTGTGAAATACTACTTTTACAATTAATTATAACATTTTGGTTTCGCTGTGGAACTAAATAATCTTGAAAAGTCCCTATGAGTGGTTCACCGCGAGAAACTTCCGATTATCTTGAGTGCCTCGACGCGCGTGCATGTCGAAGAATGTTCGCGATGACAAAATTTCGGCTCATTTTATTTCTGCTTTTGAGGCAAGATGCGTACAGCCTAGTGAAAACTTTGTCATTTCCTGATAAATCAATTTCTCTGTCATATAATAAACTCCGTGAACGTCTAAAAGATCATTTCCATACAACAAATTTCGAAACACGAGAGAGGGCTCGGCTCAACAAAATTGTTCTCGCTTCCAATTAGGAGATTAGAGACTTTATTCTTCAGCTTCAGATACAAGCTTCAAAGTGCAACTTTGGAGATCAGCTCCATAATCAACTACGTGATCGTCTGATTGCTGGAATCAATATTCCTAAGTTAGAAAAGAGTTGGTTTAGATTCTTTCCTGCACCTTTCAAACTGCTAAGGATTTACGTATTACAAATGAAGATGTCAGCAGTGAATACCCTGGTCACACTGCGTTAAAGTCTGATGTCATGCTGTCCAAAGTTGATAATAGAGGTGTCAGCCACGTCTCGTAAACCGTTAATCCCCAGCTCTTGCTACGCTGATGATAGCATTCAAATAGTAACTTGGAACTTGAAAAACCTATATTCATGCAAGTCAATTTAACAATTACGGGCGTTGATAAGGCATATTCCCTATTTGAAGTGGCGCCTCTGGCTTTACCTTGACGGCATTTGCGCGGCTTCGTTGATTCGAGTTGGAGCTAGTCGTCCAGCAAACGCAGTAGACGCGATTTCGGTGCTTGTTTTGCTCTTGTTGGATAAATTTATATGAAAATTATTGTTCGATATTGGTCTTGAGCATTTACTTATTGCTTGTGTGACAGGACGCTTAAATACATGGTTCAAGCAGTGATTTTTGGCATGCCAAGTAAGCTTCGCGTACATTTCAACGACTGTCATTCGATAAATTTCTTTGCAGATTGGCGGAAACTTGTACTCGATCTCAAATTTCCCTATCGGCTATTGTGCAGTACCTATTACTGCTGCAGGAACCGAGGAATATGGTTGATATCAAATATGTGAACCCTTCCGCATTTTTGTGTGGTGTTTTGATAGCTGAAAGTCAATAGAATGCATAAATACAAGCGAAAATTAGTGTTCACAAATGGACAGAAACTGCAATATGTTTTACGATCACTTACAACATCCAGTGTTTTCTGCCAAAATTTTTAAATAAGTTAAATGCACACTGCAACATTTTAGTAACTTGGTGGATTTCAATACCATCCTCGTGATCAGGTACTTAAAGACATCTGAGGTGTGCGTCACTTTGTCCTATTAGTGAGTTTGGTTTCACAAACTTCCGATTTTTGTTATTGTCCTGACACCACATTATTAGCGCTTGTTCGAAGTTAATTCACAAAATTTTTTTTTAACCACGTAGAAGTAGTGTCCGACATCTCTTAAAGCTATGGACGTAAGGTTTAGAAGTGGTTGCTGTATCCATTTATGGAAGGCTCATCGATTTCTGCAAGTAAGGGCTACGCATCATATTCCTAAATGCCTCCAGAAGTAACAGAACCTTCAGAAGATATTAATGGGGTCCCAGCTCCTCTATTTCGAAACATATTATAGTGACAGGACATAAAACTGGCGTTTGCATATTTTTTAAACCTATCTGTAAAAGAGTTGGTTGGGTCCCAGTGGCTTAATGGTATACGGGCTCGCCTTGTAACTGGAAGGTCCTGGGTTCAAATCTCAGAGGGTGCGTACTCATGAAGAGTCCCAAACCGGGACGAAACAGTTGTCCAGTATTCCCAGATTAACCTCGCCAGATACTAGCTTGCTAGGCTAGTAGCTTACTATTTTTCTAGCCGGTCCCAAGCCCGAGTAAAGAGGGAGGGTTGGGGCGTAGTGCTAGTAACTCCACCCCTGTAAAACAATCAAATCGCTACAGAAACTTCAACGAATAAATATATTAAAAATTCTAAAAACATAAGCAATAGCCTTACTTTTCGCTGGAATCGGGGAAGTGAAATGACGCAGGCTGGTGAAAGCCTTCGGGAAGCCAGTCAGCCGATGTGCCTTCTTTCGATGAAAGCAAAAATAAGGACGGATACATGGAATGTTCGTACAATGTACGAAACTGGAAAGGCTGCCCAGATAGCCGCTGAAATGAGAAGGTACAGAATAGAAGTGTTGGGAGTCTGCGGAAGCAGACAGAACGGAACTGGAAGGTTCCAACTACCAACTGGAGAGACAGTAATCTATTCCGGCCACCTAGAGGACAACCGTGAGCACACCGAGTAAGTGGCCATCACGATGTCACCGACAGCAACCAAAGCTCTCATGCAGTGGGAACCAATCTCCTCCAGGATAATGACAGCCAGGTTCAACTCAAAAGGAAGGAAGGAAAGTTACAGTCATTCAATGTTATGCGCCTACAAACGTCTCAGAACAAGAGAAGAAGGAGGCGTTCTACAGACAACTACAAACGGTAATGGACAACGTCCCAAATGGCGATATCAAAATCCTGATGGGTGACAACACAGGAAGAGAACTCACCATGGGTCGTGAGGCCCTCGGTGAAATGAACGACAATGGTGAACTCTTCTCAGACTTCTGCGCCTTCAATGATGTGGTGATTGGCGGTAGTGTGCTCAAAAATAAGGATATACAAAAGACGACATGGATTTCACCAGATGGAAACACGAAGAATCAAATAGACTTCATCTCAATTTCAAGAAAGTGCTGTTCCTGTAGAACAGCAATATACAATTTGAAGGCTAGAGATATTTCTGATTTTTATGAGGGCTTAGATCTTTATCTTGAAAAAGATAATAATGAACGCCTTGACAGATCATGCTTCTACCTTTAAATATATATCATTCTCTCAGCCTATTGTTGAGATGCGACCACGCAGGATCTGAACAGATTTATGGGGCATCTTATAAATTAACTTGCTATCCATCGTCAGATCTTTAAACACCACTTCACAATGTCTTATCTCATTCATTTTCTAATAACGTTGTCAATCACGTCTCATAAACCGTTAATGCCCAGCTCTCGCTACGCTCGGGCCCACGCTGTTCCTTGAAGATTTCAGAAACGCTTGGTTATAACGGACGCAAAAACCAAAACACCGATCTGCCGCTTGATATTTCTTTATTGTTACACCAACATATAAAAAGAATAAGTGAACTAAGGTCTGTGAACAAATATTACAATAATAAATCATAATATTACTTCTGACGATGTTTCACTCTTCTTTCTGAACAGCGACCGATGAGACGATGACTGTCGTATTGATGCCTCCGCGAAAATTGGGGAAGTTGATTTCGAGCAAACAACCAAGAATTGATCGTTCAATCTTCAACTCCATTGACACTTCCCGGCAAAAAAGGGATACAACCCTTTTTTCCACCATGACCAATACACGTTGACTTGGATGCCATTGCGAGAACCTTGGTCACACGGACAGAGCTGAAATGGAAAACAAACAGAAAAGCCAACACACCACAAGCATACCCACAGCACAATTTCACACATCAATGACGACCTGCGCCTCCAGACAGAGACCTCCTCTTGACATCTTGCAACACGATCGCCACTTGCTAGAATGACTCTTGCAGAATGCAACGTGACCATAGCACCCCTCACGATACTCTACGCTCATCCTCTTATCTACTCATTACCAATTGCCACTGCAATCGCTTGTCACTCATTCTGCCTCATTTCTAGTAGCGGTGACGTATGCGAGCCTCAGTCGTATACACTCTCGCTCCCCGGCGTGTGGGACGACAGCTAACAATTATCTCCGTGTGCATTTCATTCTCAGCAATAGCCTTGCCTCCCCGGCGTATACGCCCCATCTGCTGTCCTTAACATCAATCAATTCATTCACGGATGTAGAAGAGTGGACACAACATTGGAAGTAATCACGACGAAAATTTTAACAAAATTACGCAATAACAACAAGATACGAAAACCACAAGTAAACACAATGAATCCAAAATACACCAATTGCTATGACACACCACACGTATATACAAATTGTACAAACAACCTCGTGGATCATGTCTTGATGGAATTCCTTTGAAGAATCGCAGGACTTACACCAGTACGCCTACAACCCTTCACAGGTTGACGATTGTAATTTGTGGAATGTCCGGACACAAACAAGACTAACCAACAATTGCGATAATTGGAACTCACACAACTATTTAACACAATCATATGTACAATCACTACATCAAATGTTGTGGATTCTGGCTTGACGAACTACCTTTGATGAACTGTAGGACTTACAGCAGTACGCCTACATTCCTTCTCAGGTTGATGATCCAAGTGGAAGTCGTCCGGACACAAACAGAATTACCAACAGCTAGATGACAGATGATATCAATTCAGTATATACAATATGAACATATGTACAAGATCATACACCAAGCACATTGTACTGCTCATTGATGCGCTACCCTTTGAAGAATTGTAGGACTTACAGCAGTACGCCTACAACCCTTCTCAGGTTGACGCCCTAGGTTGGAAAATCGTCGCAGAGTTCATTTGCTGACTTCCGTCTATCAGCTAAATCCTCAAATCTGAACGGCAACACGCCCATGTCATTGTATCGTAGAATATAGATGACGAACAAACACACGGCATATCTCATCAACCAAGTGTAGAAACAGAGTAATTTACACCAAAGATAATAGCATTCAATTAGTAACTTGAAACTAGAAATGCCTTGGTTCATGCAAGTCAATTTAACAATTACTCTCTCGTTTACACTTGGCTTATTCTCACTAAACTGAGCAATATCTTTCGTCTTTTCAAACGCACTAATACTATCATAGTCATTGCACAAGATAGTTGAGTTGATGGGCATCTGTTTCATTGTGGATGAAAACACCAACGACAACTGATTGATACCAGTTGATGAATTCAGCGGCGGATCAGAAGCTGTTGTTGCTCGGGTTTCAGAAAGTTGTCTACCTGCAAGACTACCACCACTGTTGTCTTTTACTATCAGCTCTGGTTTAGCACTACCATCTGATGATAGGTGGGCTTCGCTCTGATCAATTACACTGACGGTTTGGCAAGTATGCATGCCTTCTGCAACTGCATCTGCATTTAATTCTACTTCACGTTCAAGATGTACAGAACCTTTGTTCAACTCAGCAGTAGTAGGCATATCCCTCATCTCATCATGATCAACCATAGGCAAAAGGGCACTATCATGATCATTGTCACAAATATTCAATTTACCATCATCTATCTGGTCGACTTCATCATTTTCAAACGCTTTAATAACAGCAGTAGGCGATTCAGGTGCTTCCTCACAAATACCTAAAGGTTTTATATCTTCACTCTGACTAGTAATACCTTGTAAACTTGTGAAGTCAGAACTGTCCTCTGAGACTGTGACTCTCTTCTGTGACAATCTATTCAACAATGGCTTACCAGTTGCGACTAAAGGCTTCTTGATCGCACCATTATCGTCACACGGGTCGGAGTCTGACCTTGATTTCACATTTAGCTTACCGCTAAACTTGGTCAATTCTTCACAGCTCGCCGATGTGTGCACCTCTCACAAACGTGCAAAAGACAACCGTGTTTTTCTCGTAACTTGTAACCTACCTGTTGGAGATGTCCACGAAAGCTGTTACACTCACTAAGTTTATGTGGATTATTAGACACCATACAGCTTTCTCGATATACACTTTTCTGAGACCCTCATGTCATCAAAGCTTGCGTTTCGCTCTTGTTTAATTTCTTGATTTTGAACCATATTTGCTATCCAAGATATTTTGTTGCAATTATAACTGTGACTACAGGTATTCAAAAACTGTTTCACTTTTTCTCATATGATTTTCCTTCTTGAAAACCATATATGTGTATGAGGCCCTACAGCCTAATGATAAATTGTTTAGACTAACCTTCTTTTATGTATGAGCCTGAGTTATATCAATGAAATCGCAATATTACATCATTTAAATCTTCCCTCGAAACCAGGGCCACTTGTAACCAACAGCAACATAGCAACAAGCGTCACTGCGGGGATATGCAATAAAGCTACTCAGTGATGCTTAACATACATACAGAATACCACTAATAATAGTACGGAAATGATCTGCTTATGAATTTGTGAACCACGAAGTCATGTTTCAAAATAAGTTGCGATCAAAGCTCGATTACATGCTTTCAAATTGGAATACTGGATATCACTGGGAAACAAGTAGCAGATATCTGCATTACAGAAGGTTATTTCTGGCGTCTTAGCAAAAATATGCATGAGCGAACAAGTCCACTGCTCAATTTACCCCAACATCCTCAGTCTTGAGATCAGACAAATATTTTTCGTTTCCCTTTCCTCATTGATACAACCGAAGGCACTTATTGCCTGATAATGAAATTACACTTGAAGTTCTGCAAACTATGACTCCATAACTCGAAGATTTCCATCAGAAGAAAAGCATCCTGAAAACAGTTACTAATTGTTTAGTTTATTTGTTTTCAGAATTTCTGACCTTGAAAGGAGTTGAACGTTAAAAGACAGGCGCCATCTACGGTGCATGCGTTATGTATTTGAGGTGGTGACAATTTTCAGTCACTGATGAGCAGCTATGATACATTCCCATTCAGGAGTAATTATCGGGTGTCCACTCTGCTTGGGTCGGGTGCATATGGACGCGTCTTCAAAGGAACTTCTATGAATGGTGCCACGGTGGCGTTGAAAGAGATACTAATACCGTCAAATGATGAGGGTATACCTTTAAGCACTCTTCGAGAAATTAGTGTTCTGAAGAAGGTACAATCATACAACTGTCCATACCTTATACAGTAGGTGTGAATAATTGTTAATACTTTCTCTTCAGGCTGCTTGATATTTCACTGAAAAAAGATCAAACCGGAATATCAATCTACATAGTCTTTGAATATGTCGATTGTGATTTGGCCCGATTTCTTTCTAATCATGCACCCCATACTGGTCTATCTCCTGAATCAATCAAAGTAAGCCTCTTTCTCCGACACTATATTGAGATGGTCATTAGGCAATTCGTGATTTAGTCAAAAGTATTTTGCTTGTGTTCTAATTGCTAATAATACTCGCCAACGGACTGATTGGCGACGAAATCTCAGCACGGATCCAAAAAGCTCGAGCTGCTGTCGCTGACTTACACCACCCCTGGCGTAGGCGTGACATCCGGCTATCAACCAAGGGACGTGTGTACTGCTCAGCAGTTCGCTCCGTCCTTCTCTATGGCTCTGAAACATGGCCAATACGAGTTGAAGACATGAAAAGGTTGACTGTTTTTGATCATAGATGTCTACGATCTCTTTCTCACGCTAGGTGGTTTAATAAGGTAAGTAATGTTGACGTTAGGCGTAGTGTTGGGCAAAGAGGGAAAATCAATCGACGAGGCTATAAAGTTACATAGACTGAGATGGCTAGGTCACGTGCTGCGCATGCCTAACCATGGCCTCCCCCGACGGGCATTACTAGCTGATATAGGTGCGGGTTGGAAAAGAGTAATTGGTGGCCAAACAAAAACATGGCCTCATCAATCCATGAAATCATTGATAGTTAAACTGAGCCAGGTAGGGAGATGCAGACTTCCGGGCTGGGGCCCTCGGGACTCTAAGATTCAATGGCTGGAGACAATAGGTGACATGGCTCAAAATCGTTGTCAATGGCGCAGATGTATTTAGTCTCTGTAATCTTTCATATTTCTTCCTACCATTACTCATTCTGTTTCACTCTTATACTTGTCACACTGTATTGATTCTCTTCACTCATCTTCTTGTCTACCTTTGTGTGCTATTTGGAAGGTGGCGACTGGAACTGCTGTACTTCGGTGCCAAGTTCTATGTTGAATCCAGACAGACAGAATAACACCTCTGTAGTTAATAACTCAAGAATAAATCCAGAGTTTCTTGACGAAATCTTTGTATGAGGCTTAGCAACAGCTTTCCGGTTAGTGTTGATTTGAGGAGAAATATCTTTCAGAAAAATACCATGTTTAAAAACTTGGGAAGGGTGTTTGTGGCATATATTCATTACTTCGGAAAATTACTGTTGCCATGTAGCTTAAAGAATCAGATTCGAACATAATTCTTGAGTATAGCTATACTTTGAGATCCTTTTGGAAACTGTAGCGAGATATTGAAGCTTCACGATTACGCAAATCACATGGCACTCTTAATTTTTCCATGTAGTTTAGTAACATTCTCTACTAAATTGTTCAAAGTATCTGTATCTTCTGTTTGTAACTAAGTTAGCAATTCATAGGGCGAAGTTAATGAATATCAATTTTAATGTTATGTCTCTGTTTTCTTTCAGCACTTATCTTGTCAATTGCTTCGTGGCACAGACTTTCTCCACTCACATCGTATCATTCATCGTGATTTGAAGCCAGCCAACATTCTTATCGATAGAGAAACTTTACGACTTAAGATAACTGATTTCGGCTTATCTCGTGTTCTAGGCTGGGAGTCTTCACTTACACCGGTTGTTGTAACATTATGGTATCGATCACCGGAGATCTTAATTCAGTCTGAATATTTATCACCTTGTGATATATGGGCTGCAGGATGTATTATAGCTGAATTATTCAATCTTCAGGCTCTTTTTCGTGCTGATACAGAGATAGAAATGTTGAAGCTTATATTCAAGTAAGTTGTGTCTTTTTCCCTTTGCTAACCATTGGTTGAAATTTAGAGTCATCGGAGTTCCTCCTCAGTGTGAGTGGCCTACGCGATCATTTTTAAAACGGTCCAATTTTGAGTCGAATTCTCCAACTTGTCAGCTACATTCATGCATTAAAACTAAAGACAGACATGCACTTGAATTGCTTGAAGTATGTAGTTTTTTTATTAATCTTATAGCTTTTGTATTGCTTTGTGTAAAATATGTGACTAGTAAATTAACCTTTTTCCTACTAATTATAACTAGCGAATGTTGTCAAGCAGGTGAATTATTTTTCGCCCCCAGCATCTCTGCACAACCGTGTTTTGTTACTAAGTCACAGAATAAATGCCACTAAGTGGCACTAAACAACCCATACAGAGTAAATGAATGTAAGATGGAGTTTTGTTAAGACGTTGTAATTAAATCCTTGAACCTAGGCCTAAACCTACCAAAAGTTTAAAAACAGATCGGCACTAAATTGTGACAACAAAACATATGCAACACCTATTGTTACTTACTTTATGTCCCTCAAGATCATCCCGGAATTTTGTCGTGATGGTTACCAGATCACATCAATACAATGTTGCAAGCAGTGGTGAGGAAAATGACTCAAAGTAGTAGCAATAGTCAGACAGACGAAAGACAAACAGGATGTTGTACTACGGTAAAAGCGAGGTGTGGTTGCATTCACAAGCCTACTATCTACTATGTCATAGCTGACGTTAGTTGTATGAAGTATGCTCACTAATGTGCAGATCCATACTAATGTAACCTAATTATTCTACGCTATCGTTCTATTAACTAATCGATTTCTTTGTGTTAGTGAAGGATATTCGCTATTTGACCCACTGGCGACTCAAAAACATATATTAAATGAATATACAGAATTGTATAGTGTAGAATATGCAGATGGCATGGTCTTTCTAGGTGAAGACGATGACAAAATAGAGCAGAGTCGTCTGAATACCTTGAGCAACAATCTTCGAGTGTTTGGCATGTGACTTGCTCCTGTCAAATGTAAGATGCTGCTGCAGGACTAGTGAGGACGTTGGGCATCCGGGGTAGACATCACTGATTGTCATCATTTCAGATGACAAATCTCCCCAAGCTTTTACAGGAGTACTTTAGTTCGGGTATTTACAGTGTCTTGAATGACTGTGCAATTAAACAGCTTAGCAACCGATTTGATATTCATTCTGTTCTCCACTTCCATTTTTTTTAAATTGAGGTTCGCTTTTCATGAATTGTATTTGAATGATGTGATATAAGTTTAGGACATAATTTGTTTATTTAGGTGTATCACAGTGGGACAGAAACATTTATTGTTTAACGTTTCTAATGAAAATCATCGTTCATAGCCGTGTTGAGATTATGTGATCACTGGGGACAATACTTATTCGTAGTACTACTTTACATTTTTAAGATTTTAGACTAAAATGTTGACTTGTGTCTTAACTACTAAGAGGGTGTGCGTCGGTGTTCTAAAAAGAAGAATTTCTCTTGACCAGCCTTTTAAATCTCATTGGCTAAATGATGAGCGAAATCACCTTGCAACTCAAAGGTCCTGGGTTCGATCCATGGTAAGGTCATGCGTGTGTACTGCCGAAGAGTCCCAAACTAGGACGAAACAGCTGTTATAGCTCAGTTCAGGAAAACTTTGATCCTTCTCTACAAATGCTGTCATGTGGCCATGCCCTCATGGTCTCTGCCAAGTGAGTCGTATTCACTACCTTCATGCGGTAGGTGTGTTCCTCACAAAAGTGATAGGGTAAATTCGAACATCTGGAGCTTACAGCCTGCCTTTGTGAACATGGTGTGGGTCTACTTATGGGTGCTGAAAAATCCTGATTCCAAACCAGTCGTGTACACGGGCTCCAGAATCTGAAAGGATCAAATGGAGTATGAACCTGTTTTAATCAACGGAAACTGTGGGACATAAAGCTCCTGACGCCATTCCATATCCTTGCAGACCAGACTTAAAATCAAGGGCTGTGAGGGGGGGGAGTTGAGTCGTCAGGACAACTACTTGATTCGGTATGGGAATGCGGGCAGTATCCCAACCCTCGGACAAACTATGAGTATGACAAATCTGTGTTTTAATAAGTATGTTATAAGAACTTTTTGAATTCTTCATACTGCAGATTGAAAGGACAAAAAAAGAAAATCATCTGGCGGACTAAACCAAATAGTTCTTGGGGTATTTCATCCGTATTATTGCTAACTATACCAGCGGCTTTCATATTATTCACAGCTTTTTAGACCTGGTAATTTGGTTATAAAAAGTAAAAGTGATATGTTGGTTTGTGATATCATCATGGAGTGAAGGATAATTGTCCTCAAATTGTGATCTTTTAATGATCACATAACAGCTCGAGATACTGGCAGATCATAGATCAGAACAGAAAACACTGACTGGCTGTCTGAGTGGCCTCAACATAGAACTATTTTGCACCAATGTGCAGCAGTTCAAGTCGCCACACTCCACTCCTTGTAGCACACAAAGCAAGAGTAGAAAGTAAAAAAGAAACGCAAAATAGAGACAGTAAACAGAGATATGAGATAAAAATAGTAATAACAAGGAACATTATAGTGACATTGAATACTATAAGTCACAAATAGTGGATGCATCTGACCCATCATCAAGAACTATTTTTGAGCTATATCACCGATTGTCTTCAGCCTTCATTGGTTTTTGCCATCCCTAGGACCCCAACCAGTCAGGAAGTCTACATCTTCCTACATGACTGGCTTAAACTAACTGTTGTAGATTTCATTGACTGATGAAGTCGTGTTTTAGTTAGACCACCACTGGCTCTTTTCCAGTCTGACTCTATGTCAGCTAACATTGCCTGTTTAGGACGACGATGGCTAGGCATACGTAACACATGTCCTGACTTCACAACCTTGTCCCTTGGTTTCCCCTCTTTACCTAGCACTCGACTCCTAACCTCAATATTGCTCACCCTATTATACCACTTCATGCAGGAGATAGAACGCAAGCACCCATGATCAAAGACAGCTAGCCAGCCTTTTTACGTCTTCCACTTTCAATGGTCATGTCTCGCTCACAGCCATAAAGGAGGACGGAGCGGACTGCTGAGCAATACAGACCTCCTTTGGTTGACAGCCAGCTCTGGATATCATGTCAACCAAGTTAGAGATGGTGTCATTTGGCAAATACCAAACGAGCCTTCTGTATCCGTGCTGTGAGATTCCATCAGTGGATCAACCCGCTGTGGCTGGCTGATGCAACTTCCCAACTAAGTGAAGCGTTGGTCAACGTGCTATACAACTTCACTCCCTTATTTCAAGGCTAGGAGCGAGTCCAATCCTGTAGCATCATTTTACAGAAATCACTGATAGTTTTCACAAAATTCCCTTGTTTCTGTCACTGTCTGAAATAATGCAGAACAAAGTGAGGGCGACTGACTACCAGATCGATCATTTATTCTGTAACAGTATATTTTTTTAATGTCTACTACTAAAGATGTATCTGTATATAATAGCGCTTATAAGGCTGTTATTTTTTCTCTTGAAAATAGTACTTTAGGGTTTATATAACCTCTGTTTTGTCTATTCACCCACAGATGATGATTAAATTCGACCCAAGAAAAAGAATTACAGCCTTCGATGCTCTTTCGCTACCATATTTCCAATGTGGTAACACCACCACCATCACGAATATATCTAATCAGAATAGCATTCCACATAATGAAACTTTTCTATGCAGACCATTATTTAATAATCCGCCTGCAACACAAACCATTGGACTACAACTATCAACGTGTTATACAATGAATACTGTTTATCCTAACCAATCATGTGCAGCTGCATTGTCATCGTATTTACAGCAAACTATTAATGGTTATAATAATAATAATATGCCGTCGTCTGCAGTACATTTACTACCTTGTATTGCTGTTGGTGGTACCGGTGCCGCTGGCGTTGGCAGCATTGGTTTCGACGAAGTTGATGGTCGTATTCTTCTCCCAGTTAATAATAATAATGACAATAATACTAATATACAAAGTTTACCAAATATAGTGAATTTTACTTCTAATCATCTCATAGGAGTTCATAATAATGCCTTTACCATAAATCCAGGCATTCCACCTTCAAGTAACTCTGACATGCCTATGATCAATAATACTACCAATGAGATATCAATATCACCAGAGATATCACTGTCTACATCTACAACAACAACATACACTGCAGTTACAAATCTTCCAGAAGCATTATCATCATCATCACCGCCGCCGCCGCCACCACCACTAATACCACAACCGCCTAGACGACCAGTTACACGACAACAAACTAAATCGATTCGACGACATACTACTCAGTCTACTCGATCATGCTTGACAGAATTAAATCAAACGACCATTACCACTAGTAGTAGTAGTAGTAATCCTGTGAAAATTGAATATCATAGTATACAGAAAAGTCCTGCTCCAATGCAGTCGGAAAATATACCTCCACAAAATCCAGGTGGTGATAGTAGTAGTAGTCGAGGGAGAACAAATCCGACGAGTTGGGGTGGTGGTGGTGTGGTGGTTAGACATAGGCGAACTGCTCGTCGTCGAACAGTTATGGGTGTTGTAGAGGTAAATTTCATAGTGTTTAAACAGATATATTAACATGGCATATTAACTTGATATTAATCTGAAGACTTAAGCGTTGTGTGGATAAATGCTGTATATAAATGTTGTTTTGTAGGGATTTGACTGGCTACAAGATTTCAAAATGAGCTGACATCAGTTAGAGCTGTTTCGTCATAGTTTCGGACTCTTCAACAGCATGCACCTGTTGTCAAGGTCCGAACCCAGGAACTTGTGGTCATTAGGCGAGCTCGTCGGCCATTAGGCCACTGGGACCAGGTCAAGTGACCAGCCCATGAATTCCAAATTCTGCGAATTCTCAGTTTAAAGCCCAGGAAGGTGGGAAAGTTAGGCATGGGACTAGCAACTCTCTATCCCGTAAAAAACAACCCCATCTCTATATTGAAACTTCAAACTACAGAAAAATGAACTTGTTCTCCGCTGGAATTAGGTAGACTCCTGAATCTGAGAACGAATGGTGCCAGTCGGTGTAAAGCTGCTGGTAACCAGTTGGTCGATTTATATTCTTTCGACGGAGGCAAAAGAGGGACAACTGTGTACTTGGTAAATAACCGACCTAATTTCATGAAATTGGTAGTTCACCCAGATGACTAGTTAGAATTTAAGTAGTCTGAACTAATTTGACTCACTGGTCTGAGTCAATCCAAGTACACACCTCTGAAAAACGTGACCTAAAGAAGCAAGACAGCTATCTGGTTGGTAAGCCTTACTGACCGACGCTGGAGGTGGCTGTGGTGTGGTTTCACCTCGAATTGGGCTTGTACTTTACACATGGTAAGTTTTGTTCCATACCGCATGACTGTTCGCAAAGATTGGTCTTAAAATACTGTTCAGTCGATGAATGTTTACATCGTAGTCTGTAAGTTAAATCTATGACATGAGGGACTGTCGACTATACTTTGCTGGGATTCAAACTGGTCATTTTGAAGCATAACATGCCTGTCATTGGTTAGTTACTCTATTGGGAACGAATCATTGTATCCTTAGCAGTCCTACTTGGAGTGTCAATCGTGATTTCAAATAATTCAGTGATGATGTCTTTGACTTCAGTATTACGTGATGTGAATGGGTTCGAATTTCAGTGAGGGGGGGGGCGATTTTTTGTTCAAAGTTGTAGATACACCTTGCTACCGAATGTGTTAACAAGCAAGGAACTTAAGTATCCATGGCTTCCTCCCGATTACCCCCAACCATCTAATATTCATTCAGAATGGATTTGATTTGTTATGGAGCATTTATCTACCACAAGCGCAGGGAGTCTCTATTATTATAATATTATTAGTAATCACTTGTGTTCCTAGTGGAACATAGGGTTTCAACAGCATATCCACGTTTTGTCTCGTTCTCTGCGGTCCTCTTCAACCGAATCCATGACCTCCAATAAGATCTCCTCCCCTCCTCTCACGATCTCCATATTATCCTCGGACACCCAACTCGTTTTTTCTCACTCGAGGATTTGGTCTCTTCAGTGTGTGTCTTACCCACCTTCGTTTTCTCCCGCATATTTGTTGAGCGATAGATTTTTCATTAGTTCATTTCCAGAGTTTCTTGTCGCTTATTCTTTCTGATCGGCCATCTGATTGTCATTATGGAGCCTAGTGAAGACAGCTGTTGATAAAAGTCTTCATTGGCTTGTTGGAAATGCTCTTCGTGACACTTAGTGTAAGTTTATCACTCATATAAAAGAAATGACTGACTTACTATTATTATTAGTGTTGAAAATCCGAACCTTTTCGCTATGCTTGACAAATCTCTTCCGTTGATGGTGATCGGTGCTGGTTGATGTTGTTGCCGTTGGTTGGCTGGTTATCTCTCTGTTTACCTGGAGTCTTGTCTTCACTGCATGCATCTCCTGCCAGCTCGTTGGTCTTCGCCTGTAAGTCTTCGAGCTTGTGTGAAATTAGACATAGGGCGTCTGTCTCGAAGTTCAAAGCTTTTAGTGTCTTCTTATCAGTCTAAGGGAAAACGAATTTCCGCCTAATCGTCATAAATAATAATGTCGCCCTCAACACATACACATTGTAGTTATAGTAGTAGTAGTTAGAATTTAACTATGCTCTTTTTATTTCTATTATGTAGAAATCTAATTGTTCAAATAAAGGAATTAAGAAGACTGATGCAATGAATCACAAAACTGGTCGAAAGTCGAAAGAAAATACTGTCTCACAGATACCGGTGGCCCCAAAAGAGGTGGTGAAGAGTTCTGCTACCGATAATAATAGTATTAGCAGCGTTACTGAATGTCTTCCATATGTCTCTCTTTGCCGAACAGAGATTTCTTCAAATCAGTCTACTACTCTTAGTGATAGTAATAATAATAGTAATGCTAATAGTAGTCGTGGAACAGCAACAAATATTTCTACAAAACCAAATTATCCTCGTGGTCGAATTTCAGAACGTTGTCAAAATGCTATCATCTCACAGGCGTCTGATAATCGTTATCATTCACACATTCGACCAAGTAGTCGTTATTCTCTTGGACCATCAACCATCTCATCGCTTCATTGTATTCATGAACAAGAAAATACCTGTGTTATCAATGAAAAGAAAAAAACATTGTCAACTGGTCGGTTAACTTCACAAACAATTCGTTCTAGTCAACAACAGATTGGATATGGTTCTTCGACATCATCATTAGTGACAGCGGAGGGGGGAGCAGCGGCGATGGCAGCAACACGAGGATCGACAAAAATTTCACGGCCTCCACCACCAATACCATCACAACCGCCAAAATCCCTGTCATCATCAGCGTCGTCATCCATACCAGCAACAGTATTTTGTTCCCCTCCGAAATTGGTGCGTGTTGTCAATCATCATCATTACCATGCCCATGAACCAGAGTCCCCGTTTTTAAAATCACTTAATAGAAAAAAGACACTCCAACAGTCATTATTTCATGAACACGATAGCCTTATCACTTATGAAGATGAGGCAGCGGCGACAACAGACGACGATGAAGCAGCTGACTCATGGATTGATGATATTGAAAATCAACCAGCCAATACAAGTCTTGGGATAAATACTGCAATGACTGGTTTAGCGTTAGCTGGTTGTTGTAGTAGTAGCGCGGATAGTAACAGTCAGAGTAACAGTAATACTTCTAGTCAACAGAAGAATACTGAGAGTAATAATAATAATCATGATAATGTGGATAGTACGAATAAGACGACGGATAACTGTTGGGACAACTGTAATACACCTGTGGTAATAATGACAACATCTCTTTCAACTGGTACAGATTCTATCCCCGTGGCAATATCGACTGACGCGTCTGGACAACGAATACCAAAGAATAATGTCAGTGTTCAGTTAACTGCTAGCTCAAATGGTAATTATTTTGTGTGACTCTCACTCTAGGTGTGTAGACAAGTGTACAGATAGCAGCATTTCTTGTCTTCTTTTTATGTTTTTTTCCCCATCTCAAACACGCTTCAGCAAGACTCGAAGTCGAAGGGTCCTACCTGCATTTTGTCGAAAGACGTATCTACCTTCATTCCAAGCTTTTGTATTACCATTATTATTATTACTACTACAAATACTATTGTGGTGAAAGCTTACCTCAAAAGAAGGCATTTATTATTATTTTTTTTTACTTGACTTAGAGTATTTTTTGACGTCAATTTTTTTAATTACTACTATTATAAGTAGTAGATGTGGGTAGTATTTATGTACTACTTAGCACTACTACTAGTGCTCATTGCCAACAAACTGTTGGTCTTTGTCTGGGTCTTATTTTTCTCTGTATTTTGCCTCTTTTTTATATCACCTACTTTTTGTATTTGACGATTAATTTAGTGCCTTTATTCATTTTTGTTGTTGGTAATTGCTGCATTTTTTTTCAAAAAAGTTATTTATATTTATTTATCTCGGTGTCAATCAATAACCGCCGTGTGTATTCATTCCAATTCAGGTTCTCATTCCTAGGTGCCTTTACACGAATATTATGATTTCGATTGTCTTGGTATTTAGTTTTTCTCTGGGCTCAGAAAACTATATTTGTATTTTCTTCAATTATTTCAGTATTTTATATTCATTATCTTATGCGTATGTGTGTGTGTGTGTGTGGAGAGAGAGAGGAGGCGTCTACTATTTCTTTCCATTTCGCTTGATATTGATGACAAGGAGCGCACGCATTTGACGGTTAACGAATGTGTGCGTTTGTGCGTGCATACCTTGCTGCCCCGTTATTCATCACTCTGGTGGTGACTATTGCATTTAAATCTCTGTAACGATAATCACTGTGTTGCCTTCTTCATTCCTCAGTGCCTTTCAACGATTTTTCTTTTACTTTTTAATGTTTTCTCTCATATATATATATACTCGTTGTTGTGTCTTTGTGTATGTATGTATGTGTGTGCGTGCGTGATTGTGTGCAGTGAACTCACACAGCACCACACACACACACAGACTTTGCCCTCTCCCTTTTCAGGGTCGAATTTTTCTTTCACCTTGATGTTAAATAGTGCAAAAAGCTGGTAGGGGGGAGGGTTGTGTAAGTGTCCATTTTTATCTGTGTGCTGTATGTCTGTGCGTGGGTGTGTCCCTTGCTCATTTCATCACTGCGGGGGAGGGAGGGGCTGAGAAGGGGGCTAACTACTGCATTTTCTATTAAAACATAAATAAATAACGCAATAGATCGCTGTGCTTCTTCATTCTGCATTTCTCGGTGCCTTTAGACGACTAGTAGTATTACTTACTGCTTTGATACTTCTTTTTTCTTTTACTACATGTTTATTTTTGATATTCATTTTCGCGTATGTGCGCGGCCTTTAATTCCCTGTCTTCATCACTCGAGGAGGGCCTCACAAGGGAGAGGAGGAGGGTCTGCTCCCATTTTTGAAAACCAGATAAAACAGACGTATTATTGCGCATTTTTTTAAAAAAAAATCTTTTGTTGTTTCTGTTATTTTTGCTGTTGTCAATGCATAATCGTGATTACGGACATTCTCTAAACTATCTATCTATTTATCTATATGTACGGTTCTACTTATTTTCCCGCTTGATAACAGTTGTAAAACAGAGGGGAAGGCACTTTGTGTGAATATATTCAATTCATTATTATTATTATTATCGTGAGTAATAATGTTATATATATATGCTTGCAAATTTTGCTGTATATGTCGTGTTTATCTCAATATATATATATATCTACTTATACATATATAATCAAAATGTGTGATGATTTATAAGAATGATGAATATACGAGGTGGATGCAGTGGACGAGTAGTGGATAACATAGTGTTCAATAGTAGTAGTAGTAGTAGTAATAGGTGTTAGTAAGTAAATGAGTAGTGATGAAGAACAAGAAGGTAGGTAGGTAGGTAGTGGTGTGTATATGATATAGACACACAACAGAGACAGAGAGAAAGAGGCTGAACAAGTGAGTGAATATGATAGATGAATAATAAAAAAAATGTTATCTATCTGTCTATGGCATCATCACTCAATCAGTCAATTAATGAATCGATTGAATTCAGTCGATAAAAATCAAGAAAATTAGTCTACCATAATGGATTTCTTGATTCACTTGTCTGTCGTGTACGTATCCCTGTTCTCAGTGGTTGATCATCGTCAACTTGTGCACCTACAACAAACAATTCAAGAGGATTTATTTTTTAACAAAATGTAGAAGAGAATATACAATAATTCCATATTAATTTGTTTATTAGATATATCACACACGGTCAGTGAAACAGTATTACTGGATGATATTTCGAACACAATTTACTACTTAGAAGTTAATTGGTGGATGGTGACTAGCAGTGGAATCCAGGATGAGCATTTCGTCCTATTCGGGACTGGTCAACTAGATGGATGTTCCCAGCATCGAGGCTCGAACCCAATGCCCATAGTTTCGAAAGCCAAAGCGTTATCCATTAGACAACTTGGGCCACTGCTAGTCATCATCCAACAGGCAGTGTCGAAACATCTGCACAAGTAGCCAACAGACATATGTCAACCTGAGACCGAACACACTTCGGTTCAATCAATCGGCGGGAAAATTTAAAATTCAATTAAGACAATTTACTACTGTTCATAATCATATTCTCAATGATAATCACACGACTTTGAAACTTGAGTTTTATGGGTTTCTTTTTCTCTCCCTCCTTTTTGTCGTCTTAGGTTGTAGTGATAGAATTTCTCAGGTGTTTCAGGAAAGTCACGCATTCACACCGATATATGAATTTCCAATCATCCCACCCTATCTATGTCACGAAAAATAGGATTGATGAAATGTTTAATTAATAGGGCACTTAAACTAGGTAGTACCAAGGGAAATCGAATGCAGGAAGTGAGGCATATAAGCGAAGCTTTGGGACTTAATTAATAATTACTCTGATAAATTAATCAGGAATTATGTAGGGGAATACAAGAGTAGAATTAACAATGGTAAGGATAATAATGATGACATGCATGTCAAATATGCACAGGATAATGACAACACCAGCAATAAGGGATTTAAACCATCAACAGTACTTCCTTACAAAGAAGGGACGTTGGAAACTTTGCGGAGAATTCTTAACAGAGCGGGCAGGAACAGAAGTGGCTGGTATTCGAATCCACAAACTCAATTAGAAACGAGCTTTCGGTTCAAGGATCCTGATTTTTTAAAATTTTTATTCCTGTACGTTCCCAGTGGAAAATAGGGCTTGTAGTTTTTGGTAGCAGTGGTGTTTATTTTTACAAGGTGGGGTTGAAAGCCTCATGCCCAACCTTCCGCCTTTACCAGTCTTACTACTGGCCTAGCGAGGTGTGAGAGTGCGTCTGTGGCAGGGGATTGAACCCCGGACCACATGTGGCCAAACTGTCCTATCACACATTGACAATAAGGGTACACATATTTATATGCTAGCTGGGTACTTGGGGTGATTTCGCACTAAACTGGCGTTATCAGTGGGATCATCCACCACGTTGAAGACATATAATCGCCTTTGACATTGGCTGGAGGTGGTCACTTAGAAGTTAGAATCGGTTCCGCCCCATTGGCTGAATGGTCTACGCTCTCTCATTGTAAATTTGAAAGTCCTCGGGTCAATACCTGACAGTGGATGATTGCTGCGTACTACTGAATATGAATGTCTATGTGTGAAATCATTACAGTGTGTTAAAGAGTATTCAGAATATGTACAATATAACTAACCGCTTAAGGAGAATCCAGATGCGTGTAAATCTCTATGTCCATGGATTGTGCGTACATTAAGCGATGACGTTGAATTTTGTACTTTATCTGTAATTTTCTGTTCATCATTTGAATTAGGCGTTACAATTGCATTATTATTCGTCCCATTATTTAATGTATTAGAAGACTGTTGGGAAGACATCACCGTTTCATTTAAATTGTTCATTGTCCAAGGTTCACGGTCTATTGGCATTTGATTTCTTTTACGCAACTGTTGAGATGATAAATAATTACGGTTAGTTTTTTTAAAAGACATCGAAATGGACCACAAATTTGAATTATTCGTAAAATTGTGGTAATATTAAAAGATTGTTGATTATGGTGACCATCAAATAACCTTGAACAAATAACAGAAATTTATGCGACAACTGAAGATAATTAAAACAATTTTGGCCTACGTAGGGAAGGTGTCTGAACCAAATTCTTCTGAACATATAAGTTAGACTTCTCGGCAAAGTTAAACGATCCATGGGGTGCGAACACACGAATGACCTTGAACCAGCCAATCAGAAAAAGAGGACAAGATCTCGCTGTTAACCAACTCTATGTGAGTTTGTCAATTCACCTGCTTTTGTGGAGCTAGGTATATCGATCGTTTGACTCGAGGTTTGTCCAAGACAGTGCAAAAACACTTTCCTGCGTCGTAACGAAGAGGTGGAAGTGGACCAATAAGAAGTGTGATCATTGAACATATGGTCGATAATGAATACCATATCTTTATAGCCTCCTCCTACAAGGCAAACATTAATTCATCCAAATTACTACATACCTGACTCATCTGTATTGCTGAAGCTTTGGCTATCGAAACAGAAAAGCCACATTTGTGTATATAGAAAAAGTTCGTTCAACCCCTTCAACTTTCATGGTCTTAATTCCTCTATGATAAACAACATTCATATTTTGGCTCTACCAATTTTTTTCAATTTGTATACTCTTCCTTTATTATATCAATTGTTTCTATTACTATTCTCACTGTGAGCTGTCCCCGGTATTATTTCACTTGTCATTCTAAATCAATTCTGTTTTGCAACGTTAGGTTCTCATGCTATCGAATTTCATGCAATATTACGTAACTTTTTTTTAAATTTTATTCTATCTGTTTACTAATCCCATAATTGCACACCTCTTCCAAGTTCTATCCATCCTATGAATTATTCTATATATAAGACATTAATTGTTTTACCCCTCGTTGACATTTAGCTATGATTATAATCACAAACATTTTTAATTTTAAATTGCATTTCATACTATCGCTATTATTATTATTTTATGCATTCACACCTATGATTCTATTCCCTCACCGGATGTAACTTCTTAAAAACCAATTGATATAAGATAACCCATTTCTCTCTTAGTTTGTTTTGCAGCCCTCAATTTAATTAGTATGGGTTCCAGTAAGAGGTTTGACGACTATTTTTACGAGGTAAAATGCGGATAGTAAAGATAAGTGATACCAACCCTAAACCTAATTGTGACCCTTTTTTTATTCCTTTATGTTCCAAGTAGAACATAGGGCTTCACAAGCTAGAGGCTTGAAGTTTCGGGAGCAGTGGTGCTTGTTATACTTTTACAGCATAGGATTGCTAGCCTCATGCAGAACATTTCCTCATTACCAGTTTTATTACTGGCTTAGCGAGGTAAAGGAGTGTGTCTATGGCCGGGAATTGAGTCCCAGACCACTTGTGGAGAGGATTTTACCATGGTGCCACCGAGAGTTGTAGCTCTTATATCAACCCTAATTATAATTTTAATCCTAACTCTAAAACGCCGGTTGCAGAGACGAAGCCATCAACTATAGGCTATACATTCGTGTATTTGTGATAAATGGGTGAGAAAGTTCCAGAATAATTTCCAGCCAAGGGTTAAATTAGTAAAATTACAATTAGGAATTAAAATGCCATTATAAACAGAGGTGGGGGGGGGGGAAGATAAAACTCAAACAAAGTAGCATGACAATTATTGGGAAGATTGACATTGATTGTGCAATCCGGGGTCAGAAATGTAGAAATAACAAAAATAGATAGGATGTTTGGATAAAAAATCTAGTGAGATCATAACTAATGTGATGAATAATTATTTACACAGTCACGCATTAAATATGTAAAAATAATAGAATGATCAAATGGACAGGAAGTTCGGATATGAAATTATGGTAATGTAAATAGGAGGGATTAAGAGAAACTTAAAATTAACATGAACAAACAAGAAGTTTGGATAAGAAAGGCAATGGGGTGGTCACTACTAAAAGAATTACTTGTTTATGATGTCAATGGCAGGGATAAGGGTTGAACGTATTTCTTTTATTATTACTACATACTTAATCCCTAATTGCATAAACAAGTATTCGTCACATTAGTTATGATCTCACTGGGTTTTTTGATCCATCGATCCTGTCTATTTTTGTTATTTCTACATTTCTAACCTCCAGTTGCACAATATGTCATTCTTGTCAGTAATTATGATGCTACTTTGTTTGAGTTTCATCCGTGCCCCACCTCGTGTTTTAAGATAAGATAAGGTAATAGGTTTATTCCAAAACAGTACTTGTGATACAGAATGGAATTCTCAGCATTTTTGTTTACTACAATATTGCATCCAGTTAGTACATTAACAATAAATAAAGTTCTACATAGATTAAAGTTATCTCAGTCAGTTTTGACAACAACATATTAGCATGTCGGTAGCAAAGCCAAAATTAAACAGAGTGTTTGAAGGTGTTAGAAAAGTAGATACTACTAGCATATTTACTGGCGTAAGCGATAGCGAAATGGTCGAGATATACAGAGTGTGAAAGAGCGAACAAGAATGTTTTAAGTAGAGTTTGTAAGGAAGAGAGAAACAAAACAGCATATAACAAAAATAAATACAGAAAAAAAAATGGTAGAGAGAAAAACGTTGTACCTGTAAATGATGTGAGTTGGAAAGACGAGATCCATTTGTTCTACTGACTATTTAATAAGTTAAAGGTTTCACGCCTAATGCTTTCTTTATCGCACAGAACACGAGCTAAGTAGGATATGGATGAGTTTTTGTACTTACTAGTGCAGGCATATAGTTTCCTATATAGGCATTTTAATTCCTAATTGTAACTTTATCAGTTTGACCCTTGACCTGAAATCATTCTGGAACTTCCGCACCCACTCATCATAAATACACGAATGTACAGCTATCTAGTTGACGGTGACTTGGTCGAAAATAAAATTTTCTTCGCTGCAACCGTCTTTTTAATAATTCCTATCATCCTAACTCTAAAATAAGACAGATTGTGAAACCGTATGACTAAAATTGATGTGATTATGAGCAATAATTTATGCTCGACACCTTGTCATCCAGTTGTTAATACTGCATTATCAACACTGTGTGTGTGATATTCAAAATAAACTTATCTAAATATGCAATTGCACATTCAACCACCAAAGAGCCCAAGCTGTTTTACACTTACTTATCTTAATCTAAGCCCTAACAAGCTCTATTAACACATCATCGAAACAGTACTTGAAAACGTGATCGTGGTGAAATTCTCCTCTTAACAACTTAAGAATACACTATCATTGAATAGGACCAAATAACCCAATGTACCAAACTCTTAATAAATCCAGATTTTCGCGTTTTGTAAATAGTTGAATTAATTTCAGTGTATACTTCGTCGTGAAGTGAAATCCAATCAGGAGATTGATTCACTGAAAAGCAAAGAGCGCTGAACAACTCTGTTCCATCGTAGTGTAGGTATCTTTCAGCAGTACACACCAATGACCTGACCAGGTATCGAACTTAGGACCTTTGGGTTGCCACAAAATCCAGTTAGTGGATTGAGAATCGTGAATTCGAACTTCTGTAGACCAATGGAGGACTTCATAACACTACTATTGGTATTAAGAGAAGAATGTTCTTCTTGATTTGACACTAGTAACTAGTGTGATGTGTCTAGTCCTCTCATTGGTGCAGACTAAATTCTATCAGTCAGGTTGTAATGTGGCCATCATTCTAGGTAGCTCGCCATCACGGTGCACATTGATTTGATGATATTAGGTGGTTGATGGCAATCGGCCACGGGAAGCCTTGGACCTAGGTTTTGTGGTTGTTTGCCTCACCAGTCTGCAAGGCGTATCTGCAACCACATTGAAGGAACTCAAGTCCCTTCTGAGATTCGAACCCGAGTCACCCAGTTCTGCAGTCAAAGACGTTACCACTGAGCTATTCGGACTCGCGATTGACCTCCTGTGGGACTGTAGTAGATATTTTGATTTGACCTAGGTCCAAGCCTTCCTGCCGATTGCCTCCAACCGACTAATATCATCAAAAGAATGTTCTTCTCAATAACAACAACAAAAAACTCATGAAATTCTTCACTTAAGGATATCGCAAGTTAAGTTTCCCTTGTAATCCAAGTTCATGTAAAGTCTTTTTCTTTTCAGAGAAATATGGTGTTACGTATACCATGAACTTGAATTCCATAGGAAACTTAACCTCTGATATCCTTAAGACAAGAAGGAAGGAAGAATATTCTTCACAGCAACTCTACGAGTAGTGTTCACCAGTTTTCCACTGAATTTGTAGTAGCCTGAATGTGTAGATCTCTCATTTGACTGCTTCAACAGCACACACCAATGACTTCATCAGGCATTGAACTTAGGACCAATGAGTTACGACGAAAGCCGATTGACTATCCAGTTAGTGGGTTGGGACTGGTCAATTCTAACTTCTGTAGACCAATACAGGACTACTTCAGAACACTACACTTAGTGTTATCAGAAGAATGTTCTTCTCTTAAAGACATTGCAAGTTAAGTCTCCTTTGAAATCCAAGTTCATGTAAAGTTTCATTTTCTTTTCAGAGAAACATACCGTCACTTATACCATGAACTTGATTTCCAAGGGAAACTTAACCTTTGATATCCTTATGAGAAAATTTTCCTCATCTCTGTGAAGAATATTCTTCATAGTGATGCTAAGAGTAGTGTTCTTCAGTTTTCGGCTGGGTTTGCAGAAGTCTGAATGAGTAGATCTCTCATTTAACCACTTCTGTGTGCATATATATCTATCAGTTCACATGTTCCTGTGGAGCCAGGTATACTCATAGTTTGATGAGCATCCCGTCTAAAATATAGTTTCAAGAACACTATCCCGTATGGTTGTAGAAATGTAGACGTGACTCTATAAGGAGTACTATTATTGGACACCTTATCAACACTGACTATTCCACCTGTGTTAACAAACTGCTCCTTCAGAGTAACTTCCGTTTCTTCTGCATTGCTGGAGCTGTAGCTATTCAATTAGAGAGACTGTAGCTATGCATAGAAAAGAAAATTTTAATACGAACCTATCGAATTCTAATAGTTCAGTTTGTGTTTTATATTTTCAAAACCAACTTCACTTTTAAAAAAAGTTTGAAGAAATGTGGCCATTGAGTGTATGATATTCATTATAATGAAGGTTTTTTGTATTTCTCAATGAATGAAAAACAAAACGATATTGTTGTGGTTTTTACTGACGTTTTGCTGTTTGATGCTTCTCATAGCTTTATCAAATTGGTATTATTAAACCAGAATTTACAAAATCTCCTCAGCTTATATGCAACAACCTAATCATCGTTACTCATCAGCATGGAGTCATTTTTCCGTTGTCAAATTGGCCAATTGGTAAAGATAACAAAACCAGGTGTAGATTGTTGAATTTGATATGTGTGTAAAATTATAAAAGCAGTGTGTGTTAACATAATAAAATTGCTTTTCACATTCGTGTTGATTTTGTTACATCATGCCTGGGGAGGGGTTGTTGTAACTAGGTCAAGTTCTGTTTTAGTCCATTATCATTCCTATTCACCAGGCAAGCTGGATTCCATTTGATATGAAGTGCTGGCGTTTGATATTAGACATTATTTGTGATTTCTGAAATGCATTTTTCTGGATGATGATTTCAATATCGCCAAAATCAATTTTGTGGCCTGATTCTACAGCGTGGCTGATGATTTTTCAAGCTTTTGTAATTCGACCGGATTTCTCTGTGGTCGAATATAGGCGGTTCTACGGTATTTATTTCTTCTGATTTTGATTTCTCGCGATGTCTGGTCAACTTGATAACGCAAAATGATCCCGTGCTGAGGAACGTTTATTAGGTTGTTGTGTACAACCTGAGGAGATTTTGTAAATTCTATTTTAATAATACTACTTTGATAAAGCTATTAGCAGCAGCATTAAATAGCGAAGCGTCAGTAAACACAACACTGTCGGTTTGATTTTCATTCATTGGGAAATGCAAAAATGCTTTATCACTTTGTATTTGTTTATTTTTCAACTCTTTAGAACTCTTACGTAATCTCATATTTTCTATGTCCATCCTGATTACAACTCATCTGTTGAAATTATTCATCTTATTACGCAACTGTAATACATTTACTCAACTCCTCTTTTTCACTAACGTGTATTGGACTCGAACTTCTGCTACCTTACTTACTTACTTTACTTCGGCTATCTCCTACGGGAGGATGAGCCGGCTTCATGAACGTCTCGAATCATCGCTGCCCAGGCGCGGCGATCTGAAGCAAGGTTTTGCGATAGGGATATCCAATTCTTGTTCCACATACGGAGTCCGTAGACGGTTTGTAGCCCCAGGCACTCCATATCTGCCTTGACTGTACCAAGCCATGTCTTCAGCTGTCCGCCCCTGCGACATCGCCAAGATGGTAATGGCGAGGGATTTAGAACTGATTTGACCAGACCGTCATCTGGTCAGCGCAGAACATGGCCAAACCACCGAAGGCGGCGTTGTTGGACCAGTACTGGAATTTGGTTGATGTTGTAGCAACGACGACGCACTTCTTCGTTGGAGAGTTTGTCCTGCCAACGAACATGCAGAATGTACCTGAGACACCAATGGTCTAATACCTCGAGTCTGCGTAAATCTTCCGCGCGAAGAGGCCAGGTTTCACAGCCATACAGGAGAACGGGTCGTATGGAAGCTTGGTAGACCCGAATTTTAGTCCTGAGACTGATTTCTCTCTTGCTCCATAGAACGCTCCTCAGCTGTAGAAACGCATTCCGAGCGTTGGAGATTCGCGCATTCACTTCGTTTTTCGCTTGGCCGTTGGGGAGCATTATGGATCCCAGATATCTGAAGGATGGCACAATTTCAATAGGTGCTCCATTTAGGGATAAGATTTCATCATTGCTGGTGGATGTGTTCTGCTACCATACACCAATGTTACAGATGAGCAGGGATCATTGTGTGCACTCTACATTAACAGGCTCAAACTACAATAAAACAGCACTACAATGCGCTGCTCAGTTTTCAGTGGTTCTCTAATTGGTCACCTTTGCTACTGAATCCCAATCTGATCTCAGCGAGTTATCGAGTGGAGGGCGAAGAAAACATCTAATCTCAGATTTTATTCCATTTTCAAGACTGATCTCAACCACATTTGTGTAGATCATCTTTGAATAAGTGATATGTTTGCGTTTCACGATCGAAGAAAATTCGAATTCGCCGTTTCGAATGGCACGCTGTTAAGGTCGATTTACCGAAAACCAACATTCACTGGGCAGTACACTAACTTCAACAGTTGGGTACCTTTAGGGAGAAAGAGAAATCTTATTCATTCCTTATGCTCCAGAATTCGTAAAATATGCTCTACAGAGACAATCGGTAGTGAACTAGATAATCTTCGATCAAATGGATATCTCACAAGGTTTATTGAACGTAACATCAAGAAAGGATCCGCCCCTAAACAAATCACAGTACCAAAAAGAAAGCTGTTTATGAGTCTTGCATTCGAAGGTGACACCATTTCTGAATTGATTAAAAATCGTTTATCTAAATGTATTAAACGCACTTTTCCTGCAGCTGATTTGTAACTAGTTTTTACTAGCCGAAATATGATTAGACAATGCGTCAAGGATAGATTACTGCTTTTGTCCACATCTATGTGCATTTACTCTTTTACCTGTTCTTGTGCAGTTGATTATATTCGACGTTGCAAGCGTACTCTCCGTAAACGTGTAGCTGAACACTATCCGGTTTGGTTAAACAAAGGCGAACGTAGAACTGCAAAGTCGTCTATTTGTGATCACCTGTTAGAGTCTGGTCACTTAGCCCCACGTGATTCATCCTTCAAGGTTATCTAGACGGCAGGATCGAATCGATCCAAAAGTTTACGTTTTCTTCACTTATGCATAGCTAGCCGAAGCTTTAGCTATACATGAACAGAAACCTAAATTATGTGTTCAAAAACGTTTTGTTAAACCCCTTTCTTTACCTTGGTCATAGTAATGTTCTTTCTAGTTTTTATTTTATTTTATTTTACCACTTGAATTCTTTCCACTTCACTTCACATCTTCATTCTTATCGTAATCGTACTCCTAATTTTTTAAAATTTTTAGACAACACTTGACATTTTTGATATCAATTCACTTATAAAACTATCTTTAATATTTCTGTAATTTATCCACTTCAACTCTACGCCTTATAACATCTTAATTATCGTTATTATTATCACATATATATGTATATTGACTGAGCAATTATTTAGTGCCACTTAATAACCTTTTCCTGTAATATAAATACGACTGTAATACAGCTTGAAAATGAAGTCGTTGAAAAGAAATTTCTTCGCTGAACAAATAGAACTGTGTTTTTACTTATGAATAAGTGTTATAGCCGAAAAAAAAATCAAATTTGTTACTTCATCGTCTGCATTCCCCAGGGGAACATACAGATTCAAACAGCTGAAGTTTCGGGAGCAGTTTTACTTTCACGAGGTAGAGTTGCTCGCCTGTCTCATATCCAATCTTCATTTTTTTTCCTAAGCCTATAAACTATGGGAGGTTTAGGAATGCTTCCGGCCAAGAATCGAACCCAAGGCCACTAAGGTAATTGGCGAGCATTGTACCCCTGAAATTGTCACGAGGAAGGAAAAGAAATTATAAACATCACTTACTCTTTCAGATGCTTTCACCAAACCATAGATAGTTGGTGGGAATGTTTTCCCTGTCTTCAATAAACCGCATGGTTGATTTGATTGAAATTCATTGAGTTTATTGATCGGTGTAATTTTCAGAGTTTTGTTATTATTGTCAATCAATTTACCCTCTTGTACAATTAACTTGCCATGATGTATAACCAGTGCGGGTTTTCCAACACCACAGCGAGTGATACTATCAGACGGCCATAGGATTAAATCAGCATCTGATCCAGGAGAGAGACAACCTTTGACTGGATATAAGCCAAGATAACGTGCTGCATTCGCAGAGGTAATATTAACAAAAGATGTAGCATCCAACCATCCAGATGGCTAAAAACGATAAAAGCAGTAAAATTGTAATGAATAAAATACAATTAAGAAAACAATATTCAGCGAAGAGACTCTCACCAACAACGAATTTATTATCAAGCTGTACAATCCTATATACATATATATCTGGTTTTTTAAGAAATTATATCCGGTGAGAGAATTAGGTCAAAGGTGAAATAATAATGGTATAAAATGCAATTAAAATTGAAACATTTGTGATTATAATCATAGTTAAATATCAAGTGGCAAAATAATTAGTGTACCTTGCTGTTGTGGAGCAAGGTAGATTGGCCGTAGTTAGAGGACGCTTTCCACACGGACACGAGAACATATTCCAGCTTCATGGTTTTACAAGGGAGAAAGGAAGAGCGTGCGAAGCTCTATTCTGGAACCCCTGGTCGACTTCTGTCACTTGGTCAACCCTGACCATAATTTCAAGATCATATATAGAATCCATGCTAACTTCCCGCATTTTCTTCGTTACTGCCTGGTAATTCATGACTTTAAGCCATACCGTTGTGTACAAAAGAAGTATGTACAATCCCTACATCTGCCTTGACCGTAGAGGGATAGACATTTATTTATTTTGTTTTGTTTATTTAGTTATTTTATGTACTTTTCCAAGAAATACTAAGCCGCATCATCCTGGAGAGAATCAAACAAGCCCTGGATGCAAAACTTCGACCGGAACAAGCTGGATTCAGGGGAAACAAGTTATGTTTTGATCAAATCGCCACACTACGGATCATCATTGAGCAAAGCTTGGAATACAAGTCACCTCTCTATCTCAACTTCATCAACTTTGAAAAGGCCTTCACCAGACACCGTCGATCGAGAGGTGATTTGGCAACTACTTCGCTACTACGGGGTGCGATCGACAATTATACATCTCATCCAACAGTTATACGACAATGCTGCATTCCAAGTAATCCACAACGGGAAACTTACGGAAGCCTTCGAAGTGAGGACGAGAGTGAGGCAAGGCTGTCTACTATCGCCAATAATCTTCCTGATTGCAGTAGACTGGATAATGCGACAGACAACGGCAACCAACGAGGGAACAGGCATAAAATGGACTCACACAAAAAGAGACTTGGAGGATCTGGACTTCACCGATGATGATATATTTCTGATTTCCCACAAACTGGAAGATATGCAAGTGAAAAGCAACAAGCTGGCAGAAGAAGCATCAAAGATAGGACTTCAAGTGAACATAGAGAAAACAGAGGTGATGAAGATTCCTGGCCAACACCACCAACAGCAACAATAACAACAGACAACAATCAGCATAAATGAGAGGAACCTGAAAGAAACAACCTCTTTTACCTACCTGGGAATTATCGTTTCAACTACAGGCGGAATTGGCGAGGATATCAAAGCCAAAATCAGAAAAGCAAGACAGGCTTTCATTACCCTTAAGTCTGTGTGGAGGTCAACAGTAATCAGCATCAAAAATAACACCCGGATTTTCAACTTGATATGTATCCACATATATATATTTATGTGTGTGTGTGCATGTTGGTCTCTCTTTCTGTTTGCTCGGTTAGTCTGTGACCACTTCACTTGTATGGACTTGTCTCCTTTAATAATGTGTATTCTCCTTATATTATATTATATATAATATGAGTGTTTGTTGACAGTCCGTTGCTTGGTGACATATATCCATATATGTTTGTTGGCATGTCTGCTATATTCGCTATGTATAATTGGATCGACACTCCATTATAATTAGCCATTCATGTTAAGACTGTCTAATGATTTTTCCCACGCTTGTCTGAATTATTTATATATATTCGCATTCACAATTTGTGTGAACTACTTTACTTTACAACTGCTTTACTTACTTACCACTTTGGTGTGAGACCATTTATTTTCGTCTCCTTGTGTTTGGACAATAGAAGTATCATCGCAAACCTAGTGGTCTTCTGATTTCCGCCTTCTCGCGTCAGGACTATTAGTTTCTCGACCAGTCCATAACAATAATTCAGCGACGAGTACATAACACAACTCCAATGTGAAGTCAGTCAGTGCTACTTACTTTACGGATCAGAGACTTGACCAGCGCGTCATAAAGAGCACCCCAAACAAACTTCAGACCTTCATCAACAGTTTTCTTCGCTCAATACTAATCAAGATCAGATTGCCAGGCAGAAAAGATCAGCAACAGGGATCTCTGGCAATGAGCGAACCAACCCTGCAGGAACCGATTGTGAAACAAATAAGCAGGAAGAAATGGAGGTGGATTGGCCATACTCTTAGAAAACCGTCACGTGACATCACAAGACTGGCCACCGCTCGAGTGTAACCCGAAAGGGAAGCGGCGAGTTGGTCGCCAGTGCAAGGGTGACTTGGAGGAGGTCATGCGAGGAGGAGATGAAAGCGTTTGGAGAGTGAAAAAGTTGGCAGAAAACAGAAGGCAATGGAGACGCGCAGCTGAAGTCCTATGTTCCTCTAGGAATTAAACGATATAATAATAATAATGTACTTTTCCCTTACTACTACGATTATTATTAGTAGCAGTATTATTATCATTACTATTACTACTATTCTCACTCTGAATTGCTTCCACTTGACGCACTTGTCATTCTCTACCCAAAATTATTAGTTTTTATATTTTTTATCTTTACTATATCGAATTCTATCTTATCAAATTTCACACCATGTTATGTAACATTTTATATTCGTCTTCTAATCCTATAGTTATACATCCGATCCCAACAACATCTATACATCCATCCATCTTATGAATTATTCTATATATGACATTAATTGGTTTTTGTCACTTGACACTTAACTATGATTAGAATCACAAATATTTCAACTGCATTTCATACTATTATTATTATTATCTCATGTATTCCCACCTTTGATGTGACGTGATTCCCTCACCGGATATGATTTCTTAAAAGCGACATGAGTATACATACGATTGTACAGGTTGATAATAAATTCGTTGAAAAGAGTCACTTCGCTGGATATTGTGTTCTTAATGCAACAGTGGGAATTATTAAATAATACAATTATTAAAAAGACAGTTGCAGCCAAGAAAATTTTCTTCTCGACGACGTCACTGTCAACTAGGCTGTACATTCGTGTATTTGTAATAAATGGGAAGTTTCCTGCAAGAAACTGTTCAGCCAGATCACGAAAGACAAACTGTCGCCTTGAGCCACTTCAACGTGTAAATACCAGTTTACTTGCTCTTGCAGAGCTGACTGAGTACATCGGCCATAGCATGCGCCAACTTGAAAAACGCTCTTGTGAACACTATCCAGCCTAGCTAGTAAAAGGGAATCAAAATCGTGTATATAGTTCAGTGACAGAACATCTGTTCAATTTCACGACATTCAGAACCATTCGAAAAATCCTTCAAATTAATATAAAAGATTCGATCAAACCTATCAAAGGGAGTTAAAGTAAGACATCTGGAGATAGCCAAGGCGCTAGCCATCCAAAAGCTCAAACCCACGCTGTGTATCCAAAAGAAATACGCCCAAACCTTGTCATTGACATGACCATCATAAACAGGAAATTCTTCTAATAGTGACTATCCCATTGCCCTTCTTATCCAAACTTCCTGTTTATTCATGTCATTTTAAGTTTTCTTAATCCCTCCTATTTACACTACCATATTTTCATATCAGAACTTCCCGTTTATTTTGTCATTTTATTATTTCTACATATTTTATCCCTGATTGCATAAACAATTATTCGTCACATTAGTTATGATCCCACTGGATTTTTTATCCAACGATCCTGTCTGTTTTTGTTATTTCTACATTCCAAACTCCTAATTGCACAGTCAATGTCAATATTCTCAGTAATTATGATGCTACTTTGTTTGAGTTTTATCCGTCCCCCGCCACTCTTTATATCATGGCATTTTGATTCCTGATTGTAAGTTTATTAATTTGACCCTTGACCGGAAATTATTCTTCAATTTTCCCACCCATTTATCATAAATACACGAATGTATAGCTGTCTAGTTGATGGTGACTTCGTTGAAAAGAAAACTATCTTCGATTCAACTGTCTTTTTAATAATACAAATATGAAAACGCATACTTAAATATACATATGAAATTGTAGGAAAAGGAGAGAATCCTATCGGGTACTCATTAACTGATTGGTTGATATTTATTTTTTTAATTTTTATTTTATTATAGCTTGATTTCACACAGTATATTGGTACAAGTGTGGAGTTTTAGGCATGTGATATGCGTAGCCCAAATTTAGCAGGCCGACTACTCAAATGATATGTGCGTTGGCCTGGGATCGAACCACGGACTAGGTCGGCGAGCGTCCCAAGCTCTGTGCCAACGACGCAGTGGCTGGATATATCAGGGGCGTCACACAATAGTATTTGTTAGTCAGGGCGAAGTGATGTAACGCTAATGGAACTGTTGTTTCACTCGTTTTGATGGCCTAGCTTATCAAGAGTGTTCTAGCTTCGACTCATTTGACACAGATGAATTCTGGCTAGGCACTTGGATGAACTGGTGATACAGTGGTATTACATATCGTTGTTTTCTGGCCTATCTGGTCGCTCAGGTTTAGAATTTCTGAGATTAGATACTCATATAAGGAGTAATGATGAAAGATGAATTGAAAATCTGGATTGCAAGGGGATTCTATTCAAAAGCCTTGGAATTAGTAGTCCGACCCTCTGTCAAATGAACAATGATATATACATATATACTTAACTGATTAGTGTCGGCAGTTCAGCTCTAGAACGCTCACCAACCACTCCACACGTGGTCCGAGCTTCGATCCGTGGTCACAGACGCACTCGTAAACCCCTCTACGCTGGTAATAAGTCCGATAAATAGGGAAGGTTGGTTGTGAGGCTAGCAACCCCCCCCCCCCGCAAAAATAAATAAATAAAAAGACCCACTGCTACCGAGACTTCAAAGTCGTAGCTTGTAATCCTATGCTCCAGTGAGGACGTAAAGGAAGAATAATAATATCACTGATTAGTAATTAATCAACAGACAATTTATGAATGAAATTTGCTTTTCAAGTTATTGGTTTGTAGGGATTTGGTTGATTGTTTACAGGATTTCATCATGAGCTGACATTGATAAGAAACCACTGGAAAACCTTGAAGTACTGCCGGACAGCTGTTTTGTCCATCCTAGTTTGAGACTCTTCATCAGTACGCACCCACCGGGGTTCGAACCCAGGACCTTCTGCTTACAAGACGAGCTAGCTCGTAGACCATTAAGCCAATATCAATGAGATGCTCACTGGCAACTAGCCCTATTCAGATAGGTAGTTACCTATGTTTCTAGTGGGAAGTCGTGACCAGTAGGGTGCAGCAGGTCGGATGTGAGGACAAATACTCGCCACCACGGATGACATTGGCTAGCGGTTGTGCTATATCGTGAATTGAGAGAAGTTAGAATTCATGCAGTGGCCATTGGCTCAGGTCCCAGTGGCTTAATGGTCTACAAGCTAGGTCGCCTTATAAGCAGAAGGTTCTGGGTTCGAACCACTGTGGTGGGAGCGTACTGCTGAAGAATCCCAAACTAGGACAAAACGGATGTCCAGTACTCCTAGTGGGTTTTCCAATGGTTCTCTAACCAATGTCAGCTCATAATGAAATTTGCGTGTTTTTTAAAAAAAAATTCAAATTTATTGCAATGACTACTACTTACCACACCAACTTCCCAGATTGTTGTTAATCGTTTCCCGATTGTATCACTTGAATTGACACCATAATGATCACTTGAAATCAATGTAATATCACCATTGGTTAATCGGGATAGAAATTTGTTTGCATACTGCTATAATGAAGAGAGAGAAAAGTAATTATGGGAAAAAAAATCATGTTTTAAAATTATTCTTTTATGTTTATTGTTGAATAAGCTTCTTATTATCACCAATGATATTCTTAATTGTGATCTATAGGATTGTGCGTCAGACTGTGGAGAGCGAGGAGCTAGAAATACGCTGCACGACCGATAAGAAGACTCCAAAAGATCTGGATTTCGAGTGTGGATGATTTATGTCTAATGTCACACAAACTCGAAGATGACTTGCAAGCGAAAACTAAAAAAACAAAAACTAGCTGAAGAATCAGGCAGCCAAGACAGGACCCCAGGTGAACACAGAGACGACGGAGGTGATGAAGATAAACAACGAACAGCAACCAGCAGAAATCACCATCAACGGTGGAGATTTGACAGAGGTTACTTCCTTCACTTATCCAGCTAGGAAGCATCATTTCAACCAAAGGCCCATGAAACAGATGACGATGCCGAAACCAGCCAGAATCAGAAAGGCAAGATACGCCTTCATCAATCTGAAACCAGTTTGGAAATCCTTTTCACTCAGTTAGGCATAATGAACAAGATTTGCATTTTCAACACCAAAGTAAAGTTGGTTCTTCAATACGCGTCAGAAACTTGACCAGCATGTCACGAAAAGAATTTCCAACAGGTTACAGCATTTTATCAATCGCTACCTTTGTTGGCTCCATACTGAGGATCACATGCCCAGAAAGCATTGACAACAAGAAACTATGGGAACAAACCAACAGGCGAGAACCGATAGCTCAACAAATATGTAGGAGAAAGTAGAGATGGATTTATCGGGTATACATTGAGGAGGCCGCTGAATGACATTGCACGCCAAGCCATCGCTTGAGTAGAATCCAAATAGGAAGCGATGGGTGGGTCGTCAGCGCAAAGGTGACATAAAGGAGATCGTGTGAGTTGGAAGAGATGAGAGAGTTTGGTCAACCGTGAAGCCGGTTGAAGAAGACAGCAGAAAACAGTGCAAAGTGGATATGTGTTTTTGAAGCCCTATATATATATATAAATGAAACAGTATTGCGGAGATACATAGGATACGTGAAAAGAACACAAAGAAACACACACACACAATATGAAGGCCAGAAATAGCACAACACAGAAGATCTTGGCAAATGATGCGGCGTTGAAGATAAGATGTGTACGTAATTTGCTTACAGAGATATCGAATTCCAAATAAACATTCCTTCGCCAAGTCTTTGGTCTTCTACCGTTTCAGTATGAAGCAAGAGAAACCCCCTAAAAGTACGGATAACCCATCCAATACTCACTCCAATATCGCTGGTTGAATGAAATACATAAGTTATCAGAGGAAATAGTTATAATAGAACTTCAACACTGTGGTAGAGTATAATTCTATCATAGAGTACATTTATTTCTGCTCATAATCATATCAAGCCTGCTTTTTTCTTCTTTTATTCCTTTACGTTCCCAGTGGAACATAGGGCGCTTCAAACTACAGGCTTGAAGTTTCGTTAGCAGTGGTGTTTATTATTTTTACGGGATGGGGTTGCTAGCCAGCCTCATTCCCAACCTTCCCTCTTTACCAGTTTTACTACTGTCTTAGCGACGTAAAGGAGTGAGTCTATGGCCGGAAGTAGAACCCCGAACCACATATGGCGCAGTTGGCGAGCATTCTACCACTGTGCCACTGATACACAAAAAAATGTGGGACACTTCACGATTTTGAGTGTCATAATTGAGCAGGGGTCATGCTAATCTTCTCTGTATCGTTCCAATGTCATTATATATATACCACCGAAACGAATACTGATATGATTATAAACAGTAATAAACTGTGTTCGAAACGTCATTAGTAAGTAACACAGCACTGTATCTCTGTGTGCTTTCATCAAACTGATGGAGGTTTTCTGAATGAAGCTTTAAACTACTGAATAACTTCAATGTTGCTTAGCTTCCAATGGTTATCAATCAATTTACCACAAACACCTTCTAAGCTGAATAATAATTTTGTTGGTCTATACTGGCTCAGTGAATTCCTCATAGATAGGAGGCAAAGGGTTAGGATTAACTCGAAATTCTCCTCTTTGACAACAGTACGTAGTGGAGTATCACACGGCACAGTACTCGAACCTCTCCTATTTATTTTGTATAACAATGAGTTCTTCTTATTGTTCCATCCTCTTTTCTGGTCATAAGGACGTCGTCTAGAAATGAAATACTAGAATCTTTTTCTTTCTCAGTGGTAAAATTTATTGCAGAATGAACCTCGTTAAATTTATCCAGGATGCTCATTGCTTCATCCTCATTTTTCATAGTCAAAAATGTATCATCCATGTACCGACAGTAGAATTCAAGTTCATCAATCACACCTTTCAGTAGCCCATTTTCTAGTTTCGCAGGGAAAATGTTGGCTAGAATGGGTCCTAATGGTGACCCCATTGCCACACCATCGATTTGTCTATATAGTTCCTTATTAAACAAAAAGTGCACATTCATTATGCATTTCAAAAGAAGCTCTTTCATCAAAGATATAGGAATGCCAACATTGATATTTCTTCTTAAGTGTTCTTTGCATACAAAGTCCACTGTTTCTATAAGTGGTACACATTGGTGAATAAGGAAGATACGTCAAATGATATCATGAATTTATTGTCAACATTTAAATCTTGACATACAGATTTGTCAAGGTCTTCATTAGATAGTTTCATTTTCCGGCTGCTATAGTTTAAAGTGACCAAGAAAGCTTCACAAACAACGCGCATCCAACTCAAAGAACACAATCACATCAAAATCATCCACCTAGGCCAAAAATCTTATCTGTAATTTCAGAATGCAGTCTGTTTATGTTTGTCATTGGTCGTAAATACAATCCCTCGTGTCACTGTACATAATTCTGAAGGTAAAATTAAATAAATCATTGAATGCGAGAGACAATGGAAATCATATTATAAAGCAATGCCGTCTAAGAATATTTGACAATCTCTTCACATTAGCATCAGATACTGTCTGCCCGACTGACTGATTGACTGAGTTTCAACCTAGAATTCTGCACAGAAGGGCAGCAATGCAAGTTGCTTATAGCACAAAGGTGCTTATCACCTACAATCCATATGAATAAATGTCATTAAAATACCAAAAAAATAAAGAGAAAAAAAATACAAAAATCACACTTCTCAAATTTCAACAACAAAAATGTGTGTATCACTTAATTTTAGGTCATTTGCACAGACTGTCTAGACATACAAATGTGTACGTGTTATTTTGTGTTCAATGTCCAATTTATTTTTTCTCAACCCCTCCCCCACCCCCCGCTGGTCATCAATTATCGTTAGACAATAATACTCGGGGCTGTGAAATAATTCATATTTATGACACAAACTGAATCGCCAAAAGGATTATCACATGAAAATGCCTTTTAAATGTTTCACAAAAACACAGTTATAATGAATTAAGTCAAATTTCGATAGGCGGGTTTTTCAAATTTAAATCAGTTTTAGAGATTATGAGGTATTAGTCATCAATCTTTTCTATTTAATCCTATTTTTTTGAATAGATATGTGTGTGTGTGTGACTTTTATCATTATATTGGGATAATTACGTTTAGATGTGATGTGATGGGTTAAATGTTAGTAAAACACAGCCCTTTTCATTTCCCCGTCCCCTCGCCAAAAAAGTTTTAAGTCGGAAATTATTTCTATTCCGAATCCTATAAATGATTATCCAGCTAATTCGCCTTAAGTACCATTGACTGCGTGAACTCTTTATTTTTGTAGTCCCCCGACGGGCTTTACTAGCTGATATAGGTGCAGGTTGGAAAAGAGTAATTGGTGGCCAAACAAAAACATGGCCTCATCAATCCATGAAATCATTGACAGTTAAACTGAGTCAGGTAGGGAGATGCAGACTTCCGGGTTGGGGCCCTCGGGACTCTAAGATTCAATGGCTGGAGATAATAGGTGACATGGCTCAAAATCGTTGTCAGTGGCGCAGATGTATTCACTACCCATTCTGTTTCACTCTTATACTTGTCAGACTGTATTCATTCTCTTCACTCATCTTCTTGTATATCTCTGTGTGCTATTTGGAAGGTGGCAACTGAAACTGCTGCACTTCGGTGCCAAGTTCTATGTTGAATCCAGACAGAGACAGACAGTCAATGGTAGGGTTAGTTGAGTTCTATTGGGCAGCAAAATGGTCATTAACCAATCAAAGATAATCAACGACACCGATCATAGATCAACTGACTGACTGGTTTCAGCATAGAACTACTTTGCACCGATGTGCAGCAGTTCAAGTCACCACTCTACTCCCATGTAGCACACAAAGCAAGAGGAGAAATTAAAAAGGAATGCAAAATAGAGACAGTAAACAGAGATATGAGGCAAAAAGGATAGTAATAACAAAGAGCAATATATTTATTTAATTGAATTTTAGATTTTCCCGTCGATTGATTGAACCGTAGTGTGCTCGGTCTCAGGTTGACATGTCGGCTTCTTGTGCAGATGCTTCGACGATGTCTGGGCATTTAGTTAGTATTTAATTGGTGGATGGTGACTAGCAGTGGAATTCAGGATGAGCACTTCGTCCCACTTGAGACTCGTCAACTGACTGGATGTGCCTGCATTCCGCAGTGAGTGATGGTGTTACAACCAAGGCTCGAACCCAGTGCCCGTAGTTTCAGACACCAGAGCGTTATACCCCAGAACACTTGTATCACTATTAGTCACCATTGACCAATTGACTTCAAGTTACATAACCAGACATCGTCGAAGCGTCTGCATAAGAAGCCGACAGACATGTCAACCTGAGACCGAGCACACTTTGGTCCAATCTAAAATTCAATTAAATAACTAATATGATCCGTTACACTAGAGGTGACTCTTGTGGCTCAGATGGTTTAGTGGATAACTCATTGACGTTTGAATCTATGGACATTGTGTTCCACCCCCGGTGGGAACACTATCACTGGGTCACTGGAGAATCCAGTCACGTTCACATCCGAATCACGAGTTCGAAATAGGACGAAATGTGTGTTGTCTTTTAGTCACCATCCACAAATAAACTTCTAATCGCATGCTCAGACATCATCGAAGCATCTGCATAAGGAGCCGATATATCAACCTGAGACCGAGCAGGAAAATCTAAAACTCAATTAAATAATTAATGTCTCATTAAACGAATTTCGCTGAAGCCAATAAGAAGACCTAATTTTATCTGTAACGTGTAATGTATTCGCGTAACGCATATACAAACATCATGGGGACACGTCAAATATTTAATATAATTAGTGCCTTTAAACCCACTTTAGGATGGAATTGGGTCATAAACTGAAATTGTTCAAAACCCTAGTCATAAAAAAAGCCCATACCTGCTTCATTTGTTTTCAAAATCGACATCATTTTCAAGTACACAGTAAAGTCGTATTTCTTACCACGGAAAAAGGCATTAATTGGCGCTAAAATGTTTCTTAGTCAATATACACATATGAGATAAGAACAATAAAGATAATTGATATGATATTTATAAGGAGACAAGGGTAGATTTGAAATGGATGGATTACAGTATTTCAAAAGATTATCGAATAAGTGATTTGGTAAATGAGAATCTTAAAAGTAGGTCAAGTGTGTTGTCAAAAAAAAATGAAATCGTGATGACGACGATCTTAATTTTCAAGGTGAAGATGAAGTGAAGTGGAATGAATTCAAGTGGTAAAATAGAATTAAAATTGCATGGAGGATTTAATCATGAGCTGACATCAGTTAGAGAACCACTGGAAAACCAGTTGGGAGTACTGGACAGCTGTTTCGTCCTAGTTTGGGACTCTTCAGCGCAGCACGCACCCACGGGGATTCGAACCCAGGACCTTCTGGTTACAAGGCGAGCTCGTAGACCATTGAGCCACTGGGATCCAATCCAATGGTCCTTGAATTCTAACTTCTGCCACTTCACGACATAGCACGACCACTTCACAATGTTTTCTTCGATGAGTTACTGCCTCACATTTGGATCGAGTCCCAGTGACTCAATGGTCTACGAGCTCGCCTTGTAACCAGAAGGTCCTGGGTTCGAATCCCGGTGGGTGAGTATTGATGAAGAGCCCCAAACTAGGACGAAACAGCTGTCCAGTACTCTCAGGTTTTTCAGTGGTTCTCTAACTGATGTCAGCTCATGAATAAATCCTCCATGCAATCAAACAAAATCCCTACAAAACCATTACTCGAGAATTAAAATTAAAAAAAGAACATTACTTTGACCATGGTTAAGAGACAGAGAGAAAGAGAGAGAGGTTAAACAAAATATTTTGGAATACACAGCTTAGATTCTTATCTACGTAAAGCTTTAGAGGGACTGAATTTAGCTCTGTTAATAACTTTAAAGGATTAATGTCATGGGACTTTTCAAAAAATTATTATTCTCTATTACTTTAAACCTACTTTGGTAATCAAGTTTTAGAATCAAGGTTTATTTTTCAATTCAATTTGAGATTTTCCCGCCAATTGATTGCACCGAAGTGCTCGGTCTCAGGTTGATATGTTGGCTCCTTGTGCAGATGCATCGACGATGTCTGGGTGTGTAATTAGAAGCTGATTGGTGGATAGTGACTAGAAGTGGAATCCAGAACAATACACATTTCGTTCTACTTGGGACTCGTCATCCGGATGTGCCTGAATTCCTCAGTGGGTTAGTGATTGTGTTCCCACAGAGGCTCGAATCTAGTGTCCATAGTTTCAGACACCAAAGCGTTATTCACTAGAACACTTGGACCAATGTAAGTCACCATCCACCAGTTGACTTCAGGTTCCATAACCAGACATCATCGAAGCGTCTCCACAAGAAGCCGACAGACATGTGAATCTGAGACCAAGCCCTTCGGTCCAATCAATCGACAAGAAAATATAAACTTGAATTAAACAGTTAACATGAACCATTACACAAGAGGTTACTCTCGTGGCTCAGGTGGTCTAGTGGATAACGCTTTGGCGTTTGAGACTATGCGCACTGGGTCTGAGCCTCGTTGGGAAAACCATCACCCGGTGGAGTGTGTAGGTATATCCAGATGACGAGACCCAAATAGTTCGAAATATGCGTTATCCTGGATTCCACTGTCAGTCACCATTCACCAATCTCATTTGAAGGTTTCTTCAGCCTAGTAATATTATCAATCTCCACTCTCTTTCCTTGGGTGGTACAGCGCCAGAACTTTCGCCAACTACGTCACATGTGATCTGAGATATATTTCCGGCCACAGGTGCACTCCTCGCTTACCTCGCTAAACCAGTATTAAGACTAGTAAAGAGGGAAGGTTGGGCTGGGCATGAGGCTGATTAGCAACCCCATCCAGTAAAAATGATGAACACCACTTCTAACGAAACTTCAAGCCTCTAGCCCCCACTGGTAACGAACGTAAAGAAATAAAATTAAAAAATATATATAATGAACTCGTGAGATTTCAGCAGAACTCTTCAGCTGAATTCCCTATATACAGTGTCATATATACACTGCGAGACATGCCATGAAGACATATATGTTTATATGCAACCGACACATGATGCATCAGCAGTGAAGACTGACAGGTGCGAATACATGCAAGTCAAACTCAGAGGGATAAAGACAAAATGAAAAAAATATTAAAGATTAAGATTATATCGACTACAGTTCAGTTAAATCACTTAAATAAACAAATAGTTATCAGGGAAAGAACTTGAAAATTTTAAGAGTTCCAAATAGAATAATAATTATTATTATTTCAGGATTTCATCATGAGCTGACGTTGGTTAGAGAACCATTGGAAAACCTGCTAGGAGTACTGGACAGCTGTTTTGTCCCAGTTTGAGACTCTTCATCAGTACGCAACCACTGGGGTTAGAACCCAGAACCTTATAGTTACAAAGCTAGCAAGCTCGTAGACCATTAGGCCAATGGAACCCGACCCAATGGCCAGTGCATGAATTCTAACTTCTGCCAATTCACGATATAGCACAACCGCTAGCCAATGTCATCCGTGGTGGCGAGTATTTGTCCTCACACCCAACCTGCTGCACCCTACTGGTCACGACTTCCCATTAGAACCATAGGTAACTACCTAACTGAATAGGGCCAGTCAATCGCCAGTGAGCATCTTATTGATATTATTGTGAGGAGTCCCAAACTAGGACGAAACAGCTGTCCAATACTCCCAGGTTTTCCAATGTTTCTCCAACCAATGTTGGCTCATGATGAAATCCTGTAACCAATCAACTTAATTCCTACAAACCAATACTTGAATTATTATTATTATTATGATTCTGTTTCACAGGTTCTCATAATTAGGGCATACACTACCTTAGATTACAATGGTTATAAATACAAACATTTCATACTTCAATGTTTGAAAGGTAACAGAGAAAACATTAAAACATGAACGCATCCCGAGTGGTTCTATCTACATAACTTATAAATGATTGCATAGATAAAACAGAGGTGATGAAGATTCCTAGCCAACACCATCAACAGCAACAACAACAATCAGCATAAATGGGAGGAATCTGAAAGAAACAACCTCCTTTACCTACCTGGGAAGTATCGTTTCAACTACAGACGGACAGTAATGAGGAGGATATCAAAGCAAGGATCGTGAAAGCAAAACAAGCTTTCATAACTCTCAACAAGTCTGTGTGGAGGTCAACAGTAATCAGCATCAAAAATAACACCCGGATTTTCAAATCCAATGTGAAGTTAGTCAGTGCTACTTACTTTACGGATCAGAGACTTGACCAGCACGTCATAAAGAGCACCTCAAACAAACTTCAGACCTTCATCAACAGTTGTCTTCGCTCAATACTAATCAAGATCAGATTCCCAGCCAGAAAAGATCAGCAACAGGGATCTCTGGCAATGAGCGAACCAACCCTGCAGGAACCGATTTTGAAACAAATAGGCAGGAAGAAATGGAGATGGATTGGCCATACTCATAGAAAACCGTCACGTGACATCACAAGACTGGCCACCGCTCGAGTGTAACCCGAAAAAGAAACGGCGAGTTGGTCGTCAGTGCAAGGGTGACTTGGAGGAGGTCATGCGAGGAGGAGATGAAAGCGTGTGGGCAGACTTGGAGCGGAGTGAAAATGTTGGCAGAAAACAGAAGGCAATGGAGACGCGCAGCTGAAGCTCTATGTTCCTCTAGGAATTAAAGGATATAATAATAATATAATTACTAGTTCTCATTGGACACAAGTAACTAGTGTGACATGTCTAGTCCTTTCTTTTGTGCAGACTAAATTCTATCAGTCAGGTTTGCAATGTGGCCACCATTCTAGGTAACTCATCATAACGGTGCAGTCGACCAGAGGAAGCCTTCGACCTAGGTTTCCTGCTAGTTGGCACTCACTAGTCAGCAAGGCATATCTGCAACCTTGAAGGAACAGCTCATGTGCCTTCTGAGATTCGAACCCGCGTCACCCAGTGCTGCAGTTCTATCACATTACCCACTAGACTGTGAAATTATCGTCGACAATTTGTATATATGTTACATGAGATATGATTGCCAGAACTTTTACAAAAAAGAAACTAAAAAAGCGGGAAAAATCATCAGCCATAGGTGGTCTTTTACACACTAAGCTGTAGAATCAGGCCACAAAATTGATTTCGGCAATATTGAAATCAGCATCCAGAAAAATGCATTTCAGAAATCACAAATAAAGTCTAATATCAAACGCCAGCACTTCATATCAAATGGAATCCAGCTTGACTGGTGAATCTGTCTGTCTGGATTCAACATAGAACTTGGCACCGAAGTGCAGCAGTTACAGTTACCACCTTCCAAATAGTACACAGAGATATACAAGAAGATGAGTGAAGAGAATGAATACAGTCTGACAAGTATAAGAGTGAAACAGAATGGGTAATGGTAGAAAGGAATATGAAAGATTACAGAGACTGAATACATCTGCGCTGGCCATTGACAACGATTTTGAGCCATGTCACCTATTGTCTCCAGCCATTGATTCCTAGAGTCCCGAAGGCCCCAACCCGGAAGTCTTCATCTCCCTCCCTACCTGACTCAGTTTAACTGTCAAGGATTTCATGGATTGATGAGGCCATGTTTTTGTTTGGCCACCAATTAATCTTTTCCAACCTGCACCTATATCAGCTAGCAATGCCCGTCGGGGGAGGCGATGGTTAGGCATGCGCAGCGCGTGACCTAGCCATCTCAGTCTATGTAACTTTATAGCCTCGTCGATTGATTTTCCCTCTTTGCCCAACACTCTACGCCTAACGTCAACATTACTTACCTTATTAAACCACCTGACGTGAGACAGAGATCGCAGACATCTATGATGACTATGACTGGTGAATAGGAATGATAATGGACTAAAACAGAATTTGACCAAGTTACAACACAACTCTCTCCTCAGCCATGAAGTGATACAATCAATACGAATGTGATAAGCAATTTCATTATGTAAACACACTCTGCTTTTATAATTTTTATACACTTATCAAATCCAACAATCTACACCTGGTTTTGTTATCTTTACCAATTGGCCAACTTGACAACAACGTTAACAGAATTACCCCATGCTGAGGAACAATGATCAAGTTGTTATATAGAGGCTGAGGAGATTTTGTAAATTCTTCTGCTTTAATAATTTCTACTTTGATAAGGGCAATAATAGCATTAAATATCCACATGTCAGTAGAAACAACAATGTCGTTTTGTTTTTCATTCATTCATTGGGAAATACAAAAAGCCTTCATTATAATGAATATCATATACCCCCCAATGCCCAAATTTTTTAAAAATGTTAAATGTCAACCTGGTTTGGACACATAAAACACAAACTGAACTATTAGAAATCGATAGGTTGGCACTATAATTTTCTTTTGTATCCATAGCTATGGTCTCTACAAATGAATGGCTACAGCTCCAGAAATGCAGAAGAAACAGAAGTTGCTCTGAAGGAGCAGTTTGTTAAGACAGGTGAAATGGCCAGTGTTGATAAGGTGTCTAATTATAGCACTCCTCATAGAGTCATGCCTACCTTTCTACAACCATATGGGATAGTATTCTTGAACCTACATTTTAGACAGGATGCTCGTCATATTTTTATATATGTGTAAAACTTGGGCATTGTGGAAGTAAGCAATTCAATATTTGGTTTGTTTATTAGATGTGTCACACAGTGAGTGAAACAGTATTATTATTTACTGGATGACGTTGCGAACAAAATTTATTGCTCATAATCATATCAATTGTAATCACACGACTTTAGAAGTTGAGTTTTATAGTTTTCTTTGTTCTCTCCTATTTGTCGTCGTTGAGGTAGTAGAATTTTCCAGATATCTGAGTTAAGAGGTGTTGAATGATTCCTATTAAATGTATTTGCAGTTGATTCAATGCTCGTCAAACTACCAATATACCCAGCTCCACAGGAACATGTGAACTGATAGATAGATAGATATGCACACAGAAGTAGTCAAATGAGAGATCTACACATTCAGACTACTGCAAATTCAGTGGAAAACTGGAGAACACTACTCGTAGAGTTGCCGTGAAGAATATTCTTCACAAAGATGAAGACATTTTTCTCTCAAGGATATCAAAGGTTAAGTTTCCTATGGAATTCAACTTCATGGTATAAGTAACACTATGTTTCTCTAGAGGGAAACTTTACATGAACCCGGATTTCAAGGGAGGAATTTCAACCTGTGATATCTTTAAGAGAAGAATTTCATGAGTTTTTTGTTGTTGTTGTTGAGAAGCACATTCTTCTCATAACACTAAGAGTAGTCTTCTGAAGTTCTCCATTGGTCTACAGAAGTTCCTCTTTGATCATAGGTGCCTGTGCTCTTTCTCCCCTGTGAAGTGGTGTAATAAGGTGAGCAATATTGAGGTTAGTCATTGGTTGAGTGCTAGGTAAGTAGGGGATATCAATCGACGAGGCTGTGAGGTCACATCGATTGAGACGGTTGCGACATGTGTTACGCGTACCTAGCCATCTCTTGCCTTCCTCAACTGGCAATGTTAGCTGACATAGGGTCAGGCTGGAAAAGAGCTAGCGGCAGCCAAACCAAAACATGGCACCAGTCAATGAAATCCACAACAGTTAGTCTAAGCCATGTAGGAAGGTGTAGAATTCCTGGTTGGGGTCCTCGGGACAGTAAAAATCAGTGGCTGGAGACAATTGGTGGGTGATATGACTCAAAATTGTTCTTCATGATGGCACAGATGAATCCACTCCTTGTGACTTATAATTTCCAATGGAACTATATTGTTCTTCGTTATTACTATTCCTTTTGTCTCATATCGCTGTCTACTGTCTTTATTTTGGATTTCTTCTATTATTTTCTCTTGCTTTGTGTGCTACAAGGAGTGGAGTGTGGCGACTTGAACTGCTGCACCGATGTGCAGCAGACTAGAGAAGTTCGAATTCACGCGTCTCAATCTACTAACTAGATTTCGCCGCAAACCAGAACTCGTAAAAAGAGAAAACAAACAAAAAACAATTTCTGACAAAGCAACACATATATTCCTTTTGGTGTCTATCTCTTCCTTTTCTTTCTCTTTGATGTTTAGTTTATCTAACGTTAATATAAAGACAACCTCAAAGACACATAGTTTTTATATCATTTATGTAAAATAGTTTATGATAGCGGCTTAAAAAGACACTACACAATTACAATAGAGGAGGCTAAAAAGAAAGTGCAATCGGGCTTTTCCTTGTCTGTATTTATTCCTGTATCAGTGTGTGTGTATGTGTGTGTGTGTGTGTGGGCGGGGGGAAAGGCTTGTCTGTGCGCCCAAGCGTGGGTGTGTGTAACTCTGACTCCAGATACCCTCTCTTTCTTGTTTGTGTAACTATAGTCACAAAAACATTATATCAGTCTGTTCTGATGTCAGTTACTAAAATCACTTCAGCATATATTTATCGTGTATTAAACAATGCAAATATTTGTAAATTATTTTTTTTATTTTATTTACTCAGTATAAAATTAACATAATTATCCCAGTACTTTTTTGTTGATTTCAGAAATGTTCTTTTAGTCACCATTGTAATAATAGTAATAATAAAAATAATAACAATGATGGGTATGCTGTCTAGTAGATGATGGTTGAACAAGGTGAAGGTAGAGGCGAATTTGTAGTCATCGCAGGATTCGAACGCGGGGTCAAGTGCTCAACCACTTGAATTATCAAGTCGAACTGCTAATCACGCCATGTCTCTTCAATGTATTAATCACAAGTAACTACACACACACATACACAGTTACCAGTTGGATCTCGTCATTGAACTAGTAGAAGGAACTAGGTTAGTAATCCTAGAGTCTCCTGGTTCGAATCCCCCTTTGGTTGATAATCTTATCACATATTTAGTCTTTTGAGATGGCATTAGTCCCCAATAAATCACCCAATCATTTTAAGCCTGAAACACCTTTTCAATCTTAAGGTTACCTTAAACTCTTGTCTGTGTATTATAAGATTAAATGTGGATCGATTAACTGAATCGGTGATCTACGATTTCTTTTGTTGTCATTTTTTGAGGCCGTAATGATTAGATATTTCCTGGAGGGTGGTTTAAAATCTCAACCAATAACTGCCACCTTGACGTGGCGGTTGGGTTTGCATATTGCAGTAACCCAACGAAATACACCAGATGAAACTAATGTTCCACGCAATTCCTATCATGACTGGAAGGTCATTTGGATAACAGTTAGACTTAAATTAGTTCTTATTATAGTATAAAGCGTTTACAATATGTTGAGAGTCTGAGGATGAAGTAGTACTGGTGATGTACAGGACTGACTCACTGACTGGTTTCAACATAGAACTACTTTGCACCGATGTGCAAGAGTTCAGGTCGTCACACTCCACTCCTTATAGCACACAAAGCAAGAGAAGAAAGTAAAAAGAAACGCAAAATAGGGAAAGTGAACAGAGATACGATGCAAAAAGAAAACTAATATCGAAGAACAATATAGTTTTATTGGGTATTATAAGTCACAAGGAGTGGATGCATCTGCGCCAACATCGAGAAAGATTTTGAGCCATATCACTAATTGTCTCCAGCCTTCATTGGTATTCACCGTCCCGAGGACCCCAACCAGTCAGCTAGCCAGTCTACACCTTCCTACGTGGTTGGCTTAAACTAATCGTTATGGTTTCCATTGATTGATGAAACCATGTTTTGGTTTGACCGCCACTAACTAGCTCTTTTCCAACCTGATCCCATGTCAGCTAACATTACCCGTAGTACTTTTAAGCAGTACACACTCCCTTTGGTCGATAGCCAGCCGGATATCAAATCAACCAATTCAGAGATGGCGTCAGCTGACAAATGCCAAACTAGCCTTCTGTATCCGTGCTGAGATTTCGTCAGCCATCAACCCGCTGTGGCTGGCTGATGCAACTTCCAAAATTAGTGAAGTGGTTAACGTGCTCTACGACTTCACCCCCTATCTATAAGCTAGGAGTCAATTTAGATCAGTCCAATCCTGTAGCATCATCTTACATTTGACAGCATGCGCGAATCGCATGCCAAACATTCGTAGATTGTACCTCAGGGTGTTCAGAAGACTCTGCATTTTGTCAGCGTCTTCACTTAGGAGGGAAGAATATATCATCTGCATACTCTAAGTCAACGAGATTATTCTCTGGTGGTAACAAGTCAATACCTGAGTCTCTGAAGTGAGTTAGGGTTTAGTTCATTAGTACATCTATGATAAAATTGAATAGAAATGGGGATAGTGGGCATCCCTGTCGGACACCACTAGTTGTCACCAGTTCAGATGACAACTCGCCATAAGCTCTCACCTGACTGCATGAGAGTAGGAGTGTAATGTCAGTAAGAGTGTTTCTCCAGCACGACCAGCAAGCTATCTGTTATGTGTTTCCACTGTGGAGAATAGGGTTAGAAATGTTAACCCTAACTTGTCTTGCAGCAGTTCATAGGTTGTAGTAAGATTATAATAAGGATCAAGTTCTACAAACCTCTTCAAACAAGTGGTATGTGACTGGCTTTAAATAGTTGTCCCTTGGGCTCTGAGATTACGTAACACTAATGCTGTTTCTGTCTTACGTATTTCAAGCATTCACTTTCGTTCAATATGATACTGAAATATGAATTTGTATAGTCAATTCACTTATAGTCATCACATGATCTTAGTTTACAAATACACAAAACACATTTTAGAAACGAAATATTCAGGTATTGTGGTGAAATTTTATTGAGTGAGATACAAGAGATCTGACAGACTGATCGACGAATCGGTGTGGAATCTCGAAAAGCGGGAAAAAATAAGTACTAATATGAGAGGAAATTTTGACAGAATTCATTGGGAATCTGCAAATACTTATTCTTAAATTACTGGAGACCCTAACCACCTGGCGCTTTACCTTCATACAAGATGAAGATTAAGAGTTCATTACTTAGCTGACAGCTGTAGATTTTTGTTTGACCACACCTAATTCTTCTAACTTAATCATACTTCAATAAATGTTATTAGTTGAATAATGCGATAGATAGCTCAGCAGCATGCTTAACAAGCCGATTCGAATCTGAGAGGAGTAATGAATTCCTTTGAGGATTACTGATGAGTGGCAATAAGCACGAAATCTAATTGTCTTGAACTTCCTGTCGATTACCTCCAATCATACAACCTTAACACTTCACACTTAATCAGACGGCTTCATCAGTAACTTACAAGGAACCTAATTTAATGATTACCCATCATAACACAGCTAAATCTAACTTGCCCAACTGAATCAATACAGCTATAATTAAATAAAAAAAACTCTAGTCGGTCCATTGCAATTGTAGATGCCTTACAGACATCAACCAGTCAGGCATTTGAACTTCTGTACACTTTAAACATCAGTAGAGTGGAATGTTTTCCAATAACCTTCCGCCCCTCACCCCGGTTTTTAATGATTTTCTCGAAATCAACTAAATGCTTGTATACCGACATTTGAAGATCAATCTAGCCGTTACTAATGATTGACTACCTAATAACTAACTGCCTAAAATCCCAGGGACAGCTCTACCAGTATCGATGTGAGGACAGAAGCCCGCCGATGACACCGACTGGTGATCGCACTATACATCATTAATTTACAGAGGTTAGAATTCATCAAGCGCCACTGGATACCATTCCAGTGGCTGCATTGTCAATGAGCCTCCTTTGTTCCCTGTAGGTCCTGATTTCAATCCCTGAATGCACACCGTTAAAGAGGCCAAAAACGGGACGAAACAACTGTTCAGCACCGCCTGGTGGTTTTCAATGCTTTTCTAGCTAAATTGAGTTTGTTTTCAAACTTAAAATCACTCAGGTGTCTGAGAAACAACACTTGAAATACAAACTATTATTAGCACAAAATATTTTTTTTAAAAAGTATTGTTTTATACAACAAGAAGTATGATCGTAATTTACCTGCCCCTTTGTCGTTGTCGGTTGTAGTGAATTAGGCGTACAACAGACTGTCATATGTGCTGGTGGTATCTGACGTCTTGCTTCACTAACTTCTTCTATTGTTTTCAATCCATTCGGTGAGGAAATGACAACAGGACAATTGGCTGTATTAGCCAAGAAGATAATTTTTTCAATTGATTTCAGTTCCAACTAACATTATTTGAAAAGAAAAATAGAAGTAAAGCGAAGTAGAAAAAGGAGACAAAACAGTTTTGAAGAAAATTTACATCGATTAATTACTTAATGTAATAAAAATTACTTCTTCAGGGTTTGATCACGGATTGATATCAGTCATAGAACTATTGGAAACCAGCATGGAGTACTGGATAGAGCTACCTCGACATAGTTTGAAACTTATCGAGGTTCGAATCCAGGACCTTCTCGTTGCAGGGCAAATTCACCTATGACATTGGTTGATGCCATTCGCGCTAAGATCACGAAATTGGCAGAAGTTAGAATTCACGGACAATGTGCATTGAGTGGGGTTCTAGTGGCCTAATGGTCTATGAGCTAGCTTGCCCTGTGACCGGAAGGTTCCAGGCTTGAGCATTGTCAGAGGTTGCGTACTTCCTATGAGTCCCGAACTATGAAGAGACAGCTTATCAGTAGTCCTGCCTGGTTTTCAAGCGTTTTTTAACAGACACTAATCCATGATCAAAACTGATCAACAAATTAGATGCCTACAAATAAACTCATGGATAGTTATTATGTAGTAGAACATTAATTATTCAGTATTCATCACCGGATAACCAATAAAGCATTCTGTTATTTCAGCACACTATACACGAACCTATTGCCCAAATAATATGCGCTAGGAAGTAGAGATTAAGTATTGACAGAGTGTAGAGACATCCAAGTGATGTCATTTGTCAGACTGTCGGGTGGAATCCAAACAGGAAGCAATGGAGTTAACCATCATGAATGACATAGGGAAAATTATACATCAAGGTAACAAAATTTCGCGGATAGTTTTTTAGAGCTATCTGAATGTGATATCAGAAAGAAAAAAAGAGTGCAGTGGAGATATGCGGTGGAGGCTGTCTCTTCTACTTAGAGCACGAGGAGCGAATCATACGATACAGTTTTACACATGTATTAATTTAGTTTCAGGTTACTTCATCATCGAGGTTTCCAAATCCTTTGAAATATTAAAATTGCAGTCAAATATCTCAAACCAAACTCATGTATACAGAAAGAGAGTGTAATCAATCTCTCAATTCCTTGGTAAAACTGTATTTTGATTACATTGACTAGTCATCTATATTAGTGATTTCAGCATACTGATCATGTTCTCAGTATTATGAACTGTAACCTTCTTGAGTTGCTATGTGGACCTATAAGCTAATACTGAGCATTAAGTTGTTCGTCCTCTCCCCCTGACTGCTTTCCTATTTTGAAAGGTATAAAATTTTGATGGTAACTTTAGCTAAAAATTGTAATGTCTATATTTCTGATACGTTGATTTCATGATATTTACAGCCCTGTAACAACAGAAGATAAGGGCCAGGCAACAGATCGTTATATTATAAAAATCAACACGTATTTATACATATTTCATGTACATTATTATAGCTTATGCAAGTAGACAAGCGCAGTCATCTGATTGGTTGTTTATCAGAAGTTAGGCAGACAAACGCAGGCTTCTGATTGGTTGTTTCGGGATTCCTCGAAAAATAGATTTCTCTATCTGCGAATCATATTTTGCCACGTTAACTTTGCTGTGATTGGTTGTTGAATCGGCCTTGCTCATATTTTCTCACGGCCTGCTCTCACCACAGCCCTACTACCATCCAAACATCGAAATATATATTACTATTCTTATTTATAACCATTGTAATTTCAGGTAGTTGATGACGGCTGATGAGAACCTGTGAAATAAAATGATGACGTCATTTTATACTGCAAATTTGGCCCTTCTTCCTTAATCGATATTTATCAAGTGAACCAAATGTATGAAGTTTAGTTTCTTATAGTTCTTCATCACTAACTACTGAAAGTGGGATGAATCGACTTCCGGATATTCTGGTTGTCATGCCAATATATTACCATTCACTTATTATTTATTTTATTCTTGTACGTTCTGAAAATGGAACATAGGGCTTTAGACATGAAGGTTTGAAGTTCCAGTAAAAGTGGCGTTATCCTGTGTTGTTTTACTGGGTAGGCGTTGCCAGTTCCGCGCACAACCATCCTTTTAAACCAGGGTTAAGGAGTGTATCGGCAGGGGGGTTGAACACCAGACGACTCGCGGCGTGGTTAGTGAGAAGTCTACCGATGAACCACTGACTCACACGAGTGTTCACCTGCCGTCTGAATGGAAGCAATGAATCTTAAACATTCACCTATGCTGTTTGATTGCATTTATACATAATTTTTAAGTATAGATAAAGTTTTGTTTCCAGGAAAATGATACTTAGAAATCCGTCTTAGCTGACAATTACAGTGGAGCAAATATTTATGACATAAAATAACAAAAAAAAGGAGGAATTTATCAGAAAACTTAGAGTGTCGCTAAATAGATTTCCAACAAGGTAGTGGCAGACTTTTTATCAACAGCTGCCACCTTCGCTGGCTGGCTCCATGCTGAAGATCAAATTGCCAGAAAGAATTAACAAGAAGAAACTCTGGCTGGGAACAAACCAATCAACGGCCGATTGCTAAACAGAAATGTAGGAGGAAAATGGAAATGGATTGACCGGGTATACTTTGGGAAAGGAGGCCGTCATATGACACTGCGTGAAATGCGAGCTATGGATCGAGTAGAAGATGGAATAGGAGGCCATAATTGGGTCATTGTTGTGAGCAAGGGTGATATATACAGGAGATAAGAGATTATAAGCAATCGTGGACCCGTCTGAAGAGGACAGTACCAAAGAGAACAAAGGGCAGATGTGTTGTCGAAGCCGTCTGTTTCACTTGGAACCCAAAGGATTGTTAATAATAATTTATCTGAAGTGTATAATATAGATTTTTGCGAAAAGCATATTTCAGTCATTCTAAGCACATATTTAATTGTCATTAACATATTTATCAAAAATTGGTACAGTATAAGAGATCACTTCAGTTTTCCCTTAATAATCTAATTTTGAAAAACCAAAGATCATTTTTACATAATGATATTCTATAACACACAACCCTCCTCCTTCTTTATTGACACTTTTCAGTGATTTTGAGTTACATTTAAGTCAACTCTGACCTTTCATATTCTATTAACTCTCAAATAAATAAATATCGATTCGTGATCAACTCGTAAAAAACATAACTAACCCTTACAAACCAAACTATAGAAAATTAATCTGATACTCGCTAGTGGCTTGCTACAGGTTGGAGTTTCCTGAGTTCTAGTGAGAAGTCGTGACCAGTGAGGTCCATCCAGACGTCAAGTGTGAGGATGGATCTCCCACCTATGATGTTGCTTGGTGGTGGCGTTAAATCACGAATTGGTAGAAGTTAGAATTCATGCACTGACCACTGAATTGGGTCCCAGCGGCTGAATGGTATACGAGCCAACTTTCCTTGTAACCGGAAGGTCCTGGGTTCAAACCCCACTGTCATGGTTGCGTACTGCCGATGATTCCCAAACTAGACTGATGAAACAGCTGTCTGGCAGTACTCCAATACTGGTTTTCAATGGTTCTCTAACTGATATCAATCCGTGATCAACTCGTAAAAACATAACTAACCCTTACAAACCAAACTATAGAAAATAAATCAATAAGTGTGCATGAGAAGTATGCGTGTTGCTCGAATATACATGGAGCGTTTCATATAAATTACGTCATCTTATTGTTTTGTCAATTTCAGTTAACAGCATAGTTTTTTTTTAAAAAAATTTTGTGAATAGACGTTGTGATTTGATGGGCGCTGGAAAACATTGACCGAAAAACGAGAACAAGCATCATAGCCATGTGACTGATTTATTAGCCGTCTACATTGAGATCCTGTGAAGATTTTTAGCTTCTGTCCTATGGGAATCACTCAAATCAAGCCAGAGTGTTTATTGTTCTTACATCAAACAGTTATAAGTACCAGCGTGTTGTGTCGTTTGTTTTAGTGAATCAACCTAGAGAATAGAGATTATGGAGTGTGAACGTACTAGTCACCTTGAATGCATACCATTCGTTAGATCTCACATAACCTTCCGCGTTATCACAGAACCAGTACGAACTCTGTGCATGAATTAATATAAGAGTTGAATACGGATCTCGATTTTGGAGCACTGTCTGGAGAATGTGTTGATAACACATGACGATTGGTAGTAGTATTAGGGTTTGTTCGTCAGTAGTACAGCATCAGAATGCTCCCCAACCACGCCTTATGTGGTTTGGGGTTGGATTCTCAGCCACTGACACATTCATTTACCTCATCAAGCCAGTGATAAGACTGGTAAAGAGGAAATATTAGGTGAGAAGCTAGAAACCCCATCCCGTAAAAATAAATACCATTGCTAGCGAAACTTCCAAGCTCTAACTTGAAGGCGCCCTATGTTCTATTGGGGACGTAAAGGAATTAATAATAATAAAAATAACAATAAATTAGGGTTAGTATTAGACTTGTGGTTATGATTAAGGTTAGTGTGAGGTTTAGGGTCAAGGTAACGATTAGAGGTAAGGTGTTCTATAATTACTAAATGTTTAAATGAGAGGCGAGTTTTCCGCTGTTCATATTGATGAAAGTATTCTGATAGCTATGAAACCTGGAAACAGACACTCTCCATTGTAATCGTGGAGTAGTTTTCATTTATATCAGGATGAAATGTCGTCTTTAGTGCCCTCCATTATTATCATTTTATGTTAATCTTTCTGGTAATTAAATAAACGGCTTCTCGATGGATAGTAGACAACAGGTTCCGTAATCCAATCAATAGTATGCGTTCAAGGTTATTGGTGCGTTCGCACTCCATGGTCTCTGTTCTTTATATTTGCTGTTTGTTCACTGCTATTTAGAAGTCCAGCAAATCGCACACTGGGATCTATGTTGAATATGTGCCTCAGAATGATGAATTTGATAGATTACATTATCAGTTCGTTCAGGTCTCCAGCCAGAACTCAGTAAGTTTAAACCGATTATTTAGCACTGTAAGCGGAGTCATACGTATGACAACCCTGATGTGATCGGCCCTCAAACGAGAGAAAAACAGCTGTCGAGCGTATAGGTACCTTCAATCTCGCTAGCAAGTACCAGTGCTCTCTAATTACACCCGTCAATCAAGGTGTCTCCTATCCTTCAAGTACCAAGCGGAACATACGGCTTCAAACGGACAAGTCTCTAGTGCTCTGATGTCGCCTCCACAGGATGGGTAGGCTAACCCCACGAGCCTTAATCCTAGCTAGCACTCTGTGTCAGATTTAGGAGAGTGTCAGTAAGGAATCAGACTTGGGCGGAATGCATGGCTGGCCAGCCTGCCACCATTAAATCACAGAAGCAATGGTTAGATAACAATTTGGGTATCATTTCAACTATCTGGTTTCACTCTTAGAATAAAAACATCCGTTTAAAGGCTAATTAGTGTCACATATTTTCATTCATAAATTCAAATCAGGGGCTGGAATATGACAAAATATCTACTGGTGACTGCCTCATTAACTTTTAAATTATTAATGTCTAATAGTTTACTTCCTTGTTAAATATTCCTTATTTAAATTGTCCAGGTCATATTTTTGCGTAATAATAAATTTTCTATCGTTGGTTTGTAAGGATTAGTTTTGTTTTTACGAATTGATCATGGATTGACATGAGTTAGAGAACCACTGAAAACCAGCATTGCAGTACTGGACAGCCAGCGATTTCATCCTAGTTTGAGAATCACCGGTAGTACGCACCCACTGCTAGGGTTCCAGCCTAGGGCCTTCCAGTTGCAAGGCAAGGCAAGGCTATATACCATTCAGCCACTGGGACCCGATTCAGCTGTCCAGTACTCCCCCCAATGCTGGTTTTCACTGGTTCTCTCTAACTGACATCAACCTGTAGTCAAACTCATATAAACAAATCTAATGCTTACAACAAACCAACTTTTGAAGATTAATCTGATGCTCGCTAGTGACTTGCTACAGGACACAGTTTCCTGGAAATCTACTGAGCAATCGTGAGCAGTGAGGTTCATCTAGTTGGGAATGAGGATGGATGTCCTACCGATGACACTGGTTGGTGCCAGACGCGCAAAATCACAAATTGGTAGAAGTTAGAATACATGCACTGGCCAGTAAATCCGGTGCCACCCAGTGAGTGAATGGTATAAGAACCAGCTTTCCCTGTAACCGGAAAGTTCTGGGTTTGAACCTTACCAGTGGGTGCTTACAGCTGATGATTCCCAAATTAGACTGATGAAACAGCTGTCCAGTACTCCAATACTGGTTTTCAATGGTTCTCTAACTGATATCAATCCGTGATCAACTCGTAGAAACATAATATAAATCACAATTTGATTGTATGGAGGATTTAATCATGAGCTGACATCAGTTAGAGAACCACTGGAAAACCAGTTGGGAGTACTGGACAGCTGTTTCGTCCTAGTTTGGGACTCCTCAGCAGTACGCACCCACCACAATGATTCGAACCCAGGACCTTCTGGTTACAAGGCGAGCTCGTGGTGGTCGCGCTATGTCGTGAATTGGCAGAAGTTAGAATTCAAGGACCATTGGATCGGGTCCCAGTGGCTCAATGGTCTACGAGCTCGCCTTGTAACCAGAAGGTCCTGGGTTCGAACCATTGTGGTGGGTGCGTACTGCTGAGGAGTCCCAAACTAGGACGAAACAGCTGTCCAGTACTCCCAACTGGTTTTCCAGTGGTTCTCTAACTGATGTCAGCTCATGAATAAATCCTCCATATAATCAAACCAAATCCCCACAAAACCAACACTTGAAAATCACAATTTGTTAATTTTATTTTGATGTCAATTCACTGACTGTATTTGGATGAGTAATCCAACTTTCTTTTTCAGTAAGCAATAATCACTCAGCCGTATCGTCAAGCTGTACAGTCAATATCTAAATTCTTATTGGTCTGGTTCAATATTTTATCGATCAAATCAACAGTGCTTCAAGTCATTTTTTTTCTCTCTAAATAGCTTATATGGGTTTCTGTCTTGAACGAAAATATACTTTTCACCTCAAAATTTACATCCATACAGAATAAAGATTAGATTTTGATGAGTTATCAGGTTTTATTTGCAAGTGCTGGTTAGAAGAGATTTAAGTAATTTTCAATTTTGGTAACGAAATGATATCGGTCACAAAACCACTGTAAACCAACAGGAAGTACTAGACAACCGTTTCGTCCCAGTTTGAAATTCTTCAGTAACACGCACTCCGGTTAGCTGGTTGACCTTTCAGTCACTTGAAGAGCTGTCAACAGCCTCTCAATTCTAACTTCTTCCGATTCATGGTATCTAGATCCTCTCCTAGTCAATGTCAATACCGAGTATTGGTTCTCGTACCCAACTTCGTAAGCCCCGCTGGTCACGAATTCCCACTAACACTACTTGCAATCCCCTCCTGTTGTCAATGATTAGTGATAGCTAGATTAAGTTCCAAGCGTTGGTTCACAGGGGTTTTATTGATTCCAAGTGTGATCATGAACAACTGAAAACCTCCAGGGGTTAGTGGACAGCTGTTTTTTCTCAGTAGCTGAATGGTTAATAAGCTCGCCTTGTAATCTTAAGGTGCTGAGTGAAATATTTATGTGCGCCAGTGGCTCAGTGTTAGAATGTTCACAAACTCCTAGTGGGTGGGAGTTCAATTCCCTTGCAAGATACTTCTAAACACCGCTTAGCCGGTAGCGACTTCGATAAAGGGAGAAGGTTGGGTGTGAGGCTGCAAACTACACCTACAAAAAGACACTACCGTTGCTGAAACTCCAAACCTCACGGTTGAAGCCCTGTGGTCAAATAGAAGAGCGAAGAAGTGAATTCACTATCACAAATGGCTGATAGATGGTTCATAAAATTAACGCTGAGAATAGGATTGGTTTATATAAGTTACGTTACCATGTGAAATGTTATTCATCCTATGGGGAGCTTGATAAAGTTGTTGACTTGGCCTAACAGAGTTCATTTATTATTTTTTATTGTTGTTTTAGACAAATTTATGCTGTTGAGGAAATAATTTCAATTACTCATTGACTTCTCTGCCTCACGGTGATAGTGTTAAGGACCTACGCAAATCCTTAGATTGACATTTAAAACAATATTTCACGATTCTTCATTGGCGGATCCAGTAATCTGGATTTCTGATACCCTTCTGTGTAGCATGCAGTGAAAATATACAACTAACGTCAGTATCTGTTCCCAAACGTCTCAGTTGAAACGTTCTTAGCCAAACAAGAATTTATCATAAATATTTTACTTATTTTTACGAGTTGATCACGGATTGATATCAGTTAGAGAACCATTGAAAACCAGTATTGGAGTACTGGAGAGCTGTTTCATCAGTCTAGTTTGGGAATCATCGGCAGTATGCACCCATGACAGTGGGGTTTGAACCCAGGACCTTCCGGTTGCTAAGCAGAAGTTAGAATTCACGCACTGGCCACTGAATTGGGTCCCAGTGGCTGAATGGTATACGAGCCAGCTTTCTTTGTAACCGGAAGTTCTTGAGTCCGAACCCCACTGTCGTGAGTCCGTTACTGCCGATGATTCCCAAACTAGGACAACAGAAACAGCTGTCCAGTACTCCAATACTGGTTTTCAATGGTTTTTTAACTGATATCAGCCCATGATCAACTCGTGAAAACAAAACTAACCCTTACAAACCAACTATAGAAAATTGTTAATTATTACCTAAAATTGTAAATACCTAGTCTATAGATGTTATGAACTCCCTGGGATAACTTGACCATAGAGTCTGATTGAATCATAATATAAAAATTATTTAGCACCATCTATTTATTTAGCTTTCAGATTGTTAACCTGTGCTTACGTTTAACCCACCGGCAATCGACTCCAGAACACTGGAGTCCACTGAATGAGAATCACAGAATTTCTCATTGTTTGATTTTATGAACAAGCTAAGATTATTTGAAATAAACGAGAAAAAAGATTCCCCTGTCACAGCTCAATATCCTGGAACACCCAGTCGACTTAGAACACCAAGTAAAACCACAAAAGAACTTCAAAGTTTCAGGAATTCATCACGAACTGGGAGTACTGGACAACTGTCCTATCCTAGTTCCGGACCCTTCATCAGTACGCACCTACTGAGGTTTGGATACAGGACCTTCTGGTTACAAGGCGAGCTCGTAGACCACTGAGCCATTGGTACCCAATCTAATGGCCAGTCGATGAGTTCCAACTTCTGCAAATTCATTACATGGCGAAACCACTAGTGGGTCCTAGTGGCCCAATGTTCTACAAGGTTGCACTATAACCAGAGAGTTCTGGATTCAAACCTCAGTGAGTGCGTACTGCTGAATAGTCCGGAACTAGGATGAGACGGCTGTCCAGTACTCTCAGGTTTTCCAGTGATCCTTTAACCAATGTCAGTTCATGATGAAATCCTGTAACCAATCAATCAATAGATTACGTCACTCAACCTACTCATTTAAGCTTATTCTAGTTTCTACCCGATTAACGCTTCCTACACTACGTAATTTGTTATCTGAAGAAATTACAATTCTAATGACACATTGTTGGAAATATTCCTTTTGTTGCTAAGGGAAATTTACCATGTACATCAATACGATTGTACAGGTTGAGAACGATATCACCGAAAAGATTAACTCCTCATTGAACGTCGTTTCTTTTTTATATGACTAAATGGAGATCTTTAAGTTGTCTTCTTACATACTGTTAATGTTCACAACTGTTGGTAGCTATAAAGACCAAGGCTTAAATTCAGCCCATCTTATCGATTACTCGCAGATAAACACTACAACTCTTTAAAGTGACCAAGATCTTATTAAAAGTCAATCTGAACGAAGAATATTCTTTTCAATAATTTCCCTTCAGGTTCTTACAGTTATAATATATAATATATACTGTCGTTACAATAAAGGCCAGTTATGCGCGGCGGATACATTTTTAACGTAGAATAATAGATTAGTTATGGGGTGTCAAAAGTCTTATCACGTACGGTTCGCTTACGTCTCCTAAACATAACTGAAGCTGTTGCAATAAAATCGAATTAACCGGAACTTTGTATCCAAAAAGAACACGTCCAGACGCTGTTCCTACTGTGGCCAAACTTGGATTGATGATCCTTCTCCTCACCAAGAGTGCTCCTTCCCCTTAACCCTCTTGGTGTTTTTTTCCTTCGCTTATTATTACAAATATTATTATTACTACTATTATTATTCGTCATAATTTATGCCTTTCATGCAAACATTCTCTCAATACTATCGAATTTTCCATTTATTAAGCTTGAATTACAAAGATTGAATGCTCTTTATAACCAGAAGTTTCTTTCATGTAAATCCCCATCAAATATGTGGAAGTTATTAAGGGAAATCACAGGTGGTAAGCAAATGATGAATGATATTTCTGTAGATGTTAACATGCTTAATGAATCCTTCATATGTATCCCAGCAAATGTTATGATTCCTAACTCAAATAGTGTAAACAATGACTGCTTCTCATGCTTTAACACGAATGATGTCCTCAAGTGTCTTCAATCTCTCAAGCCTACTCAGTCCCTCGGTCCTGATGGTGTTCCTGCTGTTATCCTTAAGAAGTGTGCCGACATCTTGTGTTCACCGCTAACTGAGATTTTCAACGAGTCGTTTTCCAAAAGTATTATACCTGAATCATGGAAAAATATCAAGATCGTTCCAGTGCCTATTTTTTATTTTTGATTACAGCTTGATTCCACACTGTATTATTGGTACAAGTATGGAATTTTCAGCGTGGATATCGGTAGCCCAAATTTCGCAGGCCGACCATAGATATCAGGTGTGCGTCGGCGTGGGCTCGAACCCCGGACCATATGCATGGTCGGCGAGAGTCCTAACCACTGTGCCACCGACGCACAATCAACAAAAGGACCTAATGTTAAGTTTAGACCCATTTCAATTACCTCACCCTTTTTGAAAGTTATGGAAAGACTTATTTTACTTAATCTTGATCCCTCTTTAAAACCTTTCAACGACCCCAACCAGTTTGCTTATAAACATAGTAGGAGTACGTTAGATGCCGCTGTCGTCCTCCACCATAGCATAGTCTCTAGTTTAGATAAAGGAGCTAAATATGTTCGCTGTGCCTTCCTTGATTACACATCTGCATTTGACTCTGTTCCCAGGTCTCTCTTGCTAAGTAAGCTTGCTGCAACACAGGCTGAAAGCTGGACAAATAAGTGGTTGCATTCCTATTTTTCTGAAAGGAAGCAGTACACCGTCTACAATGGAAAATCCTCCACTACCTCACTTACTTTAGCTGGTGTTCCTCAAGGTGCTGTTCTTTCTCCCTTTCTGTTTTCGTTTTTCTTACATGACTTGCCTCATTCTGATGTAGCCACTTTTGTTAAGTATGCCGATGACCTCTCGGTTTCTATGCCTGTCAACTCTCAGTCAGATTGTTCCAAATTAAATAGCTTTCTGTCGGAAATTAGTCAGTGGTCCTCTTCAAACGGACTTAAGCTTAATCCGTCTAAATGTCAGGTAGTCAATTTCACTTTCAGACGTAAATGTGACCTACAGCAACTAGTTAGCTCACATGGCCCCACTCTCATTGACGGCACAGAGGTTGAAAATACATCTTATGTCAAGTACCTTGGGCTGAGTTTTTCCACCGATCTTTCCTGGTCTTCCCACATCTTGCTAGTTACTAGAAAGATGTTTCGCTTAACGTTCTACATTAGGAAATTTAGGCAGTCTGGCATAAAGCAGTCTTTACTTTCTCAGTTTGTAAATTCTTGTATTCTACCCATCCTCCTTTACTGCTCCCCATTAGTCTTTCCTGGACTACTTAAGAAAGACTTTGCTTCGCTGAGAAGGGCACTAAAAGCTGTTAGTAGGGCAAGTGGGATATCGTTAAACCAACTGGTGAACACTATTGTAGATAGACATATTATGTCATGTAAGAAACTAGCGAATACAATATTGTCGGACCCCGAGCATCCTCTCTATACGCATCTATCTCCTTGCATTTCATCTGGAAGAACTAGAAGCAGCTACAGGAGGCTATATGCTAGGACTACCAAATACAAAAACTCCACAATACCATATCTGGCACAGCTGTTATGTGATGAGAAATCCGTTAGGTATGACACGATAAACTTACTGCGGCACTCTAACAAATAGTCCCATTAGTTTTTGTTTTCCTTTCCTCGTTACTATCACACTGTTGTTCTCATCTAGTACCACACATCAACTTTATATTTCAAATCCTGTGTTGCATTGTTTGAAATGAAATACTCTACGTTGTTTTTTTTTTTCTTAATTTTTAATATTTATTTATTTATAACTAATTTATTTTATTTTTATTTATTTATCTTTGATTTTTAAAAATCTTATATAATTTATGAGGTAATTAGATGCAATATACTGTAATGCACGCTGAAAATTCCATACCTGTACCACAAATACTGTTTGGAATAAAGCTGTTATTATTATTATTATTATACTTTCCGGACTTATTATTAGTGATGACATTATCTCTTTTCTCAATATATGCCTCCACCTGTTTCATTTAACATATTCGTTATTTCATTATGAACCTCTCATTGCAGTCTTACTATCTCCTGTTTAATACAGACCATTTTGTACTAGCCACTCACCTGACACCTTTTATAATCTTGAACTGATTTGTCAGTTTTCCTACCCCATACTCTACAAATCTCTTATGACTAATCACTACCATTGTCTCCCACTGCACAATATTTTGTAATCGATTTCAGCCTAGCACGACGTTTGTCCCACAAATGCGACTATTGATTTTGACACCCCATAACTAATATGCTATTCTACGTTAAAAATGTATCCGCCGGATAACTGGCCCTTATTGTAGCGACAACAGTTATATTTTATAATTGTAAGAACCTGAAGAGAAGAAATTATTGAAAAGTATATCCTTCGTTCAGATTGACTTTTAATTCATGCGATATGGGAATATTTTACACTGTCAAGATCCTATCGGCTAATAAATATGCCCGGTGAAGTGCAGATGGACTGGACACATCCAAGTGGCAACACGCACACATATACACACAACAGAAATCAACGAGTTGTATATCCATGAGTGACATGGAGAAGATCATGTTTGAAGGTGATGAAAGCTTCCGTGTAGTCGTGAAGCCACCTACCTGACAGTAGTGATACAGAAACCAGTGTAGAGTAAAGATGTACAATGAAGGTTCCAAGTTCTACTCATAACAGAAGGAATGAATTATATACATATATGTTATATAAATAAAAATATTTCCACTATTTTTTTTCTAAAACTTACATCATCTTTATTATCCAAATTTGAGGTTTTCAAATAGGATTTAATGAATGCAATTGAACCGGATTCTTTACACTTTTCTAGTGCTATTAACAAATTTGTAATTAACACAGAATCTTTGCTTGTTCTATTCATTTCAACTGGATCAATAATAAACTATTCGCAGTTGTTTAAATTGAGCATGAGCGGGAAAAACGGAACAAAACAAAACAAAAAGTGAAAGTTTAATTCAAAAACTGGAAACGAAAATAAATGAGGGAATTTTTAAAAAATGTAGAAACGTAGAGTAAGACAGTGAGAATAATTTCATCATAGGGTAGATTTATTTATTGAAAATAAAATCACACAGATATATAGTGTTCTTAACTTACCATTGACTGACTGACTGACTGCTTTCAACACAGAACTTTGCACCGATGTGCAACAGTTCGAGTCTTGAGGATCCCAACCAGGAAGTCTACACCTTTCGATGTGTCTGGCTTAAACTAACTGTTGTGAATTTCATTTACAGATGAAACGATGTTTTGGTTTGATAACTAATGGCTCCTTTCCGACCTGACCCTATGTCAGCTAACATTGCCCTTCGATGAAGGCAGGCAATGGCTAGGCATGCGTAACACATGTCCTAATCATCTGAAACGGTGAAAGTTTATTACCTCGTCAATGGATTTCTCCTCCTTACCTAGCACTTGAGTGATGCCTCACCTCAGTGTTATTATTATTATTATTCCCTTGCCTTCCGATTGGGAAATAGGGCTTCAACAACACCTTTCTACTTTGTTCTGCTTTCTGCAGTCCTCTTCATCTGGGTCCACAACTGCACAAACTCTCTCATCTCTTCCTCACGCGATCTCTTCCATGTCACTCTCGTTCTGACGACCCACTCATCCCTTTCTATTTGGATTCTACTTGAGCGATGGCCTGGCTTGCTATGTCATTCGGCGGCTTCCTCAATTTATACCAGACCCATCTCTGCTTTCTCCTACATACTTGTTGAGCGATTGGCTCTCGCCTGTTGGTTTTTTCCCACAGTTTCTTGTTGCTTATTCTTTCCGACCGGCAATTTTATCTCCAGTATGGAGCTAGAGAATGGGACAGCTGTTGATGAAAGTCTGCAACCTGTTGGAAATCCTTTTCGTGACACACTGGTCAACTTTCTGACCGGTATAGAAGAACCCTATTATACCACTTCACATGGGGGATAGAACACAGGCATCTATGACCAAAGGCAGTTATCCTTTTAATGTCTTCCACTTTAAATGGCCAGGTCTCACAGCCATAAAGAAGGATGGAGCGGACTGCTGAGTGGTACATATGCCCTTTGGGCGACAACTAGCTGGATATCACGTCTACGCTAGAGGCGGTGTAAACTGGCATAAATGAAACTAGCCTTCTGTGTGTGTGCTGAGGTTTCGTTATCAGTTACTGATGGTATTTTGAGGACAATTTATTGCCACTCATAACCATATCAAGCTACTCACTGACATAAATTTTAAATATTCAAGTGTTGGCTTGCAGGGATTTGACTGGCTACTACAGGGTTTCATTATGAGCTGAGATTAGTTAGAGCACCATGGAAAAGCCTGTACTGGAATACTGGACAGCTAATGATATATGTCTGATAGCCCACAAACTAGAAGAAATGCAAGTGAAAAGTAACAATTTGGCAGAAGAAGCATCAAAGATAGGACTTCAGGTGGAAATAGAGAAAACAGAGGTGATGAAGATTCCTGGCCAACCGCAACAGAAACAGCAACAGCAACAACAGACAGCAATCAGCATTAATGGGAGGAACCTGAAAGAAACACCCTCATTTACCTACCTGGGAAGCATCATTTCAACTACAGGCAAACATAACTGACGAGGATATCAAAGTAAAAGAAGGCAAGCTTTCATTTTTCGTAAACCTATGTGGAGGTCAACAGTACTCAGCATGAAAAATAAGATCTGGATTTTCAACTCCAATGTGAAGTCAGTGCTACTTATTATACGGATCAGAGATTTGGCGCTGCGCCGCGTCACGAAGGGAACTTCAAACCAGCTACAAACCTTCATCAACAACTGTTTTCGCTCAATACTACTCAAGATCAGATGGCCAGAAAAGATCAACAACAGGGATGGATCTCTGGCAATGAACGAACCAACCCAGAAGGAGCGGGTTGTGGGACAAATATGCAGGAAGAAATGGAGGTGGATTGGCCATACTTTGAGAAAACAAACCATCAAGTGATATCCATCACACGCCAGGCCATCGCTCAAGTGGAACACAAATGGGAAGCGGTGAGTTAGTTGGTCGTCAGTGCAAGGGTAACATGGAGGAGGTGATGCGAAGAGGAGATGTAAGCATGTGGGCAGACGTGGAGCAAGGTGATGAAAAGGTTGGCAGAGAACTGAATGCAATGAAGTCGTGTGTCTGAAGCCCTATGTTCCTCTAGGAATTAAGGGGAACAATGATAATTATTATGGATGCACTGCGATTGCTGAATTTTGTTCTAAACTTTACATCTCCCTAGGATCAATCATTCCAGGCTTAGTTAAAGTCTTATTTTCTCACACTCTGGCTTATATTTATTTTATTTTTATTATAGCTTGAAACCACACAGTAGTTTTGGTACAAGTATGGAATTTTCAGCATGTGATATCGATAGCCCAAATTTTGCAGGTCGATCATAGATATTAAGCATGCGTCGGCAGGGAGTCGAACTCCTAACCACTTGCATGGTCGACGAGAGTCCTAACCGTTGTGCCTCACACTTATTACAAGGTATTTTGGGTCACAATAGGCAGTCACAAACACCATAGAGTTTGTAGGCTTAAATGTCACTGTAGTTCTTGTTCTATTAAGCACTCAATTTAGCAAGGATTTCAGATGTCTTTTCTTTATATGGGAAAAAATTGCAGATGCTCTAATTTCTTTCTTATTTATATCATGGTCAGTAGTTTCAGAAGTGTTTTTCATTTTCTTATGAGATTTTTTGACCTTCCTAATGAATGTTTTGTGCGACAGTTATTCAACAACAGAGAATGAGAATAATTTTTGTAGGCGATAAGATGAATTCGTGTTATGCTTGTGGTGAGAGCAGGCCGTGAGAAAATATGAGCAAGGCTGATTCAACAACCAATCACAGCAAGGTTAACGTGGCAAAATATGATTCGCAGATAGAGAACTCTATTTGTCAAGGAGTCCCAAAACAACCAATCGGAAGCCTGCGTTTGTCTGCTTAACTTCTGATAAACAACCAATCAGATGACTGCGCTTGTCTACTTGCATAAGCTGTAATAATGTATGTGAAATATATATAAATACGTGTTGATTTTCATAATAAAACGATCTGTTGCCTGGCCCTTGTCTTCTGTTGTTACATGCTTATTACGTCATCATCGTACAGTCTTGAAAATAAAATACGTAACCAACCATCATGACGATTCCAGTAAAGAAAATTTTCTTTTCGACGAAGTCATCAACTGGGAAGGTAAAAAACATTCGTGTATTTATAGTGAATGAGTGAAAAAGCCACAGAGCTATTCCCGATCAAGGGTCAAATCAATAAAATTGCAAATATTTTAACTGAACAGACAGTAGAGTGAGATGTTGAAAACGGAGATAGTATATCAATTATACAGGAATAATAAAATTATGATCTAAAATGCAGATATTCTTATACTCTAGGGATGGGAATGTTCTAGAATATAAAGGTGGACAGACAAAGTACCTTAAGATTACTTTGAATTACTGAAGCTATCACAACACGAAGAATGAAGCTTCAGTTATTTGTTCAAAAAAAGATTACTGCTAACTTATTACTCCCGTCGGTAACCACAGAACCCTTCAATTTAAATCCATCGAAACTTCATTATATTAAAGGTTTTTTGTTGATATTAAATAGTTGGAGGCGATCGACCAAAAGAAGCCATGCACCTAGGTTTCGTACTAGTTGGCACTCGTCAGCAAGGTGTATCTGTAGCCTTGAGGAAACTCGTGATCCTTCTGCGATTGGAACGCGCGTCACCGCTTCCTGACGATTGCCTCCAAATATATAATATCATCAAATCAACGTGCATCGTGATGGCGAGCTACCTAGAATGGAGGCCAGATTGCAAACCTGACTGGCTGACAGAATTCAATCTGCACCAAAGAAGGGACTAGACACGTCACACTAGTTACTCGTGTCTAATCAAAATACGCACTACAGTCCTACAGGAGGTCAATTGCGAGCCTGAATAGCTCAGTAGTAAAGTCTCTGACTGCAGCACTGGCTGGTGACGCGGGTTCGAATCTCAGAAAGGACATTAGTTCCTTCAAGGTTGCAGATAAGCCTTGCTGATAAGTGCTGACTAGCACGAAACCTAGGTCCAAGGCTTCCTGTGGCCGACTGCCACCAACTATCTAATATCATAAAGTTAGGCTTTATTTTATTTTGAGTTACTTTTCACATATGATTAGACGTCATTTCCAAATGTTGACAACAAAGAGACTAGAAGTTCCACTATGGCTTGGTCGCATTCATTATGGTACAGGTGACATTCTATGTTACAGCATTCCTCTTCGAGAGATGTTAGCTGATATAGCGTTCGGTTAAAAACTAGTTAGAGATAGTCAATTCACTACCTACTATCACTTCTTGAAGTCTTTGGCTAATAGTTTGAGCCATGTAGACTGCCTGGCGTTAAAATATGACTGGTGGATAATATCTCTGAAATGGCTCAAAGTCATTTTCAGTAGCCCATAAGCATTCACGAGATTCTTTAAATTCTGATTCTTCCGCTTGTTTCTACTTTTGTTTTTTTAAGGTTTATGCGTGCTTTTGTGAAGTTTGGTGACGTAAACTGTCGCATCTTTCTGTAAAGCTTGGTCACACAGATGGTCATATCTGTGTCATCCAGTGTAGAAATCAAGGAGAGCTTCTGGTACACTTTTGGGTGTAACTGTTCTCTGTGCAGAAATGTGTCATCAGTTAACACATAATCATCTAACTCTAAGACCCGCATCACCCAGTGCTGCAGTCAGAGACGTTACCACTGAGCTGTTCAAGCTCGCGATTGACCTACTGTAGGACTGTAGTGGGTATTTTCATTGGACACTAGTGCTTAGTGTGATGTGTCTAGTCCTTTTTTGGTGCAGACTGAATTCTATCAGCCAGTCAGGTTTGCAATCTGGCCTCCATTATAGGTAGCTTGCCGTCACGATGCACGTTGATTTGAAGATATTAGATAGTTGGATGTAATCAGGCTTGCAGATACGCCTTGCTGACGAGTCCCAACTAGTACGAAACCTAGGTTCAAGGCTTCCTGCCAACTGCGTCCAACTATCTAATATCATCAAATCAATGTGCATCATTGGTGTCACAGCGGTTAGGACACTGGCCAACCATGCACATGGTCTGGGGTTCGATCCCGACGCACTCCTTTACCTCGCTAAGTCAGAAATAATGGTAGTGAAGAGGAAAGGTTGGGCATGAGGCTAGCAACCCCATCCTGTAAAATTAAACACTACCGCTACAGAAACTTCAAGCCACTAGCTTGAAGCCCTATATTCCACTGGGAACGTGAAAGATAAAAAATGTGCACCGTGATGGCGAGCTACCTAGAATGGTGACCATTATTGCAAACCTGACTGATAGAATTCAATCTGCACCAAAGCATGGACTAAACACGTCACACACTAGTTGCTAGTGTCTAATCAAAAGTGTTTTTTGTATTTCTCAATGAATGAAAAACAAAATGATATTGTTGTGTTGACCAACATTTCGCTATTTAATGCTGCTTATAGCTTTATCAAAGTAGTAATATTAAACTAGAATTTACAAAATCTCAGCTTATATATATAACAACTTTATCATCGTCCCACATCAGCATGGGGTAATTGTGTTAACATCGTTGTCAAGTTGGCCAATGGGTAAAGATAACCAAACCAGGTGTAGACTGTTAGATTTGATAAGTGTATAAAATTATGCAAGAGCAGCGTGTGTTTACATCATCATGAAATTGCTTATCAGATTCGTGCGGATTTTGTTGTTGTAGCCAGGTCGAATTCTGTTTTAGTCCATCATCCCTAATGACCAGACAATTTGAATTCAATTTGATATGAATTTGTTCTCATATTAGACGTTCTTTGTGACTTCTGAAATGCTGCTTCTGAATTATTTCAGTATTGTAGACCTATGGCTGATGATTTTTCAAGCGTTTGTAGTTCAAACGGATTTCTCTGTGGTCGAATAGAGGCGGCTCTACTGTGTTCATTTCTTCCGATTTTAATTTCTCACAATAGGATTAAATAGTGAAATTTTTATTTTTTTTATTTTTTTTTATTACAGCTTGATTCCACACTGTATTTTTGGTACAAGTATGGAATTTTCAGCGTGGATATCGGTAGCCCAAATTTCGCAGGCCGACCATAGATATCAGATGTGCGTCGGTGCGGGCTCGAACCCCGGACCATGTGCATGGTCGGCGAGAGTCCTAACCACTGTGCCACCGACGCTCTACTGTGTTCATTTCTTCCGATTTTAATTTCTCACTAATAGGATTAAATAGTGAAATGTCACCAAAACACAATAAATATCGTTTCGTTTTTCATTCATGCATTAGGAAATACCAAAACATTTTTAATAAAATGAATATTATAACCCAAAGCCCAGATGTTTTCAAACTGTTAAAAGTCAACTTGGTTTGGACAGATATAACCATCGAAACTTCATTACACATTTTTATTATACAACCCGATGGTTAAAATCACCTAATCCCGTAAAAATTTTTATAAATCTCTTAGTTATCAATCTCGTCCTTCATTTTGTCTGGTTTACTGTTGAATGATTACGTAACCACCTCCTCGATATATTCTTTCCCTCATAGTGTACAACTTGTAACGGAATAATCGAATTGAAAATCCCTCTGTGAACTTTCCATTCATAATAATGATACCTGTTGTAATATTTACCATCCCTGACTTGATAATTACTACCTTTTATTCCCTCTAAGCTACTTATATCATTTATCTGACGTCTATATGTCTCCTTTCTAACCTCATCCTAATTATCTGTCTATGTTCTTGTCTGATCCTTAATTTTGGTGCTTCTTTTGTGTTCTGCTGTTCGCCTTGAATGAGGTCAAGGTTACTCCATGCGTAGTGTTTGCTTGACCTTGAACTGTCTACCAGAAACATGATTATTCCGTCTGATTCTTGCTGAGACAGAGATAGTGAGGGAGAGAGAGAGGGAGTTTTGATCCCCACCTAGTTGGAAATGTTCTGCGTAATTCTCAGGTCATTTATAGTTGTATTTGATCAATTATGTATTTTGTACCAGATAACCTTATGGACTATATATCTGCTGAAGAGGATTGTTGGGGTAGTTTTGTATTTTTGATATTAGTTACTGTTGTCGGACAGAATCACAGATCCTATCGGATCAAAGTGTGTTTCACATATATTACTGGAGAAATTTTCAGCTGTATCTGGTCTAGATTACTAGCTCGCTAGTTTTGTAGCCGGGACGTGCTGCTAACAACCCCACCCCCCCAAAACTTAACCAAATTGCGACAGAAATTTCAACGCATAAATATATTAAAAATTCTAAACATATAAACAATAACTTTATTTTTCGCTGGAATCGGGGAAGGGAAATGACGCAAGCTGGCGAAAGCCTTCGGGAAGCCAGTCAGCTGATGTGCCTTCTTTCGATGAAAGCAAAAATAAGGATGGGGACGTGGAACGTTCATACAATGTACGAAACTTGAAAGGCTGCCCAGGTAGCCGCAGAAGATATAGAGAAGGTATAGAATAGAAGTGTTGTGAATGTGCGAGAGCAGATGGAACGGATGTGGAAGGTGCCAACTTCCAACGAAAACTTGTTGTTGAACACTATCCGGTTTGGTTAATCAAAGGCGAACGTAGAACTGCAAAGTCGTCTATTTGTGATCACCTGTTAGAGTCTGGTCATTTAGCCCCACGTGATTCATCCTTCAAGGTTATCTAGATGGCAGAATCGAATCGCTCCAAAAGTTTACGTTTTCTTCACTTATGCATAGCTAGCCGAAGCTTTAGCTATACATGAACAGAAACCTAAATTATGTGTTCAAAAACGTTTTGTCAAACCCCTTTCTTTACCTTGGTCATAATAAGGTTCTTTCTAGTTTTTATTTTATTTTATTTTACCACTTGAATTCTTTCCACTTCACTTCACATCTTCATTCTTATCGTAATCGTAATCCTAATTTTTTAAAATTTTTAGACAACACTTGACATTTTTGATATCAATTCACTTATAAAACTATCTTTAATATTTTTGTAATTTATCCACTTCAACTCTACGCCTTATAACATCTTAATTATCGTTATTATTATCACATATATATGTATATTGACTGAGCAATTATTTAGTGCCACTTAATAACCTTTTTCTGTAATATAAATACGAAAAGAAATTTCTTCGCTGAACAAATCGAACTGTGTTTTTACTTATGAATAAATGGGTATTTTTCATGACCAACTGGAGAGACAATAATCTATTCCGGTCACTCAGAGGACAATCATGAGCACACCGAGGGAGTGGCCGTCATGGTGTCACCAACAGCAGCCAAAGCTGTCATGCAGTGAAAACCAATCTCCTCCAGGATAATGACAGTCAGCTCAAATTAGGTCACTGGGTGACATCGCGCATCAGGCCATCGCTCGAGTGGAACCAGGACGAAAGGGAAGCGGCGAGTGGGACGTCAGTGCAAGGATGACATGGAGGAGATCGTGTGAAGAGGAGTTGAAACTGTATGGACTAACACGGATGCAGGTGAAAAGTAGAGGAGAAGACAGAAGCAAGTGGAGACGTGCAGTTGAAGCCCTATGTTCCACTAGGAACCTAAGGGAGCAATAATAATAAGTGGGGTGACGGGGAACAGGAAGAAGGGCACACCCCCGACTTTCTGAAAATGTACTGAAAAGCTGTTGGAAATATTCTTTGTGACTCGCCCGCCAAGTTTCTGATCCGTATAGAAGAACTGACTGACTTGACGTTGTTTGTATTGAAAATCCGACCGAATTTTGTTGTTGATGCTGAGTGACGAAGATTGACAGACCAATTTCAGGTTGATGAATGTGTTTCTCGCCTTCCCGATTCTCGCTCGATTTGACATCCTCTTCCGTTCCTAGTACCTGTAGTTGTGACAATGCTCCCTAGATAAGTGAGTGAATGAAGTAACCTGTTTCAAATCTCTCCCGTTGATGGTGATTGACGCTGGATGTTTCTGCTGCTGTTGTTGTTGTTGTTGTTGGCTGGTTATTTTCATAGCCTCCGTCTTGTCTATGTTCACCTGGAGTCCTGTCTTCGACGGCTGCTTCTTCGACCAGTTTGTCGGTTTTTGATTGTAAGTCACCCCCGTTAGTGCAGTGTAATGCTGCTTTTCTCTTTTGTTTCTATGATTTGAGTTGAACTCAGTATATTGTCACACAATTTATGAGTCACTCATCATCTTACTCACCTCTTGTCACTGTTACGTAACCCCTTCACCATTGTATGCGTACATTTACTTTGATTGGACACTAGTATCTAGTGTAATGTGTCTAGTCCTTTCTTTGGTGCAGACTGAAATACCCACTACAGTCTTAGAGGAGGTCAATCGCAAGCCCGAATAGCTCAGCGGTGGTAACGTCTCTGACTGCATCCCTCAACGGGTCACGCGGCTTAGAATCTTAGAAGGAACATGAGTTCGTTCAAGGTTGAAGATACGCCTTGCTGACTAGTGAGTGCCAACTAGCACGAAGCCTAGGTCAGCAAGGCTTCCAGTGGCCGACTGCCTTCAACTCTCTAATATACATTTACTTTCTTTAAACTTCAACTGCTTGTATAAAAGCTAAATAAGCGTGATTTTCTGAGCAGTGTTCATTAATTCCAGAACCTACTGTCGACTGACATTATGTAAAATTTGCAAGTATGTTGAAACCTTTTCTGTACATGAACTCAATAATTATAATTTATTTAGGCTGTAAGCAGCAGCAGCAGCTGATGAGAACCCAGCAAAATAAACAAAGGATGCTATCATATTATTTTGCAGAAACTATCTTTGTTCTTACTTTACTGAAATGCCAAGAACCAGTGGCTGCAGATAATCGATAATGTGGTGGTGATGAATTCACTGTCTATTATCTCCTATAACAATTAAAACCTCTATTATTTCTCCATGTTACTATTTCTTCTCTCTCAGATTTATGCTTATCACCAATTTCCGAATCTCTTTTGTCTTCCATCAATAGAGGAATACATATCAGTTTTTTTTGTTTGAATCGAAGAGTATTTGGTTCGAGTCTCAATGGCAACACCATCATCACGGATTGCTTGTACATTTGTGTAACCAAACCCAAATACGACAAAATGTTCATGCTGGATTCTACTGGCAGTCACCAACCCTCGAATAAATAATAGCAGTGTTAATCCTCATACATCGTTGGAGCGTCAATACCAGGAGACGACATGTTAACAGAAGCCGAACATTTAGGTTCAATCAATCAATGGAAAAAGCCGAAATTGATGCATAGCAACATCTGTAGTTAAGCCAAACATTTTTCGTGTAAAATCTGCAGCTACTGACGTTATATGAGTAGTCATTATCAGATAAACTAAAAATAATAGTGAAATAGTTTACACCAATGTAAAATCCATTAGATTTTGATATAACATCATTCTGTGTTTCCCGGGATAGATAATTTATTTGTAAAATATATATTAATCGTGAATAAAAGACGGAAGGGAACAGCACTACTGGAGCATACACGACCAAACTTGTAGATATTAACCCACTTTATTGTGTAGGATAAGTTTAAACTACCACTGATAGTTAGTATAAAGTACTGATGACATATGATTAACAAGACTACTAGAGTATTCACATGAAAGAACTTTACTCAAGTTGAAAATGCATGCATCTAAAAACAGAGGTACGTACTTAAAACAGTGTGTGTTTTTACTGGGTTACTTATACGCAATCCAGAATGCATGTTCTATCCTGTTTGTGAGCCATTAGAGCTACAAGTACAAGTTACTCGCATTGAGTGATGGTATTCTTACTGATAGTCACACCTAGCACCCAAAATCTTTGAAACGCTAAATCTCTATCCTCAAGGCCAACGGATTATTAGATCTACTACGTCTTACGCAATGGATATCAGCACCTGTTCAAGTAATTCTGTAATTTCCTATTAGTTGTTTTAGCGGGAAACAGGACTTCAAATGAACACACAAAGAGGACGGAGGTGCTGAACATACCCAACGATCAAAAACAACAAGAACCAATCACTATTAACTAGGGGAATTAGAATGAATGATGTTATCTCTTCCATTTATCTATAAAGCATGCTGTACGGACCAGGATGTCAGGACTAGCCAGGATAGAAAAGTAAGACAAAGCTTCATTAATATGAAATGACTGCTGACATCTGCCTCACTTAGGATTAGGGACAAAATTCAGGTGTGAAGTCAGCCATTGCTTCTATATTTCTTCAGAAATTCGCCTCACTTGTGATGAAAAACAAACTTTCATCAACAACTGCCTTCATTCGCTCTATACTGAAGTCAGGGTGAGTGACCAGAATGAATAAGTAGCAGATAACGAACCAATCAATAATCTATTGTTTTTATGAGTTTGATCACGCACGGATTGATATCGGTTAGAGAACCAGTGAAAACCAACAAGGAGTATTGGACAGCCAGCTGTTTCATCAGTCTAGTTTGGGTTCGAAAAATAAAATTAATCCTCATAAGCCAACTATAGAAAATTAATCTGATGCTCGCTAGTGACTTGCTACAGAACCGAGCTTCCCGGGGTTCTAGTGAGAAGTCGTGACCAGTGAGGTCCATCCAGATGTCACGTGTGAGGATGGACGTCCCACTGACGACACTGATTGGTGCCAGTCACGCTAAATCACGAATTGGTAGAAGTAACAATTCATGGGCTAGCCACTGAATCGGGTGCCACCCAGTGGCTGAATGGTAACCGGAAGGTCCTGGGTTCGAACTGTAGTCAGTGCATACTGTTGACAATTCTCAAACTAGGATGAAACAGCTCTCCATTATTCCCTGTTGGTTTCCAATGGTTCTCAAACTTATATCAATCAATCCGTGGTCAAACTTGTAAAAACAAATTTAATCCTCACAAAACAATTCTTGAAAATAATCTACTGCACAGAAAATCTACCGAAGGAATCGGAGATAGACTGAACGTACACTCCAAGGAGACATTCAAGTAACATCACACGTCAGGCCACCGTGCTTGAGTGAAACACGAATGAATGCGAAATGATGAGTTTAACTCTGAACCTAGCAGGAATGTATAAGGAGGAGGTGATGGAATCTTATGAACAATCGTGGAGTCAGCTGAAGAGCACCGGAGAAAACGTAGTGAAATCAAGATGTATTGCTGGAGAACTATGTTCCACCCAGAGACCAAGGAATTGATGTTAACGATGATGGTGACAATAGTAATAATTTCAATAAGTAGTATGTATCTAAAAACTTTAAATAATATATCTTTATTAATAATTTCACAATTCCAATTGTAGCATTAAGAATACAATTTTCAGCGAAGAGACTCCTTTCAACAATGAATTTATTTTCAAGTATTGGTTTTGTAGGGATTTTGTTTGATTGTATGGAGGATTTCATCATGAGCTGACATCAGTTCTAGTGGGGTTCTAGTGGGAAGCCGTGACCAGTAGGGTACAGCAGGTTGAAGATGAGGCAGTAACTCATAGAAGACATTGCGAAGTGGTCGCGCTATGTCGTGAACTGGCAAAACTTAGAATTCAAGAACCATTGGATCGGGTCCCAGTGGCTCAATGGTCTACGAGCTCACCTTGTAGCCAGAAGGTGCTGGGTTCGAATCCCGGTGGGTGTGTACTGTTGAAGAGTCCCGAACTAGGACGGAGGAAACAGCTGTCCAGTACTCCCAGGTTTTCCAGTGGTTCTCTAACTGATGTCGGCTCAAGATGAAATCCTCCATGCAATGAATTTATTATCAAACTGTACAATCGTATATATATATATATATATGGCATTAATTTGCGTGCCACTTCACATTAAACTGTGATTATAATCACGAACATTTTAATTGCATTTCATACTACCACTACTACTATTATTATTTCAAGTATTCACACCTTTGATGTAATTCCCTCACTGGATATAATTTCTTAATATAGAAACCCATATATGTATATATACGATTGTACAGCTTGATAATAAATTCGTTTGATTGTAATGAGGATTTCATCATGAGCTGACATCAGTTAGAGAACCACTGGAAAACCTGGGAGTACTGGACAGCTGTTTCGTCCTCCCACTTTTAGACTCTGCAGCAGTACGCACCCACCACAATGGTTCGAACCCAGCACCTTCTGGTTAAAAGGCGAGCTCGTAGACCGTTGAGCCACTGGGACCCGATCCAATGGTTCTTGAATTCTAAGTTTTGCCAATTCACAACATAGCGCGACCATTCCGCGATGTCTTCTTCTATGATTTACTGCCTCATTTTCAACCTGCTGTACCTTACTGGTCATGGCTACCCATTAGAACCCCAGGTTAACTGCCTGAATAGGGCCAGTCGCTAGTGATCCTCCATACAATCAAACAAAATCTCTACAAAAACCAGTACTTGAAAATAAATCCGTTGTTGTTGGCAAGAGTCTCTTCGCTGAATATTGTGTTCTAGTCTATATTAATCGAAGTGTCAAAAAATATTTGCTTACCAAAAAGGAATTAATTCCATGAATTCTACTTAAATCGTCTATTTCGCTTAATTGACTTTCATGAATTTCTAAGAAACCAATTCGTATGACAATATCACACCACAGTTTTGTATCTTTCATTGTACATTTATACTTTGTTAAAAGTTCAATAGCTGATGAATCTTTCGGGCATAAAATTGTATCAACTATAGTTAAAATGACAAAAAAAAAGAAGAAAGGAAATGAGAAGAAGACAAATATCATAATAATAATAATAATAAAAGTCAAATATGAAGTAACATTGAATATTAATGATTTTCAAAAGAATGGTTACTCAACAAAGAATATTCACATTTTCGATGACCTGTCTCTTTTTATCAGGTTCTACAGTTATATATATATGTACATAATATTCGGAATTCAAACGCCTAATGTTAATGTGTACCATGGATGTACAATTCCAATTCGACAGAACTCTTTACCGACAATTAGATGGTGTAGCTATGAGCAGTCCACTTAGACCTGTTTTAGCAGATATATATATTCACGTCCAACTTTGAAAGAACAAAGTTGAAGCCTGTAATCAACGAAGCAACTTCTTACTGTCGAAATGTCGATGACACATTTGTAGTGTGCAACAGTGAAAGTCATACTTCCTACCAATCTACTCAGATTATTCAATGATGCACATACTAATATTGAATTTACTATGGAACATGAAAGTGATGGTGTAGCAACAGAAGACAAGGGCCAGGCATCAGATCGTTTATTATGGAAATCAACACATATTTATAGATTTTCATGTACATTATTATAGATTATTGTTAGCAGAAAAACACAGTCTTCTGATTGGTTGTTTCTCACAGAAAGTTAACCTTGTATCTCTTTGTTGTGGCTGTTTCTTGAATGACAGATCATATATATGTTAAATGTATCCCCCTACGCAAAGCCTTTGTTCTCATTTTTCTCACGACCAATACTGGGGACATAAACATTGACGTAAATTACTGTCTACCAATTTTGACTACATTTTTGATTATGAAATGTGAGGATGAAGCAAAGGACATCCTGGACAAATTTGACAATGTTCATCCTGAAATAAATTTTACCATTGAGAAAGACACTCTAGTATTTCATTTTTAGACATCCTTATGACTAGAAAAGAGGATGGCACAATAATAAGAAGTGTATATAGAAAATCTACATCAAATAACTAACCGGTCAGTATACTCATTTTTACAGTTTCGTGTCCTTGAAATACAAACGGAATCTAATGAAGTGCTTACTCCGCCAGAAAGCGAGAATAATCTGCTTGAAAACTAAAATCAAAGCAGCCCAAGGTACCAACTTGTACCAATCGTCATTCTAAATCAATTCTGTTCTACAACGTTAAATTCTATGTTATCAAATTTCATACAATATTACGTAACGTTTTTATTTTTATTTATTCGATTTGCCTACTAATCCTATAATTGCACACCCTTTCCAATATCTAAACACCCGTCTTATGTATTATTCTATATATATGACATTAATTATTTTACCACTTGACATTAAACTATGATTATAATCACAAACATTTTAGTTTTAATTGCATTTCATACTACTATTATTATTATTATTTCGTGTGTTCACACCTTTGACCTAATTCCCTCACCGGATATAATTTCTTATTTAAAAAACCCTATATATATGCCATTCTACAGCTTGATAATAAATTCGTTGTTGGCGAGAGTCTCTCTTCGCTGAATCACCACTTTTTTTGATTTTCTATAGATTCATTTAACAAGTAAATGTCCTTCGTTGTTTTTTGTTCAGCTTTACTGCATGCCCTGTCATGTTAAATGTATCCAAAACTTTAATATCAGTAAAAAGTTTGAGCATTGTGGATTAGATCAAATAAAGTATAATTATATTTTAATAGTTTACACACAATGATAAGTTTTGTTATTGGTAATATTTCGAGCAAAATTACTGCCCGTGTTCACACCACTGTTGGAATTGTTTTATTCACACATTTATGATTTGTACTCATATACATAAATCGTTATTATTTTTTGGCTCATTCATGCTTTTTTGGATTCAGAATTATATTCTAAGTTGTTGTTAGTTTTACTGAGTCACCCTTGTTACATGTATCCGGTGTGACTTTAATGAATATCGATTCTGTTATGAGTCTTTCTTTCCATTTGTTCATGTTTGTTTTTTAGAATACACATTGTCCCAATCGATATTGTGATTTTTGTCCCATGCATGTGCAGCTATCGATGAATTTTTTTCAAGATTCTTGTAAAAGCTTGTGTCCCTGTTGGTTGACCTTTAGTTAGGCGTTCATGTTCATTCACTCTTATTTTGAGTGATCTGGACGTTTGCCCCACATATTTAGTTAGACAGTCAGCACAAGATATTTTATAAATCAAATTGTTTTTATCCATCATTTTTATAGGATCTTTCAGTTGATTTATTTTATTGTTGATTAGATTTGTCGGTTTAAAGGTTGTTCGAATACCGATATTTTTGAGGTTTCTTTGTATTGCCTCTGATGTACCATTTTTATATGGTATTGCGACTGTTTTTTTCCATCATGTTAATCTCCGGTTTTACCCTCTTTTTTTCTCTTTTTTATATTATCTTTTATAAATTCTCTAAGGTAGTTGTTTTCGAGTAGCATTTTGAATAGGACTTTTATTTCTTTACACTGGTCCTCTGGTGTTGTCGTAAGTCTACGTATTCTATCTGCAAGACCTTGTATTAATCTTCGTTTTACCGAGAGTGGATGAGCTGAGTAATAATCAAGGAATCTTCCAGAATGCATGGCTTTTCTATATATCGTTGTTTTTATGCTACCGTCTGCCATTCTTTGTATTTTGCAGTCTAACATGGGCAGTTCTCCAATTTCATTCTCTAATTCCATAGTGAATTTTATTGAGTCGACGTGTCTGTTTATGTGTGAGGAAAGTTTCTCAGTATCGTTTTTTTCACTATTACTAGTGTGTCGACTACATATCTCCACCAACATTTTAGTGATGATTTGAATGGTTTAAGGGCATTCTCCTCCCAATAATCCATGAATATGTCAGCTATAATTCGTGAGATAGGCGATCCCATAGCTAATCCCTCATTTTGTTGGTATATATTTCCTTCGAATGTGAAATATGTCGTTGTTGTCAGACAGAATTCTACCCCTTTTATTATTTCTTCTACGGATAACAATTGTGTTCTGTCTTTCAGGCCATTATCTTCATTTAGTTTCTCTTTTAGTATCCAAAACTAATCACTCTCTCTCTCTTTACCACACTGAGTGCTTATCACACCTTATTGGTCTTATGTTAAATTATTATTTTATTTTGTCTAGAATGAAGGTATACTACAATTTGTCATCATAATAAGATCTTGTACCTTTGTCTGAAATCAATAATCAGATCATAGGTCATAATGAATAGTGATCTAAGGAAGACGAATGAAGTAATGACCTTCAAAGAGAGAATACCATTCACTCGGTAGATGTAGCACATAAACGAGAAACAGACTTAAACGTTTAATTGATGGATGGTGACTAGCAGCGGAATCAAGGAAGCGCATTTCGTCCTATTCGGGACTCGTCGGCTGTTGTATGTACCTGCATTTCTCAGTGAGTGGTGATGTTCCCATCACCAAGGCTCGAACCCAGTGCCCATAGTTTCAAACACCAAAGCGTTATCCTTTGGACCACTTGGGCGACGAGAGCCACCTCTTGTGCAAATGGTCATATTAATTTAATTGAAACTTTAGATTTTCCCGTCGTTCTATTGGACGCTTTGGCGTTTGAAACTATGGGCACTGGGTTCGAGCCTCGGTGGGAACATCATCACTCATAGGGAATGCAGGTACATCCAGGTGACAAGTCACAAATAGGGCAAGATGAGCGTTGTCCTGGATTCCAATACTAGTCACCATCCACCAATTAAATACTAACTAAATGCCCAGACATCATCGAAGCATCTGCACAAGAAGCAGACATGTCAACCTGAAACTGAGCACTTCGGCCCAATAGATCGACGGGAAAATCTAAAAGTTCAATTAGACTTAAAGGTTGATAATAATATAGGAATAAAATTATAAACAAAAGGTAGGATGATATTGTTAGGTTCAGGGGCGTTTTTGTGTTATTGTGTTGACTGGTTGCTTTTTTGTGTACTCATTAGTTTACAATTCAAATGAATTTTCAGGAGTTAATTTGTAGGGGATTTGATTTAATCCAGGTTTAATCACAATATAATGTCAGTTAGAGAAAAGCTGAAAAGCAAGGAGTCTGACTGACTGACTGATTTCAACATAGAACTTTGCACCGATGTGCAGAAGTTCAAGTCTCCTCACTCCACTCTTTCTAGCACACAAAGCAAGAGAAGAAAATAGAAGAAATGCAAAATAGAGACATCGGACAGGTATATGAGACAAAAGTAATAGTAATAAGAAAGAACAATACATTTTTTTTCGAAATTAAAAGTCACAGGGAGTGGATGCATCTGCACCAGGTACTGAGAACAATTTTGAAGCATACCACCAGTTGTCTCCAGCCTTCATTAGTGTTTACCGTCCCGAGGACCCCAACCATTCAGACAGCCAGTCTATACCTTCCCACGTGGCTGACTTAAACTAACTGTTGTGGATTTCATTGACTGATGTGGCCGTGTCTTGGTTTGACCACCACTGGCTCTATTCCAATCTGATCCGTCCTATGTCAGCCAACATTGCCCATTATCGAGGAAGGCAGACGATGGCTAGGCTACCATGCGCAACACATGTCCTAACGATCTTAGTTGATGTAACTTCACAGCCTCATCGATTTAGTTCCTCTGTTTACCTAGCACTCGGCGCCTTACCTCAATATTTCTCACCCTATTATACTACTTCACACGGGAGATAGACCGTAGGTAGCTATGATCAAAGACAGCTAGCGTTTTCATGTCTTCAACTCTCGATGGCCATGTCTCGCTCACAGCCATAGAGGAGGACGAAGCGGAATGCTGATCAGTACACATGCCTTTTGACCGATAGTCGGATATCACGTCTGCTAAGGAGTCAACGTAGTCCAGTCCTGTAGCATTACATTCGAGTGAACGGAGCAAATCGCACACCAAACATTTGCAGACTGCAACTCAAGGTGTTCAGAAGACTTTGCTTCATTTTGTCAGCGTCTTCACCTAGAAGGACTATATCATCTGCATATTCCAAGTCAACGAGATTATTCTCTGGTGTTAACAAGTCAATGCATGACTCGCTGAAGTCACTTGGGGCTAAGTCCATCAGTACATCTATGATGAATTTGAATAGAAAAGGAGATAATGGGCATCCTTGACGGACACCACTAGTCGTCATCAGTTCAGATGACAGCTCGCCGTAAGCCCTCACCTGGCTGAGTGCATGAGTACGAGTAGAGTGCCTTAATCAGTGGAATGTATTTTCTCGGCAATCCCTTTACAGCCAAGCATCTCCAGAGAACTTCTCGGTCGACAGAGACGAATGCAGCCTTTAGGTCAAGAAATATAATGACTGTTGGACGCCGGTAGGAATGCCTGTGTTCTAGAATCTGTCGAAGGGTGAAGACATGATGAATACACCCTCTTCCTGGTCTAAAGCCTGCCTGGTTCTCTCGTGTTTGTGCCTCCCAAGCACCACTTAGTCTATGCAATATTATTGAGTCTAGGACTTCAGATACTATATTAGTCAAGCTGATACTTCTGTGATTATCACAGGAAGACTTGTCTCCCTCTTTGTATATAGGGATAATCAGGAACTCACACCATCCCGACGGACTTCCTCTGATTCCCAGATGCTGCCTAGTACCCCATTTAATGCAGACAGTAAACTGTCTCCACCATACTTAAATACCTCTGGAGTCATTCCATCAGGTCCCGCTGCTTTGCCTTGTTTCAGACTAGTGACAGCTTTTGTTACCTCCGTTAAGGACGGAGGACCTGTGTCTATATCCCATTCGGGGAGGTGTTGTATGTTCGGCAGGTTGAGCGTGGCTGTAGGCCAGTTAAATTACTCCTCATAGTGTTCTTTCCAGCGTCCCAGTTGTCTATCTTGGGAGCTAATTATGGTGCCATTTTTCTCAGAGATTGTGTCACTTATCATTTGCCTTTTACCACCTGTCTTCTAAATAGTTGTCTGGGATTTCCTATCGCCATGCCAACTCTACCTCAACCGAGGAGTGCTGAACAGTTGTTTCGTCCTGCTTTTGGGAGTCTTAGGCAGCACGCCCCAGCCAGGCGTCAAACCCAAGATTTCTCGTTTACGAGGGGAACTCCTAGACCATTTAGGCAGATTATGAATTCTAACTTCTACCAATTCGTGAGAAGTCGTAACTAGTGGGGTCCAGCATTTCGGGCATGAGGACAAATACTCTGCAATGACAGGTCGTGGTAGTGCTAAATTGGTGAATTGTTAGAATTCGGAATTCACCAGCCACTGGATCAGATCCAAGTGTTTAAGTAGCTCCCAAGCTTGGCTTGTAACTGCAAGCTTGAAGAGTTCGAATAATGGGATGAAACAACCGACCAGTACTCCCTGGTTTTCAATGGTTCTCTAAACGGTATCAATCCGTTATCAGCTCGTAAAAATATCTCTAAACAGCATAATTTGGAATTCAGGCACTATTCGACTGCATCCCAATGACTGCATGGTCAACGAATTCACCTTGTAACTCAACGATTCTGAATTCGTTCCCCGGTGTATGTCTGTATGTGTGTATGCTACTGGGAAGTCCCAAACTGATTTGAATCAGCTGTTCAGTACTCCGTGGTTTACTTCGACTGGACACTTGATATCAATTTATGTGTCATGCGTTTAGTCTTTTGTTTAGCGCAGACTGAATATTTTCTCAGTCAGGCTTCCAATGTGAACATCATTCTAGGGGTGGTTTTCTATCACGAAGCACCCTAAATTGTTGTTATCAGATGATGGTTGGAGGCAATCAGCAGGAATCCCTTGATCTAGGTTTTGTACTAGTTGGCACTCGTCAGCAAGGCGCATCTGCAGCAACCTTGAAGGAACTCATGTCCCTTCCGAGATTCGGGACCGACATCAATCGGTGGTGCAGGGAGAGATGTTACCACCCAGTAGTTTTCAGTGGTTCTTTTACTGAAATATCCACACATGATCTAACTGGAAGATAACAACTGCTATTATAGGCTATGATTAAGTTATGGATCAATGTTTAAACAGTTCATCATTGAATCAGGTATGTCACACTTTCTTTTATTACAGTCCTTAAAATATTATTGTTTCCTTTAGTTCCTAGAGGAACATACCGCTTCAGCCACAATTACGTCTGGTTCTCCACCAGCATTTTCATCTGGCTCCACATCTGCTTACATGGATTCATCTCCTATTCCCATCATTTCCTCCATGTCACCCTCATACTGAGAACCAACTCGCCGCTTGCCGTTCAGGTTCCACTCGGGCAATGGTCGGACGTGTGATGACACTTGATGGTTTTCTCAGAATATGGCCAGTCTACCTCCATTTCTTCCTGCTTATATGTTGACCGGCCATTTTATCTTGAGTAGTATTGAGTGAAGACAGATCTTGATGAAGGCCTGTAGTTTGTTTGAAGTGTTCTTCATGACGCATCAAGTTTCTTATTTTACATACTGAGTGTTGTTGATCTCCACACAGACTTGAGAGCAATGAAAGCTTGCCTTGCTTTCCCTTTCCTCGCTTTCATATCCTCAACAGTACTGTCCACCTGTAGTTGAAACGATGCTTCTCAGGTAGGTAGCTAGGTAGGTAGGTAGGTAAGTAGGTAAAAGAGGTTGCTTCTTTCAGATTTCTCCCATTTATGCTGATTATTATCTGTTGTTGCTATTGTTGTTGGTCAGGAATCTTCATCACATCTGTTTTCTCTATGCCTGCCTGAAGGAAGTCCTATCTTCTGTGGATGGTTCTTCTGAGAACTTGTTGCTTTTCACTTGCATATCTTCCAGTTTGTGGGAAATCAGACACATATATCATCATCGGGGAAGTTCAAATCCTCCAAGTTTTTTGTTTGGGTATTATAGTCCTATCATGAAATAGACAATAAACGAAGTCAATTTTCTCATTGCTTTACCTTCAAAGTGGAACTTAGAGTTTCAAGCATTGGTTTACACAGTGGGATAACTAGTCTCACATCCAACCTCACCTCTTTACGAGGTTAATTAATATCCAGGCAAGTCAGTAAGAATCTAACCAGGACTAGATTTATGCCTGATGACTATCTTACCAATGAATCATCGACGCATCGAGGCTACAATATAAATCTCCGTTTCAAGACAAAATAGCACACATATAGTGAGTGAGTGAGTGAGTGAGTGAGTGAGTGGATATTATCTGAGTGAAGAAAGGCCTTGTTAATAAGATTATTCAACCATCTGTTCAATTATTTATGTATTTATCCCCTTGTAATACAGTTCAAGCTGAATCCAACTTCATTTACGATTTTTTTTATTCAAGGAGACAATGATTTAGTATGAATAACACATATTTTAGCCATCTGGTTTTGTATTAGGATCCATAAAATCCCTCGAAAGTTTATCTTTGTGTCACATACCGTTAATTATTCCTGGTCTTAAGACCAGCTTAAACCAGTTTTGCTTAAATCAGACCATCAGACCAAGGCGACCGAAAAATCATTCTCAAAGCATGAATTTAATTTCCTTGTTATTCAAGTGTTGGTTCATAAGGATTTGATTGGTTTCAGGATTTCATTGTGAGCTGACATTAGTTAGAGAACCATTGGAAAACCTGGGAGTACTCGACAGTCGTTTCGTCCTAGTTTGTGACTCTTCAGCAGTACGCACCCACCGGGATTCGAACCCAGGACATTCTGGTTACAAGGTGAGCTCGTATATCATTAAGCCACCGGGACCTGGTATACGAACTCGCCTCGTAACCAGAAGGTCCTGGGTTCGAATCCCGGTGGGTGCGTACTGATGAAGAGTCACAAACTAGGACGAAACGGCTGTCCAGTACTCCCAGGTTTTCCAATGGTTTTCTAACTAATTTCCTTGTTTAATGGCTTAACTTTCGGGGGTGAGTAATATCTGTATATAATGTATGTCTGTTTAGTAAAATTCTATTGTTCCCACCGTCTTGGATTAGTCTATATTCTGTCTTTATTTATTTGGATCCTGGGAGTCAGGAGTTATTGAAAAAAAAACGCCTATTGACTGATATTTGGTCTTCAGACAACTTACTCATTGCCTTCCTGTAGCGGACCTTAGTCACAGTATTACTATTTGTGCCAATCACATATTAAGTCCTACAGAAATTAGCTTCGTTATCAAATCCAGTGAACAGTGGCTTAATCCATTCATATGAATGAGAAATGACGAATTCGGTGTGGATTCAAGGGTAAAATGGATGAGATCTTGTGAAGAGGAGATGACAGACTATAGACAATCATGAAGTCAGATAAAAAGGATTTATAGAGAACAGGATGAGGTGAAGATGTGTGGTTCAAGCCAAATGTTCCCCTTCGTAATTTTGAATTATCTAATCTATGTTTTAGTTCATGAGAGTTAGTTAGTCTAGATTTTCAGTGGCTTTTAAGGGATATTTAATACCATGGCTAAATATTTAGATAATTCATAAGTAGGTGAATTTTTAAAATTAGATAATAAAGAAAAAATGGTTAGTTTTTACATTGTCAGTTTATATGCACGTATACCAATAAATATGGCTATATAGAGGCAGTCAGAAACGAACTCATTTCTGACTAAGAACTTGAACTTAAGACGACAGTGCCACTTGAGGACATAACGCTGGGCGTGAAGCTATGCCTGACTTCAACAGTATTGAAATTCCAGGTGATAATATGCAAACAAACTGAGTGAGTTGCCATGGGTTACCAATATCCCCGGTTGCTTTAGATATATTCATGGATAGGTAGGAGAACTTGGCGATTGAAACGTTCACCCCCACCCCAAGAGTACGATGGAGGTATGCAGATGACATATTCACTGTACTTAAAACACAGGATATAAACAGATTTTTTGAACGCATCAACTCAAAGGTGGAGGCAATTCAATTCACTTATGAATAGGAAAGTCAGGAAGGGGAATTTCTAGTGTTCGATTGTAGAGTAAAAAGAAAAGAAGATAGGAAGTTAAACACATTAGTGTGTTTATAGAAACTCCCCACATACAAACAAATGTTTGGACTTCCGATCATCCCGGTCTAAGTCATTAAAAATAGGATTTGTGAAATGTTTAAGCAAGAGGGCACAAAAACTAAGTAGTACCAAGGGAAATCTAAAACAGGAAGTGAGGCATATAAGGGAAGCTTTGAAACTTCATGATCACCCTGATAAATTAGCCAGAAAGTATATAGGGAAATGTAAAAATGAAAATAAATCAATAATAATAGTAGGGATAGTGATAATAATAACGATGTTAATGACAGTATGCATGTCGAACATGAGCAGGCAATGACAGCACCAACAATAGGGAATCTTAATCATCAACCGTACCTCCATACAAAGGAAGAACCCCGGAAAACTTACGCAGATTTCTTAATAAAGCAAGTAGAAATAATAGTGGAATTCAAACCTACAAACTCAATTAGAAACAAGCTTTGTCGGTTAAAGGATCAATCCTGCAGAGCCCATTAAACAAAACAACTTAGTTAATCTAATAATACCCTGCTGCAATGTTTGTCAAGTTAAATACTTAGGACAGAGTAGTAGAACAGGGTCAGTCAACGAGACTATCGGAGCAGAAAAACCTAGATTAGTTGGCCCGAATAAGATAAGTAATCCGGAGAATAGTTCGGCTATAGCAAGCCCTATATGCATTTCTACACACACACACACACACACACACACACACACACAGAGCCATACAGTAGGGTGGATGGAATAAGATGACAGCCTGTTTTAAAATCTAATGTCACAGACTGGAGGGAGAGATTGATAACAGAAGCTTTGTTTATCAAATCAAGTGCAAATAGGAATGTGTAGGAAGTGTAATAGGAATGATTCAACACCTGTCCACCCAGACATCTGGAAAATTCTACTACCCCAACGACGACAAATAGGAGAGAATAAAGAAATTATAATAGAGGTTGTTGTATTTCCCAATGAATGAAAAACAAAACGATATTGTTGTGTTTACTGACGTTTCGCTATTTAATGCTAATAGCTTTCTCAAAGTATTATTAAACCGGAATATTCAAAATCTCAGTATATATATAACAAAGAGTTAGGGGGTGAGAAAAATATAGACTTAGTTTAACTTAAAAATCCAGTTCACTTCGGAAGCAGAATCAGACATCGGTGAACTACCATTTCTAGACTGCCTAGTTAAGAGAAAGGAAAAACGGACATTTTAGTATATCCATATTCAAGAAGAAAACCCACTCCAATAAATATTTAGACTTCAGATTATCACACCCCATCAGCGCAAAGATTTCACTTGTTTCAAGTCTTCTTAGACGAGCACACTCTCTGATAACGGATGAGAAAGAAAAAGAAATATCAAACATTACTGAAACTCTCAAGCAAAACAACTACCCAAGGAACTTCATCAACAAAATCAACACAGACATTAAGTATGGAAGAAAATGCATTCCGAAAACATGGACATCAACAGTCGTCATTCCATATAGAGCAGAGACGTCAGAAGATATTAGAATAGTACTCAATCAGCTCGACATTAGAGTTTTCCTCAAAACACCGGACACAGTTCAAAACAACCTTGTCCATATAAAAGACCAAATCCCTAAAGATTCTCTATCTAATTGTGTCTATAAAATAAAATGCTCGGAATGTGATGCGATCTACATCGGACAAACATCTCGAGAAATCAAAATTAGAAGAAATGAACACCGTAGAGCATCTCTTCGACCACCAAGAAATCCAATTGAACTAGAAAAACTTCAAAAATCATCAGCCATAGGTCTACATGCTATAGAATCAGGCCACAAAATTGATTTTGACAATATTGAAATAATCCAGAAAAACTTCAGAAACCACAAAGAACGTCTAATATCAGAAGCACTTCAAATCAAGTGGAATCCAAATTGCCTGAATAGGAATGATGGACTAAAATAGAATCTGACCTGGTTACAACAACCCCCTCCCCCATGAAGTAGCAAAATCAACACAAATGTGATAAGTAAGTTCACTATGTAAACACACACTACTTTCATAATTCTACACACTGATAAAATCCAACAATCTACACTTGATTTTGATATCTTTACCGATTCGCCAACTTGACAACAAAAAACGACCCAGACTGGCGAACGATGATCAAGTTAGTAAACTTTGTTTTGATATAATAACAGATATACTATTACCTCTGATATTTGGTTTGAACGATCTTCATTGTTATTTTGACTTTCAATATGTCCTTTTAAGTTGAACTAAGTCTATATTTTTCTCACCCCCTAATTCTTTGTTATATATATACTGAGATTTTGTAAATTCCGGTTTAATAATACTTTGAGAAAGCTATTAGCATTAAATAGCGAAACGTCAGTAAAAACAATATCGTTTTGTTTTTCATTCATTGGGAAATACAACAACCTCTATTATAATGAATATCATATACCCAATGCCCAAATTTTTTCAAACCGTTAAAAGTGAACTTGGTTTGGACATACAGAATAAAGAAAACCATAAAGCTCAAGTTTCGACGTCGTGTGATTATAATTGATGAAACGATTATGAACAAAAAAATAAATTGTGTTCGAAACCTCGTTCTCCAGTAAATAATACTGTTTCTGTGACTGTGTGATACATTTAATAAAAAAAAGCAATATGGAATTACTTGCTACCACCAAGTTATACACATATATTAGTATCACCCATCAACGATCAATTAATTTATCTGTACAGATTGATAAACATGATGGTCAATATAACTCTCAAGGTGTTGTTCTGTATCACTGTAATCTATTGCTATCGTCACAACTGTGCGAGGGATATTCACTCCTTGCTAGTTGGAGAGCAGTGTTAAGTACGTTCTGGCCACCAGGTTAAGTGGTTCAGGCTAAAGAGCCAGCAGTTAGAGTGACCAAAGTTCAGGTCTAGCCGAATAGACGACCACACAGCAATCACGAGTGATAATTCTAGTGAACGTTAGTTGGAAGCGAGCTAGGATTCGTCCAAGCAGCCTAACTAACCCGGATTTGTTGTTTCATGGGATAAAAATCCCAAAAGTTACAAAAGAGATCGCATATCGTACATTCATTTGAAAGCTGTGCAATTAGTACTATTTTTTCAAATCACTTTACGTTCCCAGTAGAACATATGTCTCCAAGCTAGATGTCTGCAGTGGTATTTATATAAATGGGATGGGTTTCTAGCCTCATGCTCAACCTACCCTCTTCTTTACCAGTCTTATTATTGGCTTAGTGAGGTAAATGAGTGCGTCTGTGGCCTGTGACCGAACTCTGAACCACCCGCATGGTTGACGAGCATTCTACCGCTGGGCCACTGATGCCGTGCAACAATTTTTGACAATAGACATCAGAGGTTACTGTCAATTAGAAACAAATATAAATCAAGTTGTATGCCTAATGACTATATTTGACGAATCAAAAATCCCCCTACCTAATCAAGAGGGTTGATTTGTGCCTTACGATACGATATGATAGAAGTCTACTGTGAGACGAAATCGAATGGACAACTGACGGCTTTTCTCAGTTTTCTCCCAAGAACCTATCGTATATGAACAGAAGGTACACTGAACAAAGAATTGAAATCATTCACAAATATTTTACATAATATTACTTTATACTACTCACATTTATTTAGAGTAGTATATGGTGAAAAGCCGAAAAACATTTATGCGTGAAGTTATAAACTGCTAATGGATTTCTTCATGTGAGTAAACCGATACTACTTATATCAATCCATAGATTGCAGGATGCATACTGCTAATTAATATGAGTATTCGGAAACCTCTGACTTCAGAAAATAATGCTTACTACCCGAATAGAAGTGATCTGACACCACCAAAGGGCCGTTTCTCCAGCTTGGCGCTGAGCTCATCAATGAATGGTGTACTCGATTTGACTAATCTCAAACTGTCACTTCTACTACTTGTATCAGTTAGTCAGTGGTATATAGCACCCTACGTCTATAATTCCCCCCTTGGACTACCATTTATGGCATCAATAAGATCACATGCATTATGATATGAGGGGATTTCGCTGCCTCTAAACTGTTTAAATTACAAAATGTGAATTTGAGAAAATGATTTACATTAAATTACATTGCAATACATTAAATACATGATAAGTGAATTCATGTGCACCGAGAAAGAGGGAAATGTTTTATTGAATAAGCTGCTAAATCCCTCCACATGTCAGGCAGTAAACCTCACTTTCAGACGTAAACGTGACCTACAAGAGAACTGGTTCGTTCACAAGATACTCGTAGCATAGAGATCACTGTAATGGAAACTAAGTCAATTATAAGGTGTACTAGGATAGTTCTGTCCGCTCAGCTTTGTTGTTTATCCTTCATCTTATTGATTTTTTAGGAAAATCTTAGGTCTAACTGTTATGTACTCGTCGCTAAATTATTGTTATGGTCTGGTCGAGAAATTAATAGTCCTGACGCGAGAAGGCGGAAATCAGAAGACCACTAGGTTTGTGATGATACTTCTATTGTCCAAACACAAGGAGACGAAAATAAATGGTCTCACACCAAAGTGGTAAGTAAGTAAAAGTAGTTCACACAAATTCTGTGAACGAAATATATATATATATATATATATATATATATAGCAGACATGTCAACAACATCCATATATGGATATATGTCACTAAGCAACGGACTGTCAACAAACACTCATATTATATATAATATACTGGGAATATACATTGGTAAAGGAGACAGGTTCATACAAGTGAAATGGTCACAGACTAAGCGAGCAAACAGAAAGAGAGACCAACATACACACACACATAAATGTATATATGTGGATACATATCACCTCCCCTTTTGAGAAGATTGATGATTAGTAGGATGTTTACCTGGGGGTTTATCTGGAACCTTTGAGCTTGTTGTTGACGTCTGTCGTTTCGTCTGCATGTTGGGTTTGCGGCTTCGGCTTCGTCCGGAATTGCCTAACATTTTATGCTTCTTGGCTGCATTGCATAGCGAATTTAGTGGGACATCAGCCAGATGCAAACGATCGAACCAATCAAGTCCCAAAAGATTTAAATCACTCTTGGTGACGTAGCAAATTCCTGTGAATTTGATATTGCGGAATGAAACAGAACATTTGAGTTCACTCATTAGTTTGAGCCGCCTACCACAGGCGCTGAGAAGAGTCTGGGAAGTATTTCCGATTGGTGGTCTGCCAATATTATTCCAAAGTTTCTCTGATATAACAGTAATATCAGAGGCGGTATCTAGCTGCAGACGTGCATCATGACCGTTCATCTGAAGATCAAGATATTTCCGCATACCTGGTGTTGTGACTTGACGGGTTGCGCGTAGACTCAGTGATCTCCTTGGAGATTTAGGACCAACCGTTTGTCGAGCTTGTAGCGGTAAATAATTCCCCAAAATTATTGACCACAGCAATCACTCATTGGATGCTGACCACCACTGTTTAAGTCGACTTGTTTAGCTGAAGGCTTCCGGTCAAGCATCCCCGCCATTTGGTACCTCGTCGTGTCACGTGCACGATCACTAGCTAGCTAAGCGTTCGTCTAACGGCTTGTTTTGGTTCCTAAATATATCGCTTGGTTTGGACGATCAATTATTGGCTTTTGCTTTGTCTTTGGTACGCGAGAATAAATTAATTAGAAGTTGTTGAACGAGATATCCGTCAACCTTTAAACTGGTGAGCCCAACCGCGAACTTCATCCACGAAAAATCCGCAGATAACCCCGGTGAGTTCGTTCCATTTTGTATTTGTTCTTGTACCATATATTATTCGACATAATTTTCGTCATGAGTGATCTTAGTCCCAAGGTCATCCGTATCCGCTCAACTCCTAAAACCATTCAGCTCGTACCATACTGGCCAGATAATGCTGAAACGTGGTTTCTGCTAGCTGAAGCAGATTTTTGTGAGCATGGGATAACCGATCAACGTTCACAGTTACTTGCAGTTATTCACGCCCTACCGCGGGAATTCAGCAAGTACGTAACATCACAGATGTTGAGTCCCGAGGTAAGTAACTCGTACGAGTTGCTCAAAGCATCCCTCCTCAGGAGAAACGTTCTCACGGACCGACAACGTCTAGATGAATTATTTCGTAACATCGAGTTAGGAGATCAGTCAGCCGTGAGCATGCTGACAAGAATGAAAGAAATCGTCGGCCAAAGTCAGTTCGACGAAGGACTGTTTAGAGAACTCTTCTTAACCAAGTTGCCACAGTCTGTACAGACCGTACTTGTGACACTTCAGGGTACTGTAATAGAGGACTTAGCTATTACTGCAGATAGGATTCTAGAGATAACTAAACGGTCTGTTCCCGAAATATGCTCGATGACTAAGCAGACTTCGAGTAAGGATCCTGCAATGATAGAGTTATGCAACTCCATCCAGCAGATGTTTAGGTCAAACATGCATTCTAAATCCTCCGACCGTCGTCCTAAATCTCCTCAACGCAGGAACTCACGTGGTCGATCTAAGTCCAAACCACGTTCACTGAAAAACCCTGACTGGTGCTGGTACCACAACACCTATGGCCAAGAAGCGAAGTGTTGCCGTAAGCCTTGTAACTTCGGAAATGTCTCAAAGTCTGCGGGAAACTATCCCGCCGGCACGCGTTAGCGGCAACCGTCGCCGGTGGCACTAGCCGCCTACTTTACATCCATGATGTGATAAGCCAGACTCGATACTTAGTCGACACAGGCGCCGAAGTCAGCGTCCTTCCTGCTACAGCAGCAGATCGACAGAAGGAACCTACCTTCAACTTACAGGCTGCAAATGGAAAACCAATCGCAACCTTTGGTAGGAAATACGTCTATCTGAACGTAGGTTTACGCAAACCTATTCGGTGGATTTTCCTTCTCGCTGACGTTACAATGCCCATCATTGGCACGGACCTACTTAATCATCATGATTTACTCGTAGACGTCCGCCGAAAACGACTGATTGACAATACTACTAGTCTGTCTATCAAAGGCATCAGCTACATAGGCCCTAGTTTGTCACCCGTTAAGATAAAGGCAATTCTTGATCCAACTTTTCAACCTATGTTGACAAGTATCCGGAACTTAATTGCCCGTCGAACGACCTACCGTGCATAACCAGCAATGTTATGCACCACATCATTACCACAGGACAACCTGTGACATCTAAAGCACGACGATTAGCTCCTGACAAACTGAGAATCGCCAGGAATGAATTTGACCATATGCTTACCCTTGGCATCATTCGACCTTCGAATAGCCCATGGGCATCCCCACTTCATATGGTTCCGAAAAAGGATAGCAATGATTGGCGACCCACCGGTGATTACCGGCGAGTGAATGCCAAAACAACCCCTGATTGCTACCCGTTGCCTCATATACACGACTTGACGGCAACCTTATCCGGCGCGACTATATTCTCCAAAATCGACTTGGTTAAAGCGTATAACCAAATCCCGATGGCAACAGAAGACATCCCGAAAACGGCTATCATTACGCCTTTCGGACTTTTTGAATTTCTACGTATGCCATTCGGTCTCGGAATGCAGCCCAAACATTCCAACGCTTCATTGACGAAGTATTTCGCGGTCTCGACTTTGTATACGCATACTTAGACGACTGCCTCATTGCCAGTCCAGACAAGGAAACTCACCTTAGGCACTTGGACTTGGCATTTGACAGGTTACGCCAACATGGTGTTACCATTAATATTCAAAAATGTCAAATCGGTGTTGACTCACTCGACTTTCTGGGTCACACTATTGACTGCAAGGGCATTCGCCCACTGGCTACTAAGGTCGAGGCTATACTGAACTTTCCAGAGCCACAGACGGTGAAAAGTCTCCGCACTTTTAACGGCTTAGTAAGTTATTATCGACGCTTTATTCCCAACTGTGCCTCTTTGATTCAGCCATTGACAGACCTCCTTCGAGGGAATAACAAGTCCATAGAACTTGACGCGTCTGCTCGAAATGCTTTTACCCAGATTAAAAAAGCTATTGCGAATGCCACACTTCTGATGTATCAGGATCCAACGGCACCGTTAAGTATCTCGGTTGATGCATCAAACACTGCAATCGGCGCAGTTCTACAACAGCTAGTTGACAATGAGTGGCAACCACTTGCCTTTTTCTCCCGGCGCCTTCAATTAGCTGAAACGAAGTACAGCACATTCGGCAGAGAACTTCTGGCTATGTACTGTGCTATACGACATTTTAGACATTCGGTAGAGGGTCGTGAATTTATAATTTTTACGGATCACAAACCTCTGACGTACTCTCTGAACTCACCTTCAGATAAGTATTCACCCAGGGAATCACGACAACTGGATTACGTCTCACAGTTTACATCAGATATTCGCCATGTATCCGGAGTAAACAACACTGTGGCAGATGCCTTGTCGCGCGTTTGTTCCCTCACCCAAATCGACGGCATAGACCTAGTAAAACTGGCTCGTCTTCAAAAAGAAGATGCCGAACTTCAACATGAGTTGTCGAAAACAACTCTACAATTAGCTGAGAAACCCTTAGGTATGGGAAGAGATACTATTCTATGTGACATTTCCACGAGTACTCCTCGCCCCATCGTGCCTAAAAGTTATCGCCGTAACGTCTTCAATACGTTGCATGGCTTATCTCACCCAGGTATTCGAACTACTGTCAAGCTCGTAACTAGTCGGTTTTGTTGGCCTGGCATTAATAAAGAAGTAAGGGAATGGGCACACACGTGCTTAGCTTGTCAAAAGTGCAAGGTGATAAGACACACCAAAAGCCCACTTGGCACCTTTCTTCTCCCTGACGCTCGTTTCGAACACGTCCATATAGATTTGGTTGGTCCCCTTCCTGAATCACATGGATATACTTATATTTTAACTTGCATCGATCGATTCACACGATGGCCGGAAGCAGTACCCATCAAGGATGTATCTGCTGAAACAGTCGCACGCGTCTTCGTAGAAAGATGGATCGCTAACTTTGGATGCCCATCTTCCATAACAACTGATCGCGGGCGGCAATTCGAAAGTGGCTTATTCTTTGCCCTGACTAAAATCATAGGTTGCATGCGATTTCGAACAACAGCCTACCATCCTCAAGCTAATGGTATGGTAGAACGTCTACACAGACAGCTGAAAGCTGGTCTGTCAGCTGCAAACACCACCCATTGGACTGAATCCCTCCGTTAGTTCTCCTAGGGATACGAAACGCCTTGAAAACCGATGCTGGTTGTACTAGCGCCGAGCTAGTATATGGCACGACACTGCGACTGCCTGGTGAATTTGTTTCTCCCTCGAGCTTCCCACCAGTGGTAGATCACGCTTCATACGTCAGCAGGCTTACAAACGCAATGCGTTCAGTTAAACCTGCTCCCCTTCGTCCACAGTCCATTGATGTTTTCGTTCATCCGTGTTTGAAAACTTCTTCACATGTATTTGTTCGTCGCGACTCTGTGCGCAGACCCCTGGAACCCCCATATGACGGACCTTATAAGGTAATTAAACGTTCTGATAAATTCTTTGTCTTGGACAAAAACGGCCGCGAGGACACCGTCAGCATTGACCGTCTGAAACCGGCTTACTTGGAGGGTAATCCTATTAGCATAGAGCTGAACGTACCCCAAAATCCACAAGTAACAGAAGATCGTGTAGACATCGATGAAGTCGCTAGCACAGCGACAGCTACCGAACCTTCTATCGAGCCTCCCAAGAAAACCCGTTCTGGACGCACCGTAAGGTTCCCAGAATATCTGCACACTTATTTGACTTAACGAAGTCGTGTGATTCACGCAACTCACTCGTTTGTGGTACTAACTATTTTTTTTGACGTATAAATTTTTTTTATATACAGTACCACCGAACACAAAAATTTTTTTTCAACAGTTCATGTAACATACACAAAAAAATTAATTAGATGTATTTTTTTTCGATGTTCTGAACTTAGCATTATTTTACTGTATAGTAAATGCACACAATTTTTTTTAACCAAAAAGCTCATTTCGTACATTTTCCTCGACATGGTTCTTAGCGTTCTTGTTTTCTTTTCCAGGTGCGACGGGCACTGGACGGGAAACAAACGAAGCACGGAATCCAACGAACAACACCAGGAAGCTATGTACAAACACCCTATTAGCATAGGCAGACAAACCAGTAGGCATAAGACCAAGCCGCTCGGAAGATTTTTTTCACCCGAAAGGGAACCATCGAGTTTTTTTACTTCCGGCTGGTTCTGTCTTAGGGTCCTCACGACCCCACTAGGGGGGAGTGAGCTGTAGCGGTAAATAATTCCCCAAAATTATTGACCACAGCAATCACTCATTGGATGCTGACCACCACTGTTTAAGTCGACTTGTTTAGCTGAAGGCTTCCGGTCAAGCATCCCCGCCATTTGGTACCTCGTCGTGTCACGTGCACGATCACTAGCTAGCTAAGCGTTCGTCTAACGGCTTGTTTTGGTTCCTAAATATATCGCTTGGTTTGGACGATCAATTATTGGCTTTTGCTTTGTCTTTGGTACGCGAGAATAAATTAATTAGAAGTTGTTGAACGAGATATCCGTCAACCTTTAAAAGCTTTTGCTGGATTTTGACATCTGGGTTTGCGTGGCTGACAAAAACCATTTTTATGACCGATGATTTTGCACTTGCTGCAACGATGATTTTTGTATGGGCAAGACATTACAAAGTGCCACGCGCCACAATGCCAGCATGGTGATGGAGGGGTCTTCTTTGCAGTATTTTGTGAAGTTGGACGAGTATGTATAGATTTCCGCGGAACATTAGAAGAAGGTGGGTCAGGAGTAGATGATGAAGAGAGATTTTTGCTCTTTCGTAATGCATGAATGTCAGAGCTTCTCGAAGTTGCTGATTCGACCAGGTGTGTGTCTTTCTGCAGATTAATCAGCCGTTGATATTCATCAGCTATGTCATGTAATGTTAACTTGGGATTTTGTTCTACCTGATTGAGCAGTCGAGTTCGGATATCTGTGAAACGAGGAGATTGAAGACTGCATATGAGAATCAAGGCTTTGAACTGATCATCTGTTAAGGACCTGAGTCGAAATCTCTCACATTCTCGGTTGACTGTGCCAACGTGAGTAAGAAAATCATCATTTTCATTCATTGTCAGCTTGAGGAAACGATAACGTATGCTGAATAATGAGGAGTGGTCTCCAAAATGTTCACGCAGCAGCTTTATTGTATCATCGAAACACTTGTCTCGTGGTTTCTGGGGTAAAATTAGGTTGCAGTAACTCTCATATTCTGCGGGACCTAATTTACGTAACAACACTCGCACCTTCCAAGCATCGTCTTGTGAGGCGAGATCAGCAGTGAATAAATCCTCATAACCTTGATACCATGTGTCAAAAGTGACATTAGCATCTGGGTCATAATTGAACTGTGAAATACTGTTCACAATGCCGTCGACAGATGGTAGCATGGTATGATTGGGATTGCTTGAAGGTGAAGCTGGACCAGTCTGTTGGTTGACGAACATTTCCATTAATTTCATTTGTTGTTCAAATAGTAATACCAATTTAGAATGATCCATAATAAATTGTTATGTTTCTGCTGCTGTGTGGTTAATAGTAGTTTTCCCCGTCGCCAAATTGTTATGTACTAGTTTTCCTCGTCGCCAAATTGTTATGTACTCGTCGCTAAATTATTGTTATGGTCTGGTCGAGAAATTAATAGTCCTGACGCGAGAAGGCGGAAATCAGAAGACCACTAGGTTTGCGATGATACTTCTATTGTCCAAACACAAGGAGACGAAAATAAATGGTCTCACACCAAAGTGGTAAGTAAGTAAAAGTAGTTCACACAAATTCTGTGAACGAAATATATATATATATATATATATATAGCAGACATGTCAACAACATCCATATATGGATATATGTCACTAAGCAACGGACTGTCAACAAACACTCATATTATATATAATATACTGGGAATATACATTGGTAAAGGAGACAGGTTCATACAAGTGAAATGGTCACAGACTAAGCGAGCAAACAGAAAGAGAAACCAACATACACACACACATAAATGTATATATGTGGATACATATCAATAACCTTCTAAATAAAGGATTTTAGACAACCAGGGGAATCACTCAACCTCTAATTGACCTCCGGAATCTGACGTTCTTGTTCTTTACTGCTCCTCTTTAGTCTTTCCTGGGCTACTCAAAATGAACTGTGTCATAGTGTAAGGGGGATTAATGATTGTTAGTAGGGTAAGTAGTGTACCACTTAGTTAGCTTGTTAATACTACTACTACCAAAGTCAGTAGACACCTAAAATCACTTGAGAAATGGTCCAAATCCATACTGTCTGTCTCTCAACACTCCCATCTATTCTCAACTCTCCTCTTGCATCTCATCAGGTAGGAACAGAAGTAATTATAAAAGATTGTTTGCTCGTACAACCACAAGTACAGAAACTCAGTGATACCGAATTTGGTTCATGTTCCACGTGATGGTGATAGCGTTAAAGCATGAAACTTATATTAGATGGTCGAAGGCAATGGGCAATCCTGCCAATAATAAATTCAATATTGGTATATACGTAGTTAAATAATCCGAAAAGGTTGGTAGCAAGCATGACTTTCATTGTTGCACACTACAGATACATCATAAACGTAACGACAATAAGAAGTTGTTTCGTCAATTACAGGCTTCAACTTTATTCTTTCAAGATTGGACATGAATACATGTATATCTGCTAAAACAGATCTATGGGGATTGCTCATAGCTACACCATCTATTTGTCGGTAAAGAGTGTTGTCAGACTGTATTTTTAACCATCTTCACTATCCCCGTATATCACCTTAATTGTAACCTACTCATGAAGACGATTACTCTAAAATAAAGGTAAACTGACACACTGGATTAATTCGTACAGAGATTCGTACAGAGAACCTTTTAATGATCCTAAACAATTTGCATACAAACATGGTAGAAGTACCTTGGATGCTGCGGTTGTCTTATATCACAATGTTGTCTCTTGTTTAGACAAAGGTGCTAAATATATTCGTAGTGCTTCCCCAGAATACACATCTGCTTTTGACTCTGTACCTAGGGGCCTTTTATTAAATAAGCTATCGTTGACACAAACAGGATCCTGGGCTAAGAGTTGGTTGCATTCCTATTTTTCTGATAGAATGCAGTATACTGTATATAACGGCAAATCTTCTTCTACCTCGCTTACAAAATCCGGTGTTCCACAAGGTGCTGTACTCTCTCCTTTTCTTTTTTCTTTCTTCCTACATGACCTACCTCATTCAAACGGAACTAACTTTGTTAAATATGCAGATGATCTGACTGTATCACTGTCTACCATTTCCGAGTCTGACAGCTCCAAACTTAATAGCTTTCTGCTGGACATCAACAACTGGTCCAAGTCAAATGGTCTTATATTAAATCCTTCCAAATGTCAGGTGCTTGACTTTACTTTCAAGCATCGACGTAACTTACTTGAACTAGTTAACTCTCATGATCCCTGTAGCATAGATGGCACAAAAATTGAAACCAAATCAAGTATTAAATACCTTGGACTAGTTTTTTCCTCTGACCTTTCATGGTCATCCCATATCTTATCTATCTCTAAGAAAATGTTTCGTCTTACCTTCTACATTAAAAAGTTAAGACGATCAGGTATCAACCAACCTTTAGTTTTGCAATTTTTAAACTCCTGTATTTTACCTATTGTACTCTACTGCTCTCCATTAATCTTTCCTGGGCTGCTCAAAAAAGATTATATCATATTACGAAGAGTATTAAATGCTGTGAGTAGAGCTTGTGGTCTGCCACTGCATGAGCTCGCTAATACTATAGTCGAGAGGCATATAAATTCCTGTACGAAATGGGCAAAGGCTATAATGTCAGACCCTCTGCACCCCCTTTATTCACACCTGTCCCCTTGTATCTCATCAGGTAGGACGAGAAGTCAATATAAAAAGATATATGCTCGTACTACTAAGTATAGAAATTCTACAATACCCTATTTAGCGCGTACTTTATGTGACGAAGACTCTGTTAGACGTGAAACTTACAAGTTACTATGTAATTAGCACAGTGAATCGACCCTTTTATCGTTCATCTTTCTGTATTTTATGGTGTTACACTTTCTATCGTTTAAATCGTTACTCTGCTATTTTATATTAGTTGGTATTACTATTATTACTACAATTTTGTACTTTATACATATTTTTCTCCGTATGGCACACAGTATTTTGCTACGCAGCTGCTACAACAATCCTTTTATTACTATTATGTATTGTGTATTTTTAATTTTTTTTTGTCGTTTTTGGGTAAATTAGATGCAATATTGTACTGAATGCTGAAAATTCCTCGCTGTATCATGAGTACTGTTTTTGGAATAAAGCAATTATTATTATTATTATTATTATTATTATTATTATTATTATTATTAGTCAATTCACGGATTGTTTTCTTTAACATAATCAATAGAACTTACCAATTGTTGTTGTTCCTCCGATTAAGGCTTCTTTTGTAACATTTAAATAAGCTTCTTTATCCAATGAATGAATATCTTGTACCAGATAGGTTGCCATATCAATTCCACCGGGCATAATTAGCATACCACTGGCGTCAATTGTTAATGTATCTGATCCAACTTGAATAGTTTTACCTGTTGAACTAAAAAAACGTCAAAAGTTAACGTCATTGATAAAATCTAGTGTGCTGTCAAGTTTGACTACGGATTGATATTAATAAGAGCACTATGGAACAGCTGGTTTTAGATAGTTTGGGACTCTCCATCCGTACGCACTCATGACTCTACTTCTATGGATCGAACCCAGTGCCCCAAATCTGATGGATCCCACTGAACTTAACTTCTCAGAAGAACTACTGGTGACTTAGTCCTATAGTTAGTTACTAGTGTACATCAGATTCATTTCTTAACGTCAGTTTGTGGGCATTTGACTGGTTTTAATTCTAATGACAGGCTGATTTATTACAACATGAAGTTGCGACCAATGAGATCCATCTAGTCGGATGCAAGGACAAACACTGACCGATGAAATTAGTTGACAGTGATGCTATATATATTGTGAATGTACAGGAGTTAGGATTCATCAACAGCTGAATGGTCGATGAGGTCGCTTCGTAATCTGAGAGCTTGTGTTCGATCCCTTGAGATAGGGTCGCGTGTGAGTATTGCCGAAGAGTTGAAGGATAAAAAGAAACAGTTGTTCAGGATTCCCGGTGGTTTTTAATAGTTCTCTAATTGATAACAATCCCTCAACAAACTTGAAGTCGATCGAATCCCTACAGACTGACATTTGAAAATGTTTTCTCGTTAAGAAGGTATTGGATTCGGTCAAACGGGTCCCTAGGACTTTTTATTTTATATTTCTACGACTTTAATGCGCATGGTGATGTTAATGTTAATATCAGTGATGTAAGATTATAGGTTTCCAGACCGTAGGTGTTACGAATTTCCTGGAATAATTTGAGCGCCGAGTCAGACTGATTCATTATAAATTATTTAAATTAATCCCAGCGTGTTAAGAAAATCAAAACAAAAGTTTTCTGAACGTTTCACCGTGTAAGCCACAGCTGCTTCTTCAACAGATTTATTCGGATTAAAATTAATCATCAAAATATATAATATAATTAATATATCAAAATATATTTTGATGATTAATTATAATCCGAATAAATCTGCTGAAGAAGCTGTGGCTTACACGGTGAAACGTTCAGAAAACTTTTGTTTTGATTTTCTTAACACGCTGGGATTAATTTAAATAATTGATAATGAATCATGGATGTAATTTTATTTTCAAGTATTGGTTTTTGTAGGGATTTTGTTTGATTGCATGGAGGATTTAATCATGAGCTGACATCAGTTTTATTTCACGCGTCCTCACCAACTGCAGCTCTTTTAACTGAAATCACAGTGCTTAGTTCGGGATTCGATCCCCTGCCGACGACGCACACCTGATATCTATGGTCGGCCTGCAAAATTTGGGCTACAGATATTCATGCTGAAAATTCCATACTTGTACCAAAAATACAGTGTGGAATCAAGCTGTAATCAAAAATAAAAAAATAAATTATATATATATATATATATATATATATATAATTTTAGTTGGATAAGCGAACTTATGAACTAAATCGAAGATTCACGAAAATTACTGGTTAGTGATAACCTGCAGGGATTATAAGACATTAATTATAATTAATTATCTGGTTAATTATAAATGGTATATCGATGCATTAGAAAGTCTAATTATAAATAAGCAGAAGATACCTATTAGTAAAATTTGGTGTGTCGTGTTAAAAAGACCTTAGTGATATCTGAACACATCTTTATTTTCGTATATAATTCAACCGAATTCCATATTAATTTGTTAATTTTGATATATCACACAGTCACAGAAACAATATTGTTTACGGGATATTGACGTTTCGAACACACTTTATTTATTGTTCATTATGATATCATTAAATATAATCAAACAATTTCGAAACTTGAATTTTATAGTCTTCTTTGTTCTCTCCTATTTGTCGCCATTGGGGTAGTAGAATTTTCCAGATATCTGGGTGAACAGGTGTTGAATCATTCCTATTGCACGTGTTCTCTCTCAGTTGATTCGATAAACAAAGCTTCTGTTATCAATCTCTCCCTCCACCCTGTTACATTAGATTTTAAAGCTGTCATTTTATCCCACCGCATAGTATTGTATGGTTGTGTGTAGTAGTGTGTGTAGTGCTGTAGCTGAACTATTCTCTAGATTTCTTATCTTATTCGGACCAACTAATCTAGGTTTGTATGCTCCGCTAGTCTGACTGACTGATCCTGTCATTCCAGCAGGATATTAGATAAACTTAATTGTTCTGTTTAATTAGCTTCACAGGATCCTTATCAGACAAGGCTTGTTTCTAATTAAGTTCATGGGGTTCAAATACTAGCCAAATCTTTTCCTGTCTTCTTTGTTAAGAATTTTCCGAATATTTTCTGAGGTTCTTTCTTTGTATGGAAGTAAATATTACTGATGATTTATACTTCCTATTGTTGGTGTTGTCTTGCGCATGTTTAACATGCATGTCGTCATTAATATTACTATTATTATTATTATTATCACTATCACTATTATTATCATCGATTTTATTTTTATCTTTACATTTTCCTACATACTTTCTGGTTAATTTATCAGGGTGATTATGAAGTTTCAAAGCTTCCCTTATATGCCTCACTTCCTGTTTTAGATTTTCCTTGGTACTACTTAGTTTTTGTGCCCCCTTGCTTTAAACATTTCATCAATCCTATTTTCATTGACATAGGATAGGATAATCGGAAATTCAGTGAGCATTGAATCCCTCACTCTTAACTAACAGTATAGAACTTAGCAAAGAAGTGCATCAGTGGAGATTGTCACATT